>CAWVQO010000296.1:0-110378 GCA_963932275.1 Andrena praecox | reverse complement strand
GCGGGCCAATCTAGTCCCGGGGTCGTGGGGACGACCCTATAGTCGTCGGACAAGACGGCGGCTGGACATCCTTGGCTCGCGGTCGTGGGGACGACCCTATAGTCGTCGGACATTTCGGCGGCTGGTCAACCTAGTCCCGGGGTCGTGGGGACGACCCTATAGTCGTTGGACATGACGGTGGCGGGCCAATCTAGTCCCGGGGTCGTGGGTACGAACCTATAGTCGTCGGACAAGTCGGCGGCGGGCCAACCTTGTCCCGGGGTCGTGGGGACGACCGTATAGTCGTCGGACATGACGGTGGCGGGCCAATCTAGTCCCGGGGTCGTGGGGACGACCCTATAGTCGTCGGACAAGACGGCGGCTGGACATCTTTGGCCCGCGCTCGTGGGGACGACCCTATAGTCGTCGGACATTTCGGCGGCTTGCCAACTTTGGCCCGGGGTCGTGGGGACGACCCTATAGTCGTCGGACATGTCGGCGGCTGGCTAACTTTGGCCCGCGGTCGTGGGGACGACCCAATAGTCGTTGGACATGTCGGCGGCTGGCCATCTTTGGGCCGTGGTCGTGGAGACGATCCTATAGTCGTCGGACTTGACGGTGGCGGGCCAATCTAGTCCCGGGATTGTGGGGACGACCCTATAGTCGTCGGATATGTCGGCGGCTTGCCAAATTTGCCCGGGGTCGTGGGGACGACCCTATAGTCGTGGGGACGACCCAATAGTCGTTGGACATTACGGCGGCTGGGCAACTTTTGCCCATGGTCGTGGGGACGACCCTATAGTCGTTGGACATGACGGTGGCGGGCCAATCTAGTCCCGGGGTCGTAGGGACGACCCTATAGTCGTCGGACATGTCGGCGATTGGCCAACATTGGCCCGGGGTCGTGGGGACGACCCTATAGTCGACGGACATGTCGGCGGCTGGCCAACTTTGGCCCGTGGTCGTGGAGACGATCCTATAGTCGTCGGACTTGACGGTGGCGGGCCAATCTAGTCCCGGGGTCGTGGGGACGACCCAACAGTCGTCGGACATGTCGGCGGCTTGCCAAATTTGCCCGGGGTCGTGGGGACGACCCTATAGTCGTCAGACATGACGGTGGCGGACCAATCTAGTCCCGGGGTCGTGGGGACGACCCAATAGTCGTCGGACATGTCGGCGGCTTGCCAAATTTGCCCGGGGTCGTGGGGACGACCCTATAGTCGTCGGACTTGACGGTGGCGGGCCAATCTAGTCCCGGGGTCGTGGGGACGACCCAATAGTCGTTGGACATTACGGCGGCTGGCCAACTTTGGCCCATGGTCGTGGGGACGACCCTATAATCGTTGGACATGACGGTGGCGGGCCAATCTAGTCTAGGGGTCGTAGGGACGACCCTATAGTCGTCGGACATGTCGGCGATTGGCCAACATTGGCCCGGGGTCGTGGGGACGACCCTACAGTCGTCGGACATTTCGGCGGCTTGCCAACTTTGGCCCGGGGTCGTGGGGACGACCCTATAGTCGTCGGACATGACGGTGGCGGACCAATCTAGTCCCGGGGTCGTGGGGACGACCCTACAGTCGTCGGACATGTCGGCGGCTTGCCAAATTTGCCCGGGGTCGTGGGGACGACCCTATAGTCGTCGGACTTGACGGTGGCGGGCCAATCTAGTCCCGGGGTCGTGGGGACGACCCAATAGTCCTTGGACATTACGGCGGCTGGCCAACTTTGGCCCATGGTCATGGGGACGACCCTATAGTCGTTGGACATGAAGGTGGCGGGCCAATCTAGTCCCGGGGTCGTGGGGACGACCCTATAGTCGTCGGGCAAGACGGCGGCTGGACATCTTTGGCCCGCGGTCGTGGGGACGACCCTATAGTCGTCGGACATTTCGGCGGCTTGCCAACTTTGGCTCGGGGTCGTGGGGACGACCCTATAGTCGTCGGACATGTCTGCGGCTGGCTAACTTTGGCCCGTGGTCGTGGGGACGACCCAATAGTCGTTGGACATATCGGCAGCTGGCCAACTTTGGGCCGTGGTCGTGGAGACGATCCTATAGTCGTCGGACTGGACGGTGGCGGGCCAATCTAGTCCCGGGGTCGTGGGGACGACCCTATAGTCGTCGGACATGACGGTGGCGGACCAATCTAGTCCCGGGGTCGTGGGAACGACCCAATAGTCGTCGGACATGTCGGCGGCTTGCCAAATTTGCCCGGGGTCGTGGGGACGACCCTATAGTCGTCAGACATGACGGTGGCGGACCAATCTAGTCCCGGGGTCGTGGGGACGACCCAATAGTCGTCGGACATGTCGGCGGCTTGCCAAATTTGCCCGGGGTCGTGGGGACGACCCTATAGTCGTCGGACTTGACGGTGGCGGGCCAATCTAGTCCCGGGGTCGTGGGGACGACCCAATAGTCGTTGGACATTACGGCGGCTGGCCAACTTTGGCCCATGGTCGTGGGGACGACCCTATAATCGTTGGACATGACGGTGGCGGGCCAATCTAGTCTAGGGGTCGTAGGGACGACCCTATAGTCGTCGGACATGTCGGCGATTGGCCAACATTGGCCCGGGGTCGTGGGGACGACCCTACAGTCGTCGGACATTTCGGCGGCTTGCCAACTTTGGCCCGGGGTCGTGGGGACGACCCTATAGTCGTCGGACATGACGGTGGCGGACCAATCTAGTCCCGGGGTCGTGGGGACGACCCTACAGTCGTCGGACATGTCGGCGGCTTGCCAAATTTGCCCGGGGTCGTGGGGACGACCCTATAGTCGTCGGACTTGACGGTGGCGGGCCAATCTAGTCCCGGGGTCGTGGGGACGACCCAATAGTCGTTGGACATTACGGCGGCTGGCCAACTTTGGCCCATGGTCATGGGGACGACCCTATAGTCGTTGGACATGACGGTGGCGGGCCAACCTAGTCCCGGGGTCGTAGGGACGACCCTATAGTCGTCGGACATGTCGGCGATTGGCCAACATTGGCCCGGGGTCGTGGAGACGACCCTACAGTCGTCGGACATTTCGGCGGTTGCCAACTTTGGCCCGGGGTCGTGGGGACGACCCTATAGTCGTCGGACATGACGGTGGCGGACCAATCTAGTCCCGGGGTCGTGGGGACGACCCTATAGTCGTCGGACAAGTCGGCGGCGGGCCAACCTAGTCCCGGGGTCGTGGAGACGACCCTATAGTCGTCGGACATGACGGTGGCGAGCCAATCTAGTCCCGGGGTCATGGGGACGACCCTATAGTCGTCGGACAAGACGGCGGCTGGACATCCTTGGCTCGCGGTCGTGGGGACGACCCTATAGTCGTCGGACATTTCGGCGGCTTGTCAACCTAGTCCCGGGGTCGTGGGCACGACCCTATAGTCGTCGGACATGACGGTGGCGGACCAATCTAGTCCCGGAGTCGTGGGGACGACCCTATAGTCGTCGGACATGTCGGCGGCTGGCCAACTTTGGCCCGTGGTCGTGGGGACGATCCAATAGTCGTCGGACATGTCGGCGGCTGGCCAACTTTGGCCCGTGGTCGTGGGGACGACCCTATAGTCGTTGGACATGTCAGCGGCTGGCCAACTTTGGCCCGGTGTCGTGGGGACGACTCTATAGTCGTCGGACATGTCGGCGGCTGGCCATCCTAGACCCGGGGTCGTGGGGACGACCCTATTGTCGTCGGACATGACGGTGTCGGGCCAATCTATTCCCGGGGTCGTACGGACGACCCTATAGTCGTCGGACATGTTGGCGATTGGCCAACATTGGCCCGGGGTCGTGGGGACGACTCTATAGTCTTCGGATATGTTGGCGGCTTGTCAGCCTAGTCCCGGGGTCGTGGGGACGACCCTATAGTCGTTGGACATGACGGCGGCTGGACATCTTTGGCCCGCGGTCGTGGGGACGACCCTATAGTCGTCGGACATTTCGGCGGCATGCCAACTTTGGCCCGGGGTTGTGGGGACGACCCTATAGTCGTCGGACATTTCGGCGGCTTGTCAACCTAGTCCCGGGGTCGTGGGGACGACCCTATAGTCGTTGGACATGAGGGTGGCGGGCCAATCTAGTCCCGGGGTCGTGGGTACGACCCTATAGTCGTCGGACAAGTCGGCGGCGGGCCAACCTTGTCCCGGGGTCGTGGAGACGACCCTATAGTCGTCGGACATGACGGTGGCGGGCCAATCTAGTCCCGGGGTCATGGGGACGACCCTATAGTCGTCGGACAAGACGGCGGCTGGACATCCTTGGCTCGCGGTCGTGGGGACGACCCTATAGTCGTCGGACATTTCGGCGGCTTGTCAACCTAGTCCCGGGGTCGTGGGGACGACCCTATAGTCGTTGGACATGACGGCGGCTGGACATCTTTGGCCCGCGGTCGTGGGGACGACCCTATAGTCGTCGGACATTTCGGCGGCATGCCAACTTTGGCCCGGGGTTGTGGGGACGACCCTATAGTCGTCGGACATTTCGGCGGCTTGTCAACCTAGTCCCGGGGTCGTGGGGACGACCCTATAGTCGTTGGACATGAGGGTGGCGGGCCAATCTAGTCCCGGGGTCGTGGGTACGACCCTATAGTCGTCGGACATGTCGGCGGCTGGCTAACTTTGGCCCGTGGTCGTGGGGACGACCCAATAGTCGTTGGACATATCGGCAGCTGGCCAACTTTGGGCCGTGGTCGTGGAGACGATCCTATAGTCGTCGGACTGGACGGTGGCGGGCCAATCTAGTCCCGGGGTCGTGGGGACGACCCTATAGTCGTCGGACATGACGGTGGCGGACCAATCTAGTCCCGGGGTCGTGGGGACGACCCAATAGTCGTCGGACATGTCGGCGGCTTGCCAAATTTGCCCGGGGTCGTGGGGACGACCCTATAGTCGTCGGACATGACGGTGGCGGACCAATCTAGTCCCGGGGTCGTGGGGACGACCCAATAGTCGTCGGACATGTCGGCGGCTTGCCAAATTTGCCCGGGGTCGTGGGGACGACCCTATAGTCGTCGGACTTGACGGTGGCGGGCCAATCTAGTCCCGGGGTCGTGGGGACGACCCAATAGTCGTTGGACATTACGGCGGCTGGCCAACTTTGGCCCATGGTCGTGGGGACGACCCTATAATCGTTGGACATGACGGTGGCGGGCCAATCTAGTCTAGGGGTCGTAGGGACGACCCTATAGTCGTCGGACATGTCGGCGATTGGCCAACATTGGCCCGGGGTCGTGGGGACGACCCTACAGTCGTCGGACATTTCGGCGGCTTGCCAACTTTGGCCCGGGGTCGTGGGGACGACCCTATAGTCGTCGGACATGACGGTGGCGGACCAATCTAGTCCCGGGGTCGTGGGGACGACCCTACAGTCGTCGGACATGTCGGCGGCTTGCCAAATTTGCCCGGGGTCGTGGGGACGACCCTATAGTCGTCGGACTTGACGGTGGCGGGCCAATCTAGTCCCGGGGTCGTGGGGACGACCCTATAGTCGTCAAACATGTTGGCGGCTTGTCAGCCTAGTCCCGGGGTCGTGGGGACGACCGTATAGTCGTCGGATATGTTGGCGGCTTGTCAACCTAGTCCCGGGGTCGTGGGGACGACCCTATAGTCGTTGAACATGACGGTGGCGGGCCAATCTAGTCCCGGGGTCGTAGGGACGACCCTATAGTCGTCGGACAAGTCGGCGGCGGGCCAACCTTGTCCCGGGGTCGTGGGGACGACCGTATAGTCGTTGGACATGACGGTGGCGGGCCAATCTAGTCCCGGGGTCGTAGGGACGACCCTACAGTCGTCGGACATGTCGGCGATTGGCCAACATTGGCCCGGGGTCGTGCGGACGACCCTATAGTCGACGGACATGTCGGCGGCTGGCCAACTTTGGCCCGTGGTCGTGGAGACGATCCTATAGTCGTCGGACTTGACGGTGGCGGGCCAATCTAGTCCCGGGGTTGTGGGGACGACCCTATAGTCGTCGGACATTTCGGCGGCTGGCTAATTTTGGCCCGCGGTCGTGGGGACGACCCAATAGTCGTCGGACATGTCGGCGGCTGGCTAATTTTGGCCCGCGGTCGTGGGGACGACCCAATAGTCGTTGGACATGTCGGCGGCTGGCCAACTTTGGGCCGTGGTCGTGGAGACGATCCTATAGTCGTCGGACTTGACGGTGGCGGGCCAATCTAGTCCCGGGTATGTGGGGACGACCCTATAGTCGTCGGATATGTCGGCGGCATGCCAAATTTGCCCGGGGTCGTGGGGACGACCCTATAGTCGTCGGACTTGACGGTGGAGGGCCAATCTAGTCCCGGGGTCGTGGGGACGACCCAATAGTCGTTGGACATTACGGCGGCTGGCCAACTTTGGCCCATGGTCGTGGGGACGACCCTATAGTCGTTGGACATGACGGTGGCGGGCCAATCTAGTCCCGGGGTCGTAGGGACGACCCTATAGTCGTCGGACATGTCGGCGATTGGCCAACATTGGCCCGGGGTCGTGGGGACGACCCTATAGTCGACGAACATGTCGGCGGCAGGCCAACTTTGGCCCGTTGTCGTGGTGACGATCCTATAGTCGTCGGACTTGACGGTGGCGGGCCCATCTAGTCCCGGGGTTGTGGGGACGACCCTATAGTCGTCGGACATTTCGGCGGCGTGCCAACTTTGGCCCGGGGTCGTGGGGACGACCCTATAGTTGTCGGACATGACGGCGGCTGGCCGACCTAGTCCCGAGGTCGTGGGGACGACCGTATAGTCGTCGGATATGTTAGCGGCTTGTCAACCTAGTCCCGGGGTCGTGGGGACGACCCTATAGTCGTTGGACATGACGGTGGCCGGCCAATCTAGTGCCGGGGTCGTAGGGACGACCCTATAGTCGTCGGACATGTTGGCGATTGGCCAACATTGGCCCGGCGTCGTCGGGACGGCCCTATAGTCGTCGGACATGTTGGCGGCTTGTCAGCCTAGTCCCGGGGTCGTGGGTACGACCCTATAGTCGTCGGACAAGTCGGCGGCGGGCCAACCTTGTCCTGGGGTCGTGGGGACGACACTATAGTCGTCGGACATGACGGTGGCGGCCAATCTAGTCGCGGGGTCGTGGGGACGACCCTATAGTCGTCGGACATTTCGGCGGCGTGCCAACTTTGGCCCGGGGTCGTGGGGACGACCCTATAGTTGTCGGACATGACGGCGGCTGGCCGACCTAGTCCCGAGGTCGTGGGGACGACCGTATAGTCGTCGGATATGTTAGCGGCTTGTCAACCTAGTCCCGGGGTCGTGGGGACGACCCTATAGTCGTTGGACATGACGGTGGCCGGCCAATCTAGTGCCGGGGTCGTAGGGACGACCCTATAGTCGTCGGACATGTTGGCGATTGGCCAACATTGGCCCGGCGTCGTCGGGACGGCCCTATAGTCGTCGGACATGTTGGCGGCTTGTCAGCCTAGTCCCGGGGTCGTGGGTACGACCCTATAGTCGTCGGACAAGTCGGCGGCGGGCCAACCTTGTCCTGGGGTCGTGGGGACGACACTATAGTCGTCGGACATGACGGTGGCGGCCAATCTAGTCGCGGGGTCGTGGGGACGACCCTATAGACGTCGGACAAGACGGCGGCTGGATATTCTTGGCTCGCGGTCGTGGGGACGACCCTATAGTCGTCGGACATTTCGGCGGCTTGCCAACTTTGGCCCGGGGTCGTGGGGACGACCCTATAGTCGTTGAACATGACGGTGGCGGGCCAATCTAGTCCCGGGGTCGTAGGGACGACCCTATAGTCGTCGGACAAGTCGGCGGCGGGCCAACCTTGTCCCGGGGTCGTGGGGACGACCGTATAGTCGTCGGACATGACGGTGGCGGGCCAATCTAGTCCCGGGGTCGTGGGGACGACCCTATAGTCGTCGGACAAGACGGCGGCTGGACATCTTTGGCCCGCGGTCGTGGGGACGACCCTATAGTCGTCGGACATTTCGGCGGCTTGCCAACTTTGGCCCGGGGTCGTGGGGACGACCCTATAGTCGTTGAACATGACGGTGGCGGGCCAATCTAGTCCCGGGGTCGTAGGGACGACCCTATAGTCGTCGGACAAGTCGGCGGCGGGCCAACCTTGTCCCGGGGACGTGGGGACGACCGTATAGTCGTCGGACATGACGGTGGCGGGCCAATCTAGTCCCGGAGTCGTGGGGACGACCCTATAGTCGTCGGACAAGACGGCGGCTGGACATCTTTGGCCCGCGGTCGTGGGGACGACCCTATAGTCGTCGGACATTTCGGCGGCTTGCCAACTTTGGCCCGGGGTCGTGGGGACGACCCTATAGTCGTTGAACATGACGGTGGCGGGCCAATCTAGTCCCGGGGTCGTAGGGACGACCCTATAGTCGTCGGACAAGTCGGCGGCGGGCCAACCTTGTCCCGGGGTCGTGGGGACGACCGTATAGTCGTCGGACATGACGGTGGCGGGCCAATCTAGTCCCGGGGTCGTGGGGACGACCCTATAGTCGTCGGACAAGACGGCGGCTGGACATCTTTGGCCCGCGGTCGTGGGGACGACCCTATAGTCGTCGGACATTTCGGCGGCTTGCCAACTTTGGCCCGGGGTCGTGGGGACGACCCTATAGTCGTCGGACACGTCGGCGGCTGGCTAACTTTGGCCCGTGGTCGTGGGGACGACCCAATAGTCGTTGGACATGTCGGCGGCTGGCCAACTTTGGGCCGTGGTCGTGGAGACGATCCTATAGTCGTCGGACTTGACGGTGGCGGGCCAATCTAGTCGCGGGGTCGTGGGCACGACCCTATAGTCGTCGGACATGACGGTGGCGGGCCAGTCTAGTCCCGGGTCATGGGGACGACCCTATAGTCGTCGGACAAGTCGGCGGCAGGCCAACTTTGGCCCGTGGTCGTGGGGACGACCCTATAGTCGTCGGAAATGACGGTGGCGGGCCAATCTAGTCCCGGGGTCGTGGGGACGACCCTACAGTCGTCGGACAAGTCGGCGGCGAGCCAATCTAGTCCCGCGGTCGTGGGGACGACCCTATAGTCGTCGGACAAGTCAGCGGCTGGCCTACATTGGTCCGTGGTCGTGGGGACGACCATATAGTCGTCGGACATGACGGTGGCGGGCCACTCTAGTCCCGGGTCGGGGGACGACCCTATAGTCGTCGGACATGTCGGCGGCTGGCCAACTTTGGCCCGGGGTCGTGGGGACGACCCTATAGTCGTCGGACATGTCTGCGGCTGGCCAACCTAGTCCCGAGGTCGTGGGGACGACCCTATAGTCGTCGGACTTGTCGCTGGCGGGCCAATCTAGTCCCGGGGTCGTGGGGACGACCCTATAGTCGTCGGACATGTCGGCGGCTGGCTAACTTTGGCCCGTGGTCGTGGGGACGACCCAATAGTCGTTGGACATGTCGGCGGCTGGCCAACTTTGGGCCGTGGTCGTGGAGACGATGCTATAGTCGTCGGACTTGACGGTGGCGGGCCAATCTAGTCCCGGGGTTGTGGGGACGACCCTATAGTCGTCGGATATGTCGGCGGCTTGCCAAATTTGCCCGGGGTCGTGGGGACGACCCTATAGTCGTCGGACTTGTCGCTGGCGGGCCAATCTAGTCCCGGGGTCGTGGGGACGACCCTATATTCGTCGGACATGTCGGCGGCTGGCTAACTTTGGCCCGTGGTCGTGGGGACGACCCAATAGTCGTTGGACATGTCGGCGGCTGGCCAACTTTGGGCCGTGGTCGTGGAGACGATGCTATAGACGTCGGACTTGACGGTGGCGGGCCAATCTAGTCCCGGGGTTGTGGGGACGACCCTATAGTCGTCGGATATGTCGGCGGCTTGCCAAATTTGCCCGGGGTCGTGGGGACGACCCTATAGTCGTCGGACTTGACGGTGGCGGGCCAATCTAGTCCCGGGGTCGTGGGGACGACCCAATAGTCGTTGGACATATCGGCGGCTGGCCAACTTTGGCCCATGGTCGTGGGGACGACCCTATAGTCGTTGGACATGACGGTGGCGGGCCAATCTAGTCCCGGGGTCGTAGGGACGACCCTATAGTCGTCGGACATGTTGGCGATTGGCCAAAATTGGCCCGGGATCGTCGAGACGACCCTATAGTCGTCGGACATGTTGGCGGCTTGTCAGCCTAGTCCCGGGGTCGTGGGTTCGACCCTATAGTCGTCGGACAAGTCGGCGGCGGGCCAACCTTGTCCGGGGGTCGTGGGGACGACCTTATAGTCGTCGGACATGATGGTGGCGGGCCAATCTAGTCCCGGGGTCGTGGGGACGACCCTATAGTCGTCGGACATTTCGGCGGCTTGCCAACTTTGGCCCGGGGTCGTGGGGACGACCCTATAGTCGTCGGACATTTCGGCGGCATGCCACCTTTGGCCCGGGGTCGTGGGTACGACCCTATAGTCGTCGGACAAGTCGGCGGCGGGCCAACCTTGTCCCGGGGTCGTGGGGACGACCCTATAATCGTCGGACATGACGGTGGCGGGCCAATCTAGTCCCGGGGTCGTGGGGACGACCCTATAGTCGTCGGACATTTCGGCGGCTTGTCAACCTAGTCCCGGGGTCGTGGGGACGACCCTATAGTCGTTGGACATGACGGTGGCGGGCCAATCTATTCCCGGGGTCGTACGGACGACCCTATAGTCGTCGGACATGTTGGCGATTGGCCAACATTGGCCCGGGGTCGTGGGGACGACCCTATAGTCGACGGACATGTCGGCGGCTGGCCAACTTTGGCCCGTGGTCGTGGAGACGATCCTATAGTCGTCGGACTTGACGGTGGCGGGCCAATCTAGTCCCGGGGTCGTGGGTACGACCCTATAGTCGTCGGACAAGTCGGCGGCGGGCCAACCTTGTCCCGGGGTCGTGGGGACGACCCTATAATCGTCGGACATGACGGTGGCGGGCCAATCTAGTCCCGGGGTCGTGGGTACGAACCTATAGTCGTCGGACAAGTCGGCGGCGGGCCAACCTTGTCCCGGGCTCGTGGGGACGACCGTATAGTCGTCGGACATGACGGTGGCGGGCCAATCTAGTCCCGGGGTCGTGGGGACGACCCTATAGTCGTTGAACATGACGGTGGCGGGCCAATCTAGTCCCGGGGTCGTAGGGACGACCCTATAGTCGTCGGACAAGTCGGCGGCGGGCCAACCTTGTCCCGGGGTCGTGGGGACGACCGTATAGTCGTTGGACATGACGGTGGCGGGCCAATCTAGTCCCGGGGTCGTAGGGACGACCCTACAGTCGTCGGACATGTCGGCGATTGGCCAACATTGGCCCGGGGTCGTGCGGACGACCCTATAGTCGACGGACATGTCGGCGGCTGGCCAACTTTGGCCCGTGGTCGTGGAGACGATCCTATAGTCGTCGGACTTGACGGTGGCGGGCCAATCTAGTCCCGGGGTTGTGGGGACGACCCTATAGTCGTCGGACATTTCGGCGGCTTGCCAACTTTGGCCCGGGGTCGTGGGGACGACCCTATAGTTGTCGGACATGACGGCGGCTGGCCGACCTAGTCCCGAGGTCGTGGGGACGACCGTATAGTCGTCGGATATGTTGGCGGCTTGTCAACCTAGTCCCGGGGTCGTGGGGACGACCCTATAGTCGTTGGACATGACGGTGGCGGGCCAATCTAGTCCCGGGGTCGTAGGGACGACCCTATAGTCGTCGAACATGTCGGCGATTGGCCAACATTGGCCCGGGGTCGTGGGGACGACCCTATAGTCGACGGACATGCGCGCGGCTGGCCAACTTTGGCCCGTGGTCGTGGAGACGATCCTATAGTCGTCGGACTTGACGGTGGCGGGCCAATCTAGTCCCGGGGTTGTGGGGACGACCCTATAGTCGTCGGACAAGACGGCGGCTGGACATCCTTGGCTCGCGGTCGTGGGGACGACCCTACAGTCGTCGGACATTTCGGCGGCTTGTCAACCTAGTCCCGGGGTCGTGGGGACGACCCTATAGTCGTTGGACATGACGGTGGCGGGCCAATCTAGTCCCGGGGTCGTGGGTACGACCCTATAGTCGTCGGATATGTCGGCGGCTTGCCAAATTTGCCCGGGGTCGTGGGGACGACCCTATAGTCGTCGGACTTGACGGTGGCGGGCCAATCTAGTCCCGGGGTCGTGGGGACGACCCAATAGTCGTTGGACATTACGGCGGCTGGGCAACTTTGGCCCATGGTCGTGGGGACGACCCTATAGTCGTTGGACATGACGGTGGCGGGCCAATCTAGTCCCGGGGTCGTGGGGACGACCCTATAGTCGTTGGACATGACGGTGGCCGGCCAATCTAGTGCCGGGGTCGTAGGGACGACCCTATAGTCGTCGGACATGTTGGCGATTGGCCAACATTGGCCCGGGGTCGTCGGGACGACCCTATAGTCGTCAGACAAGTCGGCGGCGGGCCAACCTTGTCCCGGGGTCGTGGGGACGACACTATAATCGTCGGACATGACGGTGGCGGGCCAATCTAGTCGCGGGGTCGTGGGGACGACCCTATAGTCGTCGGACAAGACGGCGGCTGGATATTCTTGGCTCGCGGTCGTGGGGACGACCCTATAGTCGTCGGACATTTCGGCGGCTTGCCAACTTTGGCCCGGGGTCGTGGGGACGACCCTATAGTCGTCGGACTTGACGGTGGCGGGCCAATCTAGTCCCGGGGTCGTGGGGACGACCCTATAGTCGTCGGACAAGACGGCGGCTGGACATCCTTGGCTCGCGGTCGTGGGGACGACCCTATAGTCGTCGGACATTTCGGCGGCTTGTCAACCTAGTCCCGGGGTCGTGGGGACGACCCTATAGTCGTTGGACATGACGGTGGCGGGCCAATCTAGTCCCGGGGTCGTGGGTACGACCCTATAGTCGTCGGACTAGACGGCGGCTGGACATCCTTGGCTCGCGGTCGTGGGGACGACCCTATAGTCGTCGGACATTTCGGCGGCTTGCCAACTTTGGCCCGGGGTCGTGGGGACGACCCTATAGTCGTCGGACATGTCGGCGGCTGGCTAACTTTGGCCCGTGGTCGTGGGGACGACCCAATAGTCGTTGGACATATCGGCAGCTGGCCAACTTTGGGCCGTGGTCGTGGAGACGATCCTATAGTCGTCGGACTGGACGGTGGCGGGCCAATCTAGTCCCGGGGTCGTGGGGACGACCCTATAGTCGTCGGACATGACGGTGGCGGACCAATCTAGTCCTGGGGTCGTGGGGACGACCCAATAGTCGTCGGACATGTCGGCGGCTTGCCAAATTTGCCCGGGGTCGTGGGGACGACCCTATAGTCGTCGGACTTGACGGTGGCGGGCCAATCTAGTCCCGGGGTCGTGGGGACGACCCAATAGTCGTTGGACATTACGGCGGCTGGCCAACTTTGGCCCATGGTCGTGGGGACGACCCTATAGTCGTTGGACATGACGGTGGCGGGCCAATCTAGTCCCGGGGTCGTAGGGACGACCCTATAGTCGTCGGACATGTCGGCGGCTTGTCAGCCTAGTCCCGGGGTCGTGGGGACGACCGTATAGTCGTCGGACATGACGGTGGCGGGCCAATCTAGTCCCGGGGTCGTGGGGACGACCCTATAGTCGTCGGACAAGACGGCGGCTGGACATCTTTGGCCCGCGGTCGTGGGGACGACCCTATAGTCGTCGGACATTTCGGCGGCTAGCCAACTTTGGCCCGGGGTCGTGGGGACGACCCTATGGTCGTCGGACATGTCAGCGGCTGGCTAACTTTGGCCCGCGGTCGTGGGGACGACCCAATAGTCGTCGGACAAGACGGCGGCTGGACATCTTTGGCCCGCGGTCGTGGGGACTACCCTATAGTCGTCGGACATTTCGGCGGCTTGCCAACTTTGGCCCGGGGTCGTGGGGACGACCCTATAGTCGTCGGACATGTCGGCGGCTGGCTAACTTTGGCCCGTGGTCGTGGGGACGACCCAATAGTCGTTGGACATGTCGGCGGCTGGCCAACTTTGGGCCGTGGTCGTGGAGACGATCCTATAGTCGTCGGACTGGACGGTGGCGGGCCAATCTAGTCCCGGGGTCGTGGGGACGACCCTATAGTCGTCGGACATGTCGGCGGCTTGTCAGCCTAGTCCCGGGGTCGTGGGGACGACCGTATAGTCGTCGGACATGACGGTGGCGGGCCAGTCTAGTCCCGGGACATGGGGACGACCCTATAGTCGTCGGACAAGTCGGCGGCTGGCCAACTTTGGCCCGTGGTCGTGGGGACGACCCTATAGTCGTCGGACTTGACGGTGGCGGGCCAATCTAGTCCCGGGGTTGTGGGGACGACCCTATAGTCGTCGGACATTTCGGCGGCTTGCCAACTTTGGCCCGGGGTCGTGGGGACGACCCTATAGTTGTCGGACATGACGGCGGCTGGCCGACCTAGTCCCGAGGTCGTGGGGACGACCGTATAGTCGTCGGATATGTTGGCGGCTTGTCAACCTAGTCCCGGGGTCGTGGGGACGACCCTATAGTCGTTGGACATGACGGTGGCGGGCCAATCTAGTCCCGGGGTCGTAGGGACGACCCTATAGTCGTCGAACATGTCGGCGATTGGCCAACATTGGCCCGGGGTCGTGGGGACGACCCTATAGTCGACGGACATGCGCGCGGCTGGCCAACTTTGGCCCGTGGTCGTGGAGACGATCCTATAGTCGTCGGACTTGACGGTGGCGGGCCAATCTAGTCCCGGGGTTGTGGGGACGACCCTATAGTCGTCGGACAAGACGGCGGCTGGACATCCTTGGCTCGCGGTCGTGGGGACGACCCTATAGTCGTCGGACATTTCGGCGGCTTGTCAACCTAGTCCCGGGGTCGTGGGGACGACCCTATAGTCGTTGGACATGACGGTGGCGGGCCAATCTAGTCCCGGGGTCGTGGGTACGACCCTATAGTCGTCGGATATGTCGGCGGCTTGCCAAATTTGCCCGGGGTCGTGGGGACGACCCTATAGTCGTCGGACTTGACGGTGGCGGGCCAATCTAGTCCCGGGGTCGTGGGGACGACCCAATAGTCGTTGGACATTACGGCGGCTGGGCAACTTTGGCCCATGGTCGTGGGGACGACCCTATAGTCGTTGGACATGACGGTGGCGGGCCAATCTAGTCCCGGGGTCGTGGGGACGACCCTATAGTCGTTGGACATGACGGTGGCCGGCCAATCTAGTGCCGGGGTCGTAGGGACGACCCTATAGTCGTCGGACATGTTGGCGATTGGCCAACATTGGCCCGGGGTCGTCGGGACGACCCTATAGTCGTCAGACAAGTCGGCGGCGGGCCAACCTTGTCCCGGGGTCGTGGGGACGACACTATAATCGTCGGACATGACGGTGGCGGGCCAATCTAGTCGCGGGGTCGTGGGGACGACCCTATAGTCGTCGGACAAGACGGCGGCTGGATATTCTTGGCTCGCGGTCGTGGGGACGACCCTATAGTCGTCGGACATTTCGGCGGCTTGCCAACTTTGGCCCGGGGTCGTGGGGACGACCCTATAGTCGTCGGACTTGACGGTGGCGGGCCAATCTAGTCCCGGGGTCGTGGGGACGACCCTATAGTCGTCGGACAAGACGGCGGCTGGACATCCTTGGCTCGCGGTCGTGGGGACGACCCTATAGTCGTCGGACATTTCGGCGGCTTGTCAACCTAGTCCCGGGGTCGTGGGGACGACCCTATAGTCGTTGGACATGACGGTGGCGGGCCAATCTAGTCCCGGGGTCGTGGGTACGACCCTATAGTCGTCGGACTAGACGGCGGCTGGACATCCTTGGCTCGCGGTCGTGGGGACGACCCTATAGTCGTCGGACATTTCGGCGGCTTGCCAACTTTGGCCCGGGGTCGTGGGGACGACCCTATAGTCGTCGGACATGTCGGCGGCTGGCTAACTTTGGCCCGTGGTCGTGGGGACGACCCAATAGTCGTTGGACATATCGGCAGCTGGCCAACTTTGGGCCGTGGTCGTGGAGACGATCCTATAGTCGTCGGACTGGACGGTGGCGGGCCAATCTAGTCCCGGGGTCGTGGGGACGACCCTATAGTCGTCGGACATGACGGTGGCGGACCAATCTAGTCCTGGGGTCGTGGGGACGACCCAATAGTCGTCGGACATGTCGGCGGCTTGCCAAATTTGCCCGGGGTCGTGGGGACGACCCTATAGTCGTCGGACTTGACGGTGGCGGGCCAATCTAGTCCCGGGGTCGTGGGGACGACCCAATAGTCGTTGGACATTACGGCGGCTGGCCAACTTTGGCCCATGGTCGTGGGGACGACCCTGTAGTCGTTGGACATGACGGTGGCGGGCCAATCTAGTCCCGGGGTCGTAGGGACGACCCTATAGTCGTCGGACATGTCGGCGGCTTGTCAGCCTAGTCCCGGGGTCGTGGGGACGACCGTATAGTCGTCGGACATGACGGTGGCGGGCCAATCTAGTCCCGGGGTCGTGGGGACGACCCTATAGTCGTCGGACAAGACGGCGGCTGGACATCTTTGGCCCGCGGTCGTGGGGACGACCCTATAGTCGTCGGACATTTCGGCGGCTAGCCAACTTTGGCCCGGGGTCGTGGGGACGACCCTATGGTCGTCGGACATGTCAGCGGCTGGCTAACTTTGGCCCGCGGTCGTGGGGACGACCCAATAGTCGTCGGACAAGACGGCGGCTGGACATCTTTGGCCCGCGGTCGTGGGGACTACCCTATAGTCGTCGGACATTTCGGCGGCTTGCCAACTTTGGCCCGGGGTCGTGGGGACGACCCTATAGTCGTCGGACATGTCGGCGGCTGGCTAACTTTGGCCCGTGGTCGTGGGGACGACCCAATAGTCGTTGGACATGTCGGCGGCTGGCCAACTTTGGGCCGTGGTCGTGGAGACGATCCTATAGTCGTCGGACTGGACGGTGGCGGGCCAATCTAGTCCCGGGGTCGTGGGGACGACCCTATAGTCGTCGGACATGTCGGCGGCTTGTCAGCCTAGTCCCGGGGTCGTGGGGACGACCGTATAGTCGTCGGACATGACGGTGGCGGGCCAGTCTAGTCCCGGGACATGGGGACGACCCTATAGTCGTCGGACAAGTCGGCGGCTGGCCAACTTTGGCCCGTGGTCGTGGGGACGACCCTATAGTCGTCGGAAATGACGGTGGCGGGCCAATCTAGTCCCGGGGTCGTGGGGACGACCCTACAGTCGTCGGACAAGTCGGCGGCGAGCCAATCTAGTCCCGCGGTCGTGGGGACGACCCTATAGTCGTCGGACAAGTCAGCGGCTGGCCTACATTGGTCCGTGGTCGTGGGGACGACCATATAGTCGTCGGACATGACGGTGGCGGGCCGCTCTAGTCCCGGGTCGTGGGGACGACCCTATAGTCGTCGGACATGTCGGCGGCTGGCCAACTTTGGCCCGGGGTCGTGGGGACGACCCTATAGTCGTCGGATATGTCGGCGGCTGGCCAACTTTGGCCCGTGGTCGTGGGGACGATCCTATAGTCGTCGGACTGGACGGTGGCGGGCCAATCTAGTCCCGGGGTCGTGGGGACGACCCTATAGTCGTCGGACATGACGGTGGCGGACCAATCTAGTCCTGGGGTCGTGGGGACGACCCAATAGTCGTCGGACATGTCGGCGGCTTGCCAAATTTGCCCGGGGTCGTGGGGACGACCCTATAGTCGTCGGACTTGACGGTGGCGGGCCAATCTAGTCCCGGGGTCGTGGGGACGACCCAATAGTCGTTGGACATTACGGCGGCTGGCCAACTTTGGCCCATGGTCGTGGGGACGACCCTATAGTCGTTGGACATGACGGTGGCGGGCCAATCTAGTCCCGGGGTCGTAGGGACGACCCTATAGTCGTCGGACATGTCGGCGGCTTGTCAGCCTAGTCCCGGGGTCGTGGGGACGACCCTATGGTCGTCGGACATGTCGGCGGCTGGCTAACTTTGGCCCGCGGTCGTGGGGACGACCCAATAGTCGTCGGACAAGACGGCGGCTGGACATCTTTGGCCCGCGGTCGTGGGGACTACCCTATAGTCGTCGGACATTTCGGCGGCTTGCCAACTTTGGCCCGGGGTCGTGGGGACGACCCTATAGTCGTCGGACATGTCGGCGGCTGGCTAACTTTGGCCCGTGGTCGTGGGGACGACCCAATAGTCGTTGGACATGTCGGCGGCTGGCCAACTTTGGGCCGTGGTCGTGGAGACGATCCTATAGTCGTCGGACTTGACGGTGGCGGGCCAATCTAGACGCGGGGTCGTGGGGACGACCCTATAGTCGTCGGACATGACGGTGGCGGGCCAGTCTAGTCCCGGGACATGGGGACGACCCTATAGTCGTCGGACAAGTCGGCGGCTGGCCAACTTTGGCCCGTGGTCGTGGGGACGACCCTATAGTCGTCGGAAATGACGGTGGCGGGCCAATCTAGTCCCGGGGTCGTGGGGACGACCCTACAGTCGTCGGACAAGTCGGCGGCGAGCCAATCTAGTCCCGCGGTCGTGGGGACGACCCTATAGTCGTCGGACAAGTCAGCGGCTGGCCTACATTGGTCCGTGGTCGTGGGGACGACCATATAGTCGTCGGACATGACGGTGGCGGGCCGCTCTAGTCCCGGGTCGTGGGGACGACCCTATAGTCGTCGGACATGTCGGCGGCTGGCCAACCTAGTCCCGGGGTCGTGGGGACGACCCTATAATCGTCGGACAAGCCGGCGGCTGGCCAACTTTGGCCCGTGGTCGTGGGAACGACCCTATAGTCGTCGGACAAGTCGGCGGCTGTCCAACTTTGGCCCGGGGTCGTGGGGACGACCCTATAGTCGTCGGACTTGACGGTGGCGGGCCAATCTAGTCCCGGGGTCGTGGGGACGACCCTATAGTCGTCAGACATGTCGGTGGCGAGCCAACCTAGTCCCGGGGTCGTGGGGACGACCCTATAGTCGTCGGACAAGTCGGCGGCGGGCCAACCTAGTCCCGGGGTCGTGGGGATGACCCTATAGTCGTCGGACATGACGGTGGCGGGCCAGTCTAGTCCCGGGTCGTGGGGACGACCCTATAGTCGTCGGACATGTCGGCGGCTGGCCAACTTTGGCCCGCGGTCGTGGGGACGACCCTATAGTCGTCAGACATGACGGTGGCGAGCCAACCTAGTCCCGGGGTCGTGGGGACGACCCTATAGTCGTCGGACATGTCGGCGATTGGCCAACCTAGTCCCGGGGTCGTGGGGATGACCCTATAGTCGTCGGACATGACGGTGGCGGGCCAGTCTAGTCCCGGGTCGTGGGGACGACCCTATAGTCGTCGGACAAGTCGGTGGCGGGCCAACCTAGTCCCGGGGTCGTGGGGATGACCCTATAGTCGTCGGACATGACGGCGGCGGGCCAATCTAGTCCCGGGGTCGTGGGGATGACCCTATAGTCGTCGGACATGACGGTGGCGGGCCAGTCTAGTCCCGGGTCGTGGGGACGACCCTATAGTCGTCGGACATGTCGGCGGCTGGCTAACTTTGGCCCGTGGTCGTGGGGATGACCCAATAGTCGTTGGACATGTCGGCGGCTGGCCAACTTTGGGCCGTGGTCGTGGAGACGATCCTATAGTCGTCGGACTTGACGGTGGCGGGCCAATCTAGTCCCGGGGTTGTGGGGACGACCCTATAGTCGTCGGATATGTCGGCGGCTAGCCAAATTTGCCCGGGGTCGTGGGGACGACCCTATAGTCGTCGGACTTGACGGTGGCGGGCCAATCTAGTCCCGGGGTCGTGGGGACGACCCAATAGTCGTTGGACATATCAGCGGCTGGCCAACTTTGGCCCGGTGTCGTCGGGACGACTCTATAGTCGTCGGACATGTCGGCGGCTGGCCAACCTAGACCCGGGTTCGTGGGGACGACCCTATTGTCGTCGGACATGACGGTGGCGGGCCAATCTATTCCCGGGGTCGTACGGACGACCCTATAGTCGTCGGACATGTTGGCGATTGGCCAACTTTGGCCCGGGGTCGTGGGGACGACCCTATAGTCGTCGGACATTTCGGCGGCGTACCAACTTTGGCCCGGGGTCGTGGGGACGACCCTATAGTCGTCGGACATTTCGGCGGCATGCCAACTTTGGCTCGGGGTCGTGGGGACGACCCTATAGTCGTTGGACATGACGGTGGCGGGCCAATCTAGTCCCGGGGTCGTAGGGACGACCCTATAGTCGTCGGACATGTCGGCGATTGGCCAACATTGGCCCGGGGTCGTGGGGACGACCCTATAGTCGTCAGACATGTCGGCGGCTGGCCAAACTAGTCCCGAGGTCGTGGGGACGACCCTATAGTCGTCGGACTTCACGGTGGCGGGCCAATCTAGTCCCGGGGTCGTGGGGACGACCCTACAGTCGTCGGACATTTCGGCGGCTTGCCAACTTTGCCCCGGGGTCGTGGGGACGACCCTATAGTCGTCGGACATGACGGTGGCGGACCAATCTAGTCCCGGGGTCGTGGGGACGACCCTACAGTCGTCGGACATTTCGGCGCCTTGCCAACTTTGGCCCGGGGTCGTGGGGACGACCCTATAGTCGTCGGACATGACGGTGGCGGACCAATCTAGTCCCGGGGTCGTGGGGACGACCCTATAATCGTCGGGCATGTCGGCGGCTGGCCAACTTTGGCCCGTGGTCGTGGGGACGATCCAATAGTCGTCGGACATGTCGGCGGCTGGCTAACTTTGGCCCGGTGTCGTGGGGACGACCCTATAGTCGTCGGACATTTTGGCGATTGGCCAACATTGGCCCGGGGTCGTGGGGACTACTCTATAGTCGTCGGACATGTTGGCGGCTTGTCAGCCTAGTCCCGGGGTCGTGGGTACGACCCTATAGTCGTCGGACAAGTCGGCGGCGGGCCAACCTTGTCCCGGGTTCGTGGGGACGACCCTATAGTCGTCGGACATGACGGTGGCGGGCCAATCTAGTCCCGGGGTCGTGGGGACGACCCTATAGTCGTCGGACAAGACGGCGGCTGGACATCCTTGGCTCGCGGTCGTGGGGACGACCCTATAGTCGTCGGACATTTCGGCGGCTTGTCAACCTAGTCCCGGGGTCGTGGGGACGACCCTATTGTCGTCGGACATGTCGGCGGCTGGCCAAACTAGTCCCGAGGTCGTGGGGACGACCCTATAGTCGTCGGACTTCACGGTGGCGGGCCAATCTAGTCCCGGGGTCGTGGGGACGACCCTACAGTCGTCGGACATTTCGGCGGCTTGCCAACTTTGGCCCGGGGTCGTGGGGACGACCCTATAGTCGTCGGACTTCACGGTGGCGGGCCAATCTAGTCCCGGGGTCGTGGGGACGACCCTACAGTCGTCGGACATTTCGGCGGCTTGCCAACTTTGGCCCGGGGTCGTGGGGACGACCCTATAGTCGTCGGATATGACGGTGGCGGACCAATCTAGTCCCGGGGTCGTGGGGACGACCCTATAGTCGTCGGACATGTCGGCGGCTGGCCAAACTAGTCCCGAGGTCGTGGGGACGAGCCTATAGTCGTCGGACTTCACGGTGGCGGGCCAATCTAGTCCCGGGGTCGTGGGGACGACCCTACAGTCGTCGGACATTTCGGCGGCTTGCCAACTTTGGCCCGGGGTCGTGGGGACGACCCTATAGTCGTCGGATATGACGGTGGCGGACCAATCTAGTCCCGGGGTCGTGGGGACGACCCTATAGTCGTCGGACATGTCGGCGGCTGGCCAACCTGGACTCGGGGTCGTGGGGACGACCCTATAGTCGTCGGACAAGACGGTGGCTGGACATCTTTGGCCCGGGGTCGTGGGGACGACCCTATATTCGTCGGACATGACGGTGGCGGACCAATCTAGTCCCGGGGTCGTGGGGACGACCCTATAGTCGTCGGACATGTCGGCGGCTGGCCAACTTTGGCCCGTGGTCGTGGGGACGATCCAATAGTCGACGGACATGTCGGCGGCTGGCCAACTTTGGCCCGTGGTTGTGGGAACGACACTATAGTCGTTGGACATGACGGCGGCGGGCCAATCTAGTCCCGGGGTCGTGGGGACGACCCTACAGTCTTCGGACATTTCGGCGGCTTGCCAACTTTGGCCCGGGGTCGTGGGGACGACCCTATAATCGTCGGACATTTCGGCGGCATGCCAACTTTGGCCCGTGGTCGTGGGGACGACCCTATAGTCGTTGGACATGACGGTGGCGGGCCAATCTAGTCCCGGGGTCGTGGGGACGACCCTATAGTCGTCGGACATGTCGGCGGCTGGCCAACTTTGGCCCGGTGTCGTGGGGACGACTCTATAGTCGTCGGAAATGTCGGCGGCTGGCCAACCTGGACCCGGGGTCGTGGGGACGACCCTATTGTCGTCGGACATGACGGTGGCGGGCCAATCTAGTCTCGGGGTCGTGGGGACGACCCTATAGTCGTCGGATATGTCGGCGGCTTGCCAAATTTGCCCGGGGTCGTGGGGACGACCCTATAGTCGTCGGACTTGACGGTGGCGGGCCAATCTAGTCCCGGGGTCGTGGGGACGACCCAATAGTCGTTGGACATTACGGCGGCTGGGCAACTTTGGCCCATGGTCGTGGGGACGACCCTATAGTCGTTGGACATGACGGTGGCGGGCCAATCTAGTCCCGGGGTCGTGGGGACGACCCTATAGTCGTTGGACATGACGGTGGCCGGCCAATCTAGTGCCGGGGTCGTAGGGACGACCCTATAGTCGTCGGACATGTTGGCGATTGGCCAACATTGGCCCGGGGTCGTCGGGACGACCCTATAGTCGTCAGACAAGTCGGCGGCGGGCCAACCTTGTCCCGGGGTCGTGGGGACGACACTATAATCGTCGGACATGACGGTGGCGGGCCAATCTAGTCGCGGGGTCGTGGGGACGACCCTATAGTCGTCGGACAAGACGGCGGCTGGATATTCTTGGCTCGCGGTCGTGGGGACGACCCTATAGTCGTCGGACATTTCGGCGGCTTGCCAACTTTGGCCCGGGGTCGTGGGGACGACCCTATAGTCGTCGGACTTGACGGTGGCGGGCCAATCTAGTCCCGGGGTCGTGGGGACGACCCTATAGTCGTCGGACAAGACGGCGGCTGGACATCCTTGGCTCGCGGTCGTGGGGACGACCCTATAGTCGTCGGACATTTCGGCGGCTTGTCAACCTAGTCCCGGGGTCGTGGGGACGACCCTATAGTCGTTGGACATGACGGTGGCGGGCCAATCTAGTCCCGGGGTCGTGGGTACGACCCTATAGTCGTCGGACTAGACGGCGGCTGGACATCCTTGGCTCGCGGTCGTGGGGACGACCCTATAGTCGTCGGACATTTCGGCGGCTTGCCAACTTTGGCCCGGGGTCGTGGGGACGACCCTATAGTCGTCGGACATGTCGGCGGCTGGCTAACTTTGGCCCGTGGTCGTGGGGACGACCCAATAGTCGTTGGACATATCGGCAGCTGGCCAACTTTGGGCCGTGGTCGTGGAGACGATCCTATAGTCGTCGGACTGGACGGTGGCGGGCCAATCTAGTCCCGGGGTCGTGGGGACGACCCTATAGTCGTCGGACATGACGGTGGCGGACCAATCTAGTCCTGGGGTCGTGGGGACGACCCAATAGTCGTCGGACATGTCGGCGGCTTGCCAAATTTGCCCGGGGTCGTGGGGACGACCCTATAGTCGTCGGACTTGACGGTGGCGGGCCAATCTAGTCCCGGGGTCGTGGGGACGACCCAATAGTCGTTGGACATTACGGCGGCTGGCCAACTTTGGCCCATGGTCGTGGGGACGACCCTATAGTCGTTGGACATGACGGTGGTGGGCCAATCTAGTCCCGGGGTCGTAGGGACGACCCTATAGTCGTCGGACATGTCGGCGGCTTGTCAGCCTAGTCCCGGGGTCGTGGGGACGACCGTATAGTCGTCGGACATGACGGTGGCGGGCCAATCTAGTCCCGGGGTCGTGGGGACGACCCTATAGTCGTCGGACAAGACGGCGGCTGGACATCTTTGGCCCGCGGTCGTGGGGACGACCCTATAGTCGTCGGACATTTCGGCGGCTAGCCAACTTTGGCCCGGGGTCGTGGGGACGACCCTATGGTCGTCGGACATGTCGGCGGCTGGCTAACTTTGGCCCGCGGTCGTGGGGACGACCCAATAGTCGTCGGACAAGACGGCGGCTGGACATCTTTGGCCCGCGGTCGTGGGGACTACCCTATAGTCGTCGAACATTTCGGCGGCTTGCCAACTTTGGCCCGGGGTCGTGGGGACGACCCTATAGTCGTCGGACATGTCGGCGGCTGGCTAACTTTGGCCCGTGGTCGTGGGGACGACCCAATAGTCGTTGGACATGTCGGCGGCTGGCCAACTTTGGGCCGTGGTCGTGGAGACGATCCTATAGTCGTCGGACTGGACGGTGGCGGGCCAATCTAGTCCCGGGGTCGTGGGGACGACCCTATAGTCGTCGGACATGTCGGCGGCTTGTCAGCCTAGTCCCGGGGTCGTGGGGACGACCGTATAGTCGTCGGACATGACGGTGGCGGGCCAGTCTAGTCCCGGGACATGGGGACGACCCTATAGTCGTCGGACAAGTCGGCGGCTGGCCAACTTTGGCCCGTGGTCGTGGGGACGACCCTATAGTCGTCGGAAATGACGGTGGCGGGCCAATCTAGTCCCGGGGTCGTGGGGACGACCCTACAGTCGTCGGACAAGTCGGCGGCGAGCCAATCTAGTCCCGCGGTCGTGGGGACGACCCTATAGTCGTCGGACAAGTCAGCGGCTGGCCTACATTGGTCCGTGGTCGTGGGGACGACCATATAGTCGTCGGACATGACGGTGGCGGGCCGCTCTAGTCCCGGGTCGTGGGGACGACCCTATAGTCGTCGGACATGTCGGCGGCTGGCCAACTTTGGCCCGGGGTCGTGGGGACGACCCTATAGTCGTCGGATATGTCGGCGGCTGGCCAACTTTGGCCCGTGGTCGTGGGGACGATCCTATAGTCGTCGGACTGGACGGTGGCGGGCCAATCTAGTCCCGGGGTCGTGGGGACGACCCTATAGTCGTCGGACATGACGGTGGCGGACCAATCTAGTCCTGGGGTCGTGGGGACGACCCAATAGTCGTCGGACATGTCGGCGGCTTGCCAAATTTGCCCGGGGTCGTGGGGACGACCCTATAGTCGTCGGACTTGACGGTGGCGGGCCAATCTAGACCCGGGGTCGTGGGGACGACCCAATAGTCGTTGGACATTACGGCGGCTGGCCAACTTTGGCCCATGGTCGTGGGGACGACCCTATAGTCGTTGGACATGACGGTGGCGGGCCAATCTAGTCCCGGGGTCGTAGGGACGACCCTATAGTCGTCGGACATGTCGGCGGCTTGTCAGCCTAGTCCCGGGGTCGTGGGGACGACCGTATAGTCGTCGGACATGACGGTGGCGGGCCAATCTAGTCCCGGGGTCGTGGGGACGACCCTATAGTCGTCGGACAAGACGGCGGCTGGACATCTTTGGCCCGCGGTCGTGGGGACGACCCTATAGTCGTCGGACATTTCGGCGGCTAGCCAACTTTGGCCCGGGGTCGTGGGGACGACCCTATGGTCGTCGGACATGTCGGCGGCTGGCTAACTTTGGCCCGCGGTCGTGGGGACGACCCAATAGTCGTCGGACAAGACGGCGGCTGGACATCTTTGGCCCGCGGTCGTGGGGACTACCCTATAGTCGTCGGACATTTCGGCGGCTTGCCAACTTTGGCCCGGGGTCGTGGGGACGACCCTATAGTCGTCGGACATGTCGGCGGCTGGCTAACTTTGGCCCGTGGTCGTGGGGACGACCCAATAGTCGTCGGACATTTCGGCGCCTTGCCAACTTTGGCCCGGGGTCGTGGGGACGACCCTATAGTCGTCGGACATGACGGTGGCGGACCAATCTAGTCCCGGGGTCGTGGGGACGACCCTATAGTCGTCGGACATGTCGGCGGCTGGCTAACTTTGGCCCGTGGTCGTGGGGACGACCCAATAGTCGTTGGACATGTCGGCGGCTGGCCAACTTTGGGCCGTGGTCGTGGAGACGATCCTATAGTCGTCGGACTGGACGGTGGCGGGCCAATCTAGTCCCGGGGTCGTGGGGACGACCCTATAGTCGTCGGACATGTCGGCGGCTTGTCAGCCTAGTCCCGGGGTCGTGGGGACGACCGTATAGTCGTCGGACATGACGGTGGCGGGCCAGTCTAGTCCCGGGACATGGGGACGACCCTATAGTCGTCGGACAAGTCGGCGGCTGGCCAACTTTGGCCCGTGGTCGTGGGGACGACCCTATAGTCGTCGGAAATGACGGTGGCGGGCCAATCTAGTCCCGGGGTCGTGGGGACGACCCTACAGTCGTCGGACAAGTCGGCGGCGAGCCAATCTAGTCCCGCGGTCGTGGGGACGACCCTATAGTCGTCGGACAAGTCAGCGGCTGGCCTACATTGGTCCGTGGTCGTGGGGACGACCATATAGTCGTCGGACATGACGGTGGCGGGCCGCTCTAGTCCCGGGTCGTGGGGACGACCCTATAGTCGTCGGACATGTCGGCGGCTGGCCAACTTTGGCCCGGGGTCGTGGGGACGACCCTATAGTCGTCGGATATGTCGGCGGCTGGCCAACTTTGGCCCGTGGTCGTGGGGACGATCCTATAGTCGTCGGACTGGACGGTGGCGGGCCAATCTAGTCCCGGGGTCGTGGGGACGACCCTATAGTCGTCGGACATGACGGTGGCGGACCAATCTAGTCCTGGGGTCGTGGGGACGACACAATAGTCGTCGGACATGTCGGCGGCTTGCCAAATTTGCCCGGGGTCGTGGGGACGACCCTATAGTCGTCGGACTTGACGGTGGCGGGCCAATCTAGTCCCGGGGTCGTGGGGACGACCCAATAGTCGTTGGACATTACGGCGGCTGGCCAACTTTGGCCCATGGTCGTGGGGACGACCCTATAGTCGTTGGACATGACGGTGGCGGGCCAATCTAGTCCCGGGGTCGTAGGGACGACCCTATAGTCGTCGGACATGTCGGCGGCTTGTCAGCCTAGTCCCGGGGTCGTGGGGACGACCGTATAGTCGTCGGACATGACGGTGGCGGGCCAATCTAGTCCCGGGGTCGTGGGGACGACCCTATAGTCGTCGGACAAGACGGCGGCTGGACATCTTTGGCCCGCGGTCGTGGGGACGACCCTATAGTCGTCGGACATTTCGGCGGCTAGCCAACTTTGGCCCGGGGTCGTGGGGACGACCCTATGGTCGTCGGACATGTCGGCGGCTGGCTAACTTTGGCCCGCGGTCGTGGGGACGACCCAATAGTCGTCGGACAAGACGGCGGCTGGACATCTTTGGCCCGCGGTCGTGGGGACTACCCTATAGTCGTCGGACATTTCGGCGGCTTGCCGACTTTGGCCCGGGGTCGTGGGGACGACCCTATAGTCGTCGGACATGTCGGCGGCTGGCTAACTTTGGCCCGTGGTCGTGGGGACGACCCAATAGTCGTTGGACATGTCGGCGGCTGGCCAACTTTGGGCCGTGGTCGTGGAGACGATCCTATAGTCGTCGGACTTGACGGTGGCGGGCCAATCTAGACGCGGGGTCGTGGGGACGACCCTATAGTCGTCGGACATGACGGTGGCGGGCCAGTCTAGTCCCGGGACATGGGGACGACCCTATAGTCGTCGGACAAGTCGGCGGCTGGCCAACTTTGGCCCGTGGTCGTGGGGACGACCCTATAGTCGTCGGAAATGACGGTGGCGGGCCAATCTAGTCCCGGGGTCGTGGGGACGACCCTACAGTCGTCGGACAAGTCGGCGGCGAGCCAATCTAGTCCCGCGGTCGTGGGGACGACCCTATAGTCGTCGGACAAGTCAGCGGCTGGCCTACATTGGTCCGTGGTCGTGGGGACGACCATATAGTCGTCGGACATGACGGTGGCGGGCCGCTCTAGTCCCGGGTCGTGGGGACGACCCTATAGTCGTCGGACATGTCGGCGGCTGGCCAACCTAGTCCCGGGGTCGTGGGGACGACCCTATAATCGTCGGACAAGCCGGCGGCTGGCCAACTTTGGCCCGTGGTCGTGGGAACGACCCTATAGTCGTCGGACAAGTCGGCGGCTGTCCAACTTTGGCCCGGGGTCGTGGGGACGACCCTATAGTCGTCGGACTGGACGGTGGCGGGCCAATCTAGTCCCGGGGTCGTGGGGACGACCCTATAGTCGTCAGACATGTCGGTGGCGAGCCAACCTAGTCCCGGGGTCGTGGGGACGACCCTATAGTCGTCGGACAAGTCGGCGGCGGGCCAACCTAGTCCCGGGGTCGTGGGGATGACCCTATAGTCGTCGGACATGACGGTGGCGGGCCAGTCTAGTCCCGGGTCGTGGGGACGACCCTATAGTCGTCGGACATGTCGGCGGCTGGCCAACTTTGGCCCGCGGTCGTGGGGACGACCCTATAGTCGTCAGACATGACGGTGGCGAGCCAACCTAGTCCCGGGGTCGTGGGGACGACCCTATAGTCGTCGGACATGTCGGCGATTGGCCAACCTAGTCCCGGGGTCGTGGGGATGACCCTATAGTCGTCGGACATGACGGTGGCGGGCCAGTCTAGTCCCGGGTCGTGGGGACGACCCTATAGTCGTCGGACAAGTCGGTGGCGGGCCAACCTAGTCCCGGGGTCGTGGGGATGACCCTATAGTCGTCGGACATGACGGCGGCGGGCCAATCTAGTCCCGGGGTCGTGGGGATGACCCTATAGTCGTCGGACATGACGGTGGCGGGCCAGTCTAGTCCCGGGTCGTGGGGACGACCCTATAGTCGTCGGACATGTCGGCGGCTGGCTAACTTTGGCCCGTGGTCGTGGGGATGACCCAATAGTCGTTGGACATGTCGGCGGCTGGCCAACTTTGGGCCGTGGTCGTGGAGACGATCCTATAGTCGTCGGACTTGACGGTGGCGGGCCAATCTAGTCCCGGGGTTGTGGGGACGACCCTATAGTCGTCGGATATGTCGGCGGCTAGCCAAATTTGCCCGGGGTCGTGGGGACGACCCTATAGTCGTCGGACTTGACGGTGGCGGGCCAATCTAGTCCCGGGGTCGTGGGGACGACCCAATAGTCGTTGGACATATCGGCGGCTGGCCAACTTTGGCCCGGTGTCGTCGGGACGACTCTATAGTCGTCGGACATGTCGGCGGCTGGCCAACCTAGACCCGGGTTCGTGGGGACGACCCTATTGTCGTCGGACATGACGGTGGCGGGCCAATCTATTCCCGGGGTCGTACGGACGACCCTATAGTCGTCGGACATGTTGGCGATTGGCCAACTTTGGCCCGGGGTCGTGGGGACGACCCTATAGTCGTCGGACATTTCGGCGGCGTACCAACTTTGGCCCGGGGTCGTGGGGACGACCCTATAGTCGTCGGACATTTCGGCGGCATGCCAACTTTGGCTCGGGGTCGTGGGGACGACCCTATAGTCGTTGGACATGACGGTGGCGGGCCAATCTAGTCCCGGGGTCGTAGGGACGACCCTATAGTCGTCGGACATGTCGGCGGCTGGCCAAACTAGTCCCGAGGTCGTGGGGACGACCCTATAGTCGTCGGACATTTCGGCGCCTTGCCAACTTTGGCCCGGGGTCGTGGGGACGACCCTATAGTCGTCGGACATGACGGTGGCGGACCAATCTAGTCCCGGGGTCGTGGGGACGACCCTATAGTCGTCGGACATTTCGGCGGCTTGCCAACTTTGGCCCGGGGTCGTGGGGACGACCCTATAGTCGTCGGACATGACGGCGGCTGGCCGACCTAGTCCCGAGGTCGTGGGGACGACCGTATAGTCGTCGGATATGTTGGCGGCTTGTCAACCTAGTCCCGGGGTCGTGGGGACGACCCTATAGTCGTCAGACATGTCGGCGGCTGGCCAAACTAGTCCCGAGGTCGTGGGGACGACCCTATAGTCGTCGGACTTCACGGTGGCGGGCCAATCTAGTCCCGGGGTCGTGGGGACGACCCTACAGTCGTCGGACATTTCGGCGGCTTGCCAACTTTGGCCCGGGGTCGTGGGGACGACCCTATAGTCGTCGGACATGACGGTGGCGGACCAATCTAGTCCCGGGGTCGTGGGGACGACCCTACAGTCGTCGGACATTTCGGCGCCTTGCCAACTTTGGCCCGGGGTCGTGGGGACGACCCTATAGTCGTCGGACATGACGGTGGCGGACCAATCTAGTCCCGGGGTCGTGGGGACGACCCTATAATCGTCGGGCATGTCGGCGGCTGGCCAACTTTGGCCCGTGGTCGTGGGGACGATCCAATAGTCGTCGGACATGTCGGCGGCTGGCTAACTTTGGCCCGGTGTCGTGGGGACGACCCTATAGTCGTCGGACATTTTGGCGATTGGCCAACATTGGCCCGGGGTCGTGGGGACTACTCTATAGTCGTCGGACATGTTGGCGGCTTGTCAGCCTAGTCCCGGGGTCGTGGGTACGACCCTATAGTCGTCGGACAAGTCGGCGGCGGGCCAACCTTGTCCCGGGTTCGTGGGGACGACCCTATAGTCGTCGGACATGACGGTGGCGGGCCAATCTAGTCCCGGGGTCGTAGGGACGACCCTATAGTCGTCGGACAAGACGGCGGCTGGACATCCTTGGCTCGCGGTCGTGGGGACGACCCTATAGTCGTCGGACATTTCGGCGGCTTGTCAACCTAGTCCCGGGGTCGTGGGGACGACCCTATAGTCGTCGGACATGTCGGCGGCTGGCCAAACTAGTCCCGAGGTCGTGGGGACGACCCTATAGTCGTCGGACTTCACGGTGGCGGGCCAATCTAGTCCCGGGGTCGTGGGGACGACCCTACAGTCGTCGGACATTTCGGCGGCTTGCCAACTTTGGCCCGGGGTCGTGGGGACGACCCTATAGTCGTCGGACTTCACGGTGGCGGGCCAATCTAGTCCCGGGGTCGTGGGGACGACCCTACAGTCGTCGGACATTTCGGCGGCTTGTCAACCTAGTCCCGGGGTCGTGGAGACGATCCTATAGTCGTCGGACTTGAAGGTGGCGGGCCAATCTAGTCCCGGGGTTGTGGGGACGACCCTATAGTCGTCGGATATGTCGGCGGCTTGCCAAATTTGCTCGGGGTCGTGGGGACGACCCTATAGTCGTCGGACTTGACGGTGGCGGGCCAATCTAGTCCCGGGGTCGTGGGGACGACCCAATAGTCGTTGGACATTACGGCGGCTGGCCAACTTTGGCCCATGGTCGTGGGGACGACCCTATAGTCGTTGGACATGACGGTGGCGGGCCAATCTAGTCCCGGGGTCGTAGGGAAGACCCTATAGTCGTCGGACATGTCGGCGATTGGCCAACATTGGCCCGGGGTCGTGGGGACGACCCTATAGTCGACGGACATGTCGGCGGCTGGCCAACTTTGGCCCGTGGTCGTGGAGACGAACCTATAGTCGTCGGACTTGACGGTGGCGGGCCAATCTAGTCCCGGGGTTGTGGGGACGACCCTATAGTCGTCGGACATTTCGGCGGCTTGCCAACTTTGGCCCGGGGTCGTGGGGACGACCCTATAGTCGTCGGACATGACGGCGGCTGGCCGACCTAGTCCCGAGGTCGTGGGGACGACCGTATAGTCGTCGGATATGTTGGCGGCTTGTCAACCTAGTCCCGGGGTCGCGGGGACGACCCTATAGTCGTTGGACATGACGGTGGCCGGCCAATCTAGTGCCGGGGTCGTAGGGACGACCCTATAGTCGTCGGACATGTTGGCGGCTTGTCAGCCTAGTCCCGGGGTCGTGGGTACGACCCTATAGTCGTCGGACAAGTCGGCGGCGGGCCAACCTTGTCCCGGGGTCGTGGGGACGACACTATAGTCGTCGGACATGACGGTGGCGGGCCAATCTAGTCCCGGGGTCGTGGGGACGACCCTACAGTCGTCGGACATTTCGGCGGCTTGCCAACTTTGGCCCGGGGTCATGGGGACTACCCTATAGTCGTCGGACATGACGGTGGCATGCCAACTTTGGCCCGTGGTCGTGGGGACGATCCAATAGTCGTCGGACATGTCGACGGCTGGCCAACTTTGGCCCGTGGTCGTGGGGACGACCCTATAGTCGTTGGACATGTCAGCGGCTGGCCAACTTTGGCCCGTGGTCGTGGGGACGACCCTATAGTCGTTGGACATGTCAGCGGCTGGCCAACTTTGGCCCGGTGTCGTGGGGACGACTCTATAGTCGTCGGATATGTCGGCGGCTGGCCAACCTAGACCCGGGGTCGTGGGGACGACCCTATTGTCTTCGGACATGACGGTGGCGGGCCAATCTATTCCCGGGGTCGTACGGACGACCCTATAGTCGTCGGACATTTTGGCGATTGGCCAACATTGGCCCGGGGTCGTGGGGACGACTCTATAGTCGTCGGACATGTTGGCGGCTTGTCAGCCTAGTCCCGGGGTCGTGGGGACGACCCTATAGTCGTCGGACATTTCGGCGGCTTGCCAACTTTGACCCGGGGTCGTGGGGACGACCCTATAGTCGACGGACATGTCGGCGGCTGGCCAACTTTGGCCCGTGGTCGTGGAGACGATCCTATACTCGTCGGACTTGACGGTGGCGGGCCAATCTAGTCCGGGGTTGTGGGGACGACCCTATAGTCGTCGGACATTTCGGCGGCTTGCCAACTTTGGCCCGGGGTCGTGGGGACGACCCTATAGTCGTCGGACATGTCGGCGGCTGGCCGACCTAGTCCCGAGGTCGTGGGGACGACCGTATAGTCGTCGGATATGTTGGCGGCTTGTCAACCTAGTCCCGGGGTCGTGGGGACGACCCTATAGTCGTTGGACATGACGGTGGCGGCCAATCAAGTGCCGGGGTCGTAGGGACGACCCTATAGTCGTCGGACATGTTGGTGATTGGCCAACATTGGCCCGGGGTCGTCGGGACGACCCTATAGTCGTCGGACATGTTGGCGGTTTGTCAGCCTAGTCCCGGGGTCGTGGGTACGACCCTATAGTCGTCGGACAAGTCGGCGGCGGGCCAACCTTGTCCCGGGGTCGTGGGGACGACCCTATAGTCGTCGGACATGACGGTGGCGGGCCAATCTAGTCCCGGGGTCGTGGGGACGACCCTATAGTCGTCGGACAAGACGGCGGCTGGATATTCTTGGCTCGCGGTCGTGGGGACGACCCTATAGTCGTCGGACATTTCGGCGGCTTGCCAACTTTGGCCCGGGGTCGTGGGGACGACCCTATAGTCGTCGGACATTTCGGCGGCATGCCAACTTTGGCCCGGGGTCGTGGGGACGACCCTATAGTCGTCGGACATGACGGTGGCGGGCCAGTCTAGTCCCGGGTCGTGGGGACGACCCTATAGTCGTCGGACATGTCGGCGGCTGGCTAACTTTGGCCCGTGGTCGTGGGGATGACCCAATAGTCGTTGGACATGTCGGCGGCTGGCCAACTTTGGGCCGTGGTCGTGGAGACGATCCTATAGTCGTCGGACTTGACGGTGGCGGGCCAATCTAGTCCCGGGGTTGTGGGGACGACCCTATAGTCGTCGGATATGTCGGCGGCTAGCCAAATTTGCCCGGGGTCGTGGGGACGACCCTATAGTCGTCGGACTTGACGGTGGCGGGCCAATCTAGTCCCGGGGTCGTGGGGACGACCCAATAGTCGTTGGACATATCGGCGGCTGGCCAACTTTGGCCCGGTGTCGTCGGGACGACTCTATAGTCGTCGGACATGTCGGCGGCTGGCCAACCTAGACCCGGGTTCGTGGGGACGACCCTATTGTCGTCGGACATGACGGTGGCGGGCCAATCTATTCCCGGGGTCGTACGGACGACCCTATAGTCGTCGGACATGTTGGCGATTGGCCAACTTTGGCCCGGGGTCGTGGGGACGACCCTATAGTCGTCGGACATGACGGTGGCGGACCAATCTAGTCCCGGCGTCGTGGGGACGACCCTATAATCGTCGGGCATGTCGGCGGCTGGCCAACTTTGGCCCGTGGTCGTGGGGACGATCCAATAGTCGTCGGACATGTCGGCGGCTGGCTAACTTTGGCCCGGTGTCGTGGGGACGACCCTATAGTCGTCGGACATTTTGGCGATTGGCCAACATTGGCCCGGGGTCGTGGGGACTACTCTATAGTCGTCGGACATGTTGGCGGCTTGTCAGCCTAGTCCCGGGGTCGTGGGTACGACCCTATAGTCGTCGGACAAGTCGGCGGCGGGCCAACCTTGTCCCGGGTTCGTGGGGACGACCCTATAGTCGTCGGACATGACGGTGGCGGGCCAATCTAGTCCCGGGGTCGTGGGGACGACCCTATAGTCGTCGGACAAGACGGCGGCTGGACATCCTTGGCTCGCGGTCGTGGGGACGACCCTATAGTCGTCGGACATTTCGGCGGCTTGTCAACCTAGTCCCGGGGTCGTGGGGACGACCCTATAGTCGTCGGACATGTCGGCGGCTGGCCAAACTAGTCCCGAGGTCGTGGGGACGACCCTATAGTCGTCGGACTTCACGGTGGCGGGCCAATCTAGTCCCGGGGTCGTGGGGACGACCCTACAGTCGTCGGACATTTCGGCGGCTTGCCAACTTTGGCCCGGGGTCGTGGGGACGACCCTATAGTCGTCGGACTTCACGGTGGCGGGCCAATCTAGTCCCGGGGTCGTGGGGACGACCCTACAGTCGTCGGACATTTCGGCGGCTTGTCAACCTAGTCCCGGGGTCGTGGAGACGATCCTATAGTCGTCGGACTTGAAGGTGGCGGGCCAATCTAGTCCCGGGGTTGTGGGGACGACCCTATAGTCGTCGGATATGTCGGCGGCTTGCCAAATTTGCTCGGGGTCGTGGGGACGACCCTATAGTCGTCGGACTTGACGGTGGCGGGCCAATCTAGTCCCGGGGTCGTGGGGACGACCCAATAGTCGTTGGACATTACGGCGGCTGGCCAACTTTGGCCCATGGTCGTGGGGACGACCCTATAGTCGTTGGACATGACGGTGGCGGGCCAATCTAGTCCCGGGGTCGTAGGGAAGACCCTATAGTCGTCGGACATGTCGGCGATTGGCCAACATTGGCCCGGGGTCGTGGGGACGACCCTATAGTCGACGGACATGTCGGCGGCTGGCCAACTTTGGCCCGTGGTCGTGGAGACGAACCTATAGTCGTCGGACTTGACGGTGGCGGGCCAATCTAGTCCCGGGGTTGTGGGGACGACCCTATAGTCGTCGGACATTTCGGCGGCTTGCCAACTTTGGCCCGGGGTCGTGGGGACGACCCTATAGTCGTCGGACATGACGGCGGCTGGCCGACCTAGTCCCGAGGTCGTGGGGACGACCGTATAGTCGTCGGATATGTTGGCGGCTTGTCAACCTAGTCCCGGGGTCGCGGGGACGACCCTATAGTCGTTGGACATGACGGTGGCCGGCCAATCTAGTGCCGGGGTCGTAGGGACGACCCTATAGTCGTCGGACATGTTGGCGGCTTGTCAGCCTAGTCCCGGGGTCGTGGGTACGACCCTATAGTCGTCGGACAAGTCGGCGGCGGGCCAACCTTGTCCCGGGGTCGTGGGGACGACACTATAGTCGTCGGACATGACGGTGGCGGGCCAATCTAGTCCCGGGGTCGTGGGGACGACCCTACAGTCGTCGGACATTTCGGCGGCTTGCCAACTTTGGCCCGGGGTCATGGGGACTACCCTATAGTCGTCGGACATGACGGTGGCATGCCAACTTTGGCCCGTGGTCGTGGGGACGATCCAATAGTCGTCGGACATGTCGACGGCTGGCCAACTTTGGCCCGTGGTCGTGGGGACGACCCTATAGTCGTTGGACATGTCAGCGGCTGGCCAACTTTGGCCCGTGGTCGTGGGGACGACCCTATAGTCGTTGGACATGTCAGCGGCTGGCCAACTTTGGCCCGGTGTCGTGGGGACGACTCTATAGTCGTCGGATATGTCGGCGGCTGGCCAACCTAGACCCGGGGTCGTGGGGACGACCCTATTGTCTTCGGACATGACGGTGGCGGGCCAATCTATTCCCGGGGTCGTACGGACGACCCTATAGTCGTCGGACATTTTGGCGATTGGCCAACATTGGCCCGGGGTCGTGGGGACGACTCTATAGTCGTCGGACATGTTGGCGGCTTGTCAGCCTAGTCCCGGGGTCGTGGGGACGACCCTATAGTCGTCGAACATTTCGGCGGCTTGCCAACTTTGGCCCGGGGTCGTGGGGACGACCCTATAGTCGACGGACATGTCGGCGGCTGGCCAACTTTGGCCCGTGGTCGTGGAGACGATCCTATACTCGTCGGACTTGACGGTGGCGGGCCAATCTAGTCCGGGGTTGTGGGGACGACCCTATAGTCGTCGGACATTTCGGCGGCTTGCCAACTTTGGCCCGGGGTCGTGGGGACGACCCTATAGTCGTCGGACATGTCGGCGGCTGGCCGACCTAGTCCCGAGGTCGTGGGGACGACCGTATAGTCGTCGGATATGTTGGCGGCTTGTCAACCTAGTCCCGGGGTCGTGGGGACGACCCTATAGTCGTTGGACATGACGGTGGCGGCCAATCAAGTGCCGGGGTCGTAGGGACGACCCTATAGTCGTCGGACATGTTGGTGATTGGCCAACATTGGCCCGGGGTCGTCGGGACGACCCTATAGTCGTCGGACATGTTGGCGGTTTGTCAGCCTAGTCCCGGGGTCGTGGGTACGACCCTATAGTCGTCGGACAAGTCGGCGGCGGGCCAACCTTGTCCCGGGGTCGTGGGGACGACCCTATAGTCGTCGGACATGACGGTGGCGGGCCAATCTAGTCCCGGGGTCGTGGGGACGACCCTATAGTCGTCGGACAAGACGGCGGCTGGATATTCTTGGCTCGCGGTCGTGGGGACGACCCTATAGTCGTCGGACATTTCGGCGGCTTGCCAACTTTGGCCCGGGGTCGTGGGGACGACCCTATAGTCGTCGGACATTTCGGCGGCATGCCAACTTTGGCCCGGGGTCGTGGGGACGACCCTATAGTCGTCGGACATGACGGTGGCGGGCCAGTCTAGTCCCGGGTCGTGGGGACGACCCTATAGTCGTCGGACATGTCGGCGGCTGGCTAACTTTGGCCCGTGGTCGTGGGGATGACCCAATAGTCGTTGGACATGTCGGCGGCTGGCCAACTTTGGGCCGTGGTCGTGGAGACGATCCTATAGTCGTCGGACTTGACGGTGGCGGGCCAATCTAGTCCCGGGGTTGTGGGGACGACCCTATAGTCGTCGGATATGTCGGCGGCTAGCCAAATTTGCCCGGGGTCGTGGGGACGACCCTATAGTCGTCGGACTTGACGGTGGCGGGCCAATCTAGTCCCGGGGTCGTGAGGACGACCCAATAGTCGTTGGACATATCGGCGGCTGGCCAACTTTGGCCCGGTGTCGTCGGGACGACTCTATAGTCGTCGGACATGTCGGCGGCTGGCCAACCTAGACCCGGGTTCGTGGGGACGACCCTATTGTCGTCGGACATGACGGTGGCGGGCCAATCTATTCCCGGGGTCGTACGGACGACCCTATAGTCGTCGGACATGTTGGCGATTGGCCAACTTTGGCCCGGGGTCGTGGGGACGACCCTATAGTCGTCGGACATTTCGGCGGCGTACCAACTTTGGCCCGGGGTCGTGGGGACGACCCTATAGTCGTCGGACATTTCGGCGGCATGCCAACTTTGGCTCGGGGTCGTGGGGACGACCCTATAGTCGTTGGACATGACGGTGGCGGGCCAATCTAGTCCCGGGGTCGTAGGGACGACCCTATAGTCGTCGGACATGTCGGCGGCTGGCCAAACTAGTCCCGAGGTCGTGGGGACGACCCTATAGTCGTCGGACATTTCGGCGCCTTGCCAACTTTGGCCCGGGGTCGTGGGGACGACCCTATAGTCGTCGGACATGACGGTGGCGGACCAATCTAGTCCCGGGGTCGTGGGGACGACCCTATAGTCGTCGGACATTTCGGCGGCTTGCCAACTTTGGCCCGGGGTCGTGGGGACGACCCTATAGTCGTCGGACATGACGGCGGCTGGCCGACCTAGTCCCGAGGTCGTGGGGACGACCGTATAGTCGTCGGATATGTTGGCGGCTTGTCAACCTAGTCCCGGGGTCGTGGGGACGACCCTATAGTCGTCAGACATGTCGGCGGCTGGCCAAACTAGTCCCGAGGTCGTGGGGACGACCCTATAGTCGTCGGACTTCACGGTGGCGGGCCAATCTAGTCCCGGGGTCGTGGGGACGACCCTACAGTCGTCGGACATTTCGGCGGCTTGCCAACTTTGGCCCGGGGTCGTGGGGACGACCCTATAGTCGTCGGACATGACGGTGGCGGACCAATCTAGTCCCGGGGTCGTGGGGACGACCCTACAGTCGTCGGACATTTCGGCGCCTTGCCAACTTTGGCCCGGGGTCGTGGGGACGACCCTATAGTCGTCGGACATGACGGTGGCGGACCAATCTAGTCCCGGGGTCGTGGGGACGACCCTATAATCGTCGGGCATGTCGGCGGCTGGCCAACTTTGGCCCGTGGTCGTGGGGACGATCCAATAGTCGTCGGACATGTCGGCGGCTGGCTAACTTTGGCCCGGTGTCGTGGGGACGACCCTATAGTCGTCGGACATTTTGGCGATTGGCCAACATTGGCCCGGGGTCGTGGGGACTACTCTATAGTCGTCGGACATGTTGGCGGCTTGTCAGCCTAGTCCCGGGGTCGTGGGTACGACCCTATAGTCGTCGGACAAGTCGGCGGCGGGCCAACCTTGTCCCGGGTTCGTGGGGACGACCCTATAGTCGTCGGACATGACGGTGGCGGGCCAATCTAGTCCCGGGGTCGTGGGGACGACCCTATAGTCGTCGGACAAGACGGCGGCTGGACATCCTTGGCTCGCGGTCGTGGGGACGACCCTATAGTCGTCGGACATTTCGGCGGCTTGTCAACCTAGTCCCGGGGTCGTGGGGACGACCCTATAGTCGTCGGACATGTCGGCGGCTGGCCAAACTAGTCCCGAGGTCGTGGGGACGACCCTATAGTCGTCGGACTTCACGGTGGCGGGCCAATCTAGTCCCGGGGTCGTGGGGACGACCCTACAGTCGTCGGACATTTCGGCGGCTTGCCAACTTTGGCCCGGGGTCGTGGGGACGACCCTATAGTCGTCGGACTTCACGGTGGCGGGCCAATCTAGTCCCGGGGTCGTGGGGACGACCCTACAGTCGTCGGACATTTCGGCGGCTTGTCAACCTAGTCCCGGGGTCGTGGAGACGATCCTATAGTCGTCGGACTTGAAGGTGGCGGGCCAATCTAGTCCCGGGGTTGTGGGGACGACCCTATAGTCGTCGGATATGTTGGCGGCTTGTCAACCTAGTCCCGGGGTCGTGGGGACGACCCTATAGTCGTCAGACATGTCGGCGGCTGGCCAAACTAGTCCCGAGGTCGTGGGGACGACCCTATAGTCGTCGGACTTCACGGTGGCGGGCCAATCTAGTCCCGGGGTCGTGGGGACGACCCTACAGTCGTCGGACATTTCGGCGGCTTGCCAACTTTGGCCCGGGGTCGTGGGGACGACCCTATAGTCGTCGGACATGACGGTGGCGGACCAATCTAGTCCCGGGGTCGTGGGGACGACCCTACAGTCGTCGGACATTTCGGCGCCTTGCCAACTTTGGCCCGGGGTCGTGGGGACGACCCTATAGTCGTCGGACATGACGGTGGCGGACCAATCTAGTCCCGGGGTCGTGGGGACGACCCTATAATCGTCGGGCATGTCGGCGGCTGGCCAACTTTGGCCCGTGGTCGTGGGGACGATCCAATAGTCGTCGGACATGTCGGCGGCTGGCTAACTTTGGCCCGGTGTCGTGGGGACGACCCTATAGTCGTCGGACATTTTGGCGATTGGCCAACATTGGCCCGGGGTCGTGGGGACTACTCTATAGTCGTCGGACATGTTGGCGGCTTGTCAGCCTAGTCCCGGGGTCGTGGGTACGACCCTATAGTCGTCGGACAAGTCGGCGGCGGGCCAACCTTGTCCCGGGTTCGTGGGGACGACCCTATAGTCGTCGGACATGACGGTGGCGGGCCAATCTAGTCCCGGGGTCGTGGGGACGACCCTATAGTCGTCGGACAAGACGGCGGCTGGACATCCTTGGCTCGCGGTCGTGGGGACGACCCTATAGTCGTCGGACATTTCGGCGGCTTGTCAACCTAGTCCCGGGGTCGTGGGGACGACCCTATAGTCGTCGGACATGTCGGCGGCTGGCCAAACTAGTCCCGAGGTCGTGGGGACGACCCTATAGTCGTCGGACTTCACGGTGGCGGGCCAATCTAGTCCCGGGGTCGTGGGGACGACCCTACAGTCGTCGGACATTTCGGCGGCTTGCCAACTTTGGCCCGGGGTCGTGGGGACGACCCTATAGTCGTCGGACTTCACGGTGGCGGGCCAATCTAGTCCCGGGGTCGTGGGGACGACCCTACAGTCGTCGGACATTTCGGCGGCTTGTCAACCTAGTCCCGGGGTCGTGGAGACGATCCTATAGTCGTCGGACTTGAAGGTGGCGGGCCAATCTAGTCCCGGGGTTGTGGGGACGACCCTATAGTCGTCGGATATGTCGGCGGCTTGCCAAATTTGCTCGGGGTCGTGGGGACGACCCTATAGTCGTCGGACTTGACGGTGGCGGGCCAATCTAGTCCCGGGGTCGTGGGGACGACCCAATAGTCGTTGGACATTACGGCGGCTGGCCAACTTTGGCCCATGGTCGTGGGGACGACCCTATAGTCGTTGGACATGACGGTGGCGGGCCAATCTAGTCCCGGGGTCGTAGGGAAGACCCTATAGTCGTCGGACATGTCGGCGATTGGCCAACATTGGCCCGGGGTCGTGGGGACGACCCTATAGTCGACGGACATGTCGGCGGGTGGCCAACTTTGGCCCGTGGTCGTGGAGACGAACCTATAGTCGTCGGACTTGACGGTGGCGGGCCAATCTAGTCCCGGGGTTGTGGGGACGACCCTATAGTCGTCGGACATTTCGGCGGCTTGCCAACTTTGGCCCGGGGTCGTGGGGACGACCCTATAGTCGTCGGACATGACGGCGGCTGGCCGACCTAGTCCCGAGGTCGTGGGGACGACCGTATAGTCGTCGGATATGTTGGCGGCTTGTCAACCTAGTCCCGGGGTCGCGGGGACGACCCTATAGTCGTTGGACATGACGGTGGCCGGCCAATCTAGTGCCGGGGTCGTAGGGACGACCCTATAGTCGTCGGACATGTTGGCGGCTTGTCAGCCTAGTCCCGGGGTCGTGGGTACGACCCTATAGTCGTCGGACAAGTCGGCGGCGGGCCAACCTTGTCCCGGGGTCGTGGGGACGACACTATAGTCGTCGGACATGACGGTGGCGGGCCAATCTAGTCCCGGGGTCGTGGGGACGACCCTACAGTCGTCGGACATTTCGGCGGCTTGCCAACTTTGGCCCGGGGTCATGGGGACTACCCTATAGTCGTCGGACATGACGGTGGCATGCCAACTTTGGCCCGTGGTCGTGGGGACGATCCAATAGTCGTCGGACATGTCGACGGCTGGCCAACTTTGGCCCGTGGTCGTGGGGACGACCCTATAGTCGTTGGACATGTCAGCGGCTGGCCAACTTTGGCCCGTGGTCGTGGGGACGACCCTATAGTCGTTGGACATGTCAGCGGCTGGCCAACTTTGGCCCGGTGTCGTGGGGACGACTCTATAGTCGTCGGATATGTCGGCGGCTGGCCAACCTAGACCCGGGGTCGTGGGGACGACCCTATTGTCTTCGGACATGACGGTGGCGGGCCAATCTATTCCCGGGGTCGTACGGACGACCCTATAGTCGTCGGACATTTTGGCGATTGGCCAACATTGGCCCGGGGTCGTGGGGACGACTCTATAGTCGTCGGACATGTTGGCGGCTTGTCAGCCTAGTCCCGGGGTCGTGGGGACGACCCTATAGTCGTCGGACATTTCGGCGGCTTGCCAACTTTGGCCCGGGGTCGCGGGGACGACCCTATAGTCGACGGACATGTCGGCGGCTGGCCAACTTTGGCCCGTGGTCGTGGAGACGATCCTATACTCGTCGGACTTGACGGTGGCGGGCCAATCTAGTCCGGGGTTGTGGGGACGACCCTATAGTCGTCGGACATTTCGGCGGCTTGCCAACTTTGGCCCGGGGTCGTGGGGACGACCCTATAGTCGTCGGACATGTCGGCGGCTGGCCGACCTAGTCCCGAGGTCGTGGGGACGACCGTATAGTCGTCGGATATGTTGGCGGCTTGTCAACCTAGTCCCGGGGTCGTGGGGACGACCCTATAGTCGTTGGACATGACGGTGGCGGCCAATCAAGTGCCGGGGTCGTAGGGACGACCCTATAGTCGTCGGACATGTTGGTGATTGGCCAACATTGGCCCGGGGTCGTCGGGACGACCCTATAGTCGTCGGACATGTTGGCGGTTTGTCAGCCTAGTCCCGGGGTCGTGGGTACGACCCTATAGTCGTCGGACAAGTCGGCGGCGGGCCAACCTTGTCCCGGGGTCGTGGGGACGACCCTATAGTCGTCGGACATGACGGTGGCGGGCCAATCTAGTCCCGGGGTCGTGGGGACGACCCTATAGTCGTCGGACAAGACGGCGGCTGGATATTCTTGGCTCGCGGTCGTGGGGACGACCCTATAGTCGTCGGACATTTCGGCGGCTTGCCAAGTTTGGCCCGGGGTCGTGGGGACGACCCTATAGTCGTCGGACATTTCGGCGGCATGCCAACTTTGGCCCGGGGTCGTGGGGACGACCCTATAGTCGTTGGACATGACGGTGGCGGGCCAATCTAGTCCCGGGGTCGTAGGGACGACCCTATAGTCGTCGGACATGTCGGCGGCTTGTCAGCCTAGTCCCGGGGTCGTGGGGACGACCGTATAGTCGTCGGACATGACGGTGGCGGGCCAATCTAGTCCCGGGGTCGTGGGGACGACCCTATAGTCGTCGGACAAGACGGCGGCTGGACATCTTTAGTAGTAGGGTAATGGGGATTCCAACCCAGGTCCCCTGAGGGGAGCGCGGGGGCGGGGGGAAGTGTGAGCGCGCGGGGGAGTGCGGTGGAGGGAAACATGGGCGGGGGGGGGGGGTAGCGGGGGAAGTGCGGAATGGAAGACCGGTTGCGCGCGCATGAGCCGCGGAGACCTCTCCAGACCTGGCCCACCCCCGAAAATTTATTTTCAGAGGGTTGTCCCCTCCCTCTAAAAAAATTTCTGGGGCCGGGTCTTGTATGAATAATCTTTTTTCAGACTCGATCCAGCCCCTGAAATTTTTTTCCCCAAATATTTTTTTTTTCAAACCATTATAAAGCTGAAATTGCTTAATACTTTATCGGATGACGTTGGACAATGTCGGGGAAGATCGGCTTTTTCCAAACCACGCATTTGGAGGAGCGAAAGAGAGAGCAATACTTTAAAAGCTAAATTCGGAGGAAGGAAAGAGAGAGCAATACTTAACGTCGCAGCGTCTCGCGCGATCGCGTGTAACTCGAATCCTCTGGAGCAGCCGTGAGGGATGACGTCATTTAGCAGCGCGAATCATAGAAATAATTATGCAGCGTCAGCAGAAATGCTGAATCTTAAAATTAGATGGTGAGAGAAGGAGGCGGAAGGCGGGTAAATAAAATTGAAAAGTAATGTATGTTCATGAAATTATATATTGTTACATAATAATAATAAATAAATAAAAGGTCTCCAACGCAGAGAAATAATACTTTTTAGAAACGTTGAATCTTAAAATTAGGTGGCGAGAGAAGGAGGAAGGTGGGTAAATAAAATGTAGAGGAAAGAAAGAGGATGATGGGTAAAGAAGAAGGTGTGAACGAAAGAATGGAGAAATAATATGTTTTTTAAGTAATTTATTTTAAAATAATATAAATAAAATATAATTTAACATTTTTTACAGCGAGCAACATCTACAATTTCATTTATGGTACATGCTAACAGTTCACAATCTATGAGACATTCACTATCGAAATATTCACTGTCAAGGATGATTTTAGTAGCATGATGCATATTTAATGTTTCACATGCAACATCGCTCTGTTGTAGCACGCTAACAAAATTTAAAAATTTCGTCTGCACAAGATGTGCAGTTTCATACAACCGCGAATACACATAGTTCATACACAGCTCAAGATTAAATAAAAATGTTATCGTGTCCGGTCTGAAATACAGCGACTTATTGTATAGTGTCATCTTTACCATCGGAGAATTATACATCAAGCAAAATTCTACAATCAACTCATCAAAGCATAGTGGTATTGAACCAATGGACCGCATGCGCTGCTCGATAGGTGTACGTTTCTCGACTAGCGCATTCCATGTTGAAATCGGCAATATGAGATGGTTCCCACGATTGTCACCGAGAACAAGTTCAACATGAGCTGTGGGTCGTACACCGATCCCAATTTCCAAATATTTGTAGGCCGTGGATGTTAATGCGTATCTTCTAACCATGATACGCGACGTCTGGCGGAGTCTAAGAGAACAATCAAAGCTATGAAATTGCTCGCTCGTATCAGGAATAAACATAAAATTTCGAGAAGTTATGAAAATTAAGCCTTACCTGTTATTCTCCTTGCTTGCAACGATATTATTTTCGCCAATCATTGAAGCAGTATAATTCACATGTCCAGCGTTTCCTTCAGCGTTTCCTTCAGCACTGATATTAAACATTTTGGAGCACAGTCTGTCCCGTCAAAAGTTGTTGCGACTGTTGAGCGATTGATGGAATATAGCATGCAGGGCTGGCTTTAATAGAGGTGCATAGCACCATCCCCTCCATAGAATGTTGGGATGGATCATCAGTTTTTTTTTTGCATACAATGCATCCGAGGGAGAACATCATATGGAAGCGTCGAATCTTAGAATTATGCGATGTCGGTAGAAACTGTGTCGGATGATTTTTTTTTTGCGCGGTAATTCGTCATACATGTGTCACATAGAATCTTCGTTTTTGCATGCAATGCATTCGAGGGAGGAACACAGAAAGAGTTTAAGACTTGACACGTGTTGAATGTAATATAATACTTTTGGAAGCGTTGAATCTTAGAATTATGCGATGTTGGCAGAAACTGTGTCGCATGATTTTTTGCGCAGTAATTCGTCATATGTGTGTATCACATAGAATCTTCGTTTTTTTTTTTTGCATGCAATGCATTGGAGGGAGGAACACAGAAAGAGTTCAATAATATAGGGTTAAGAAATTTTATTTAAAATTAAAAGAATATAAATTAACATTTTTCCTACGAGTTCACTATCACGTATTATTTTAGCAGCATGACGCGCGTCTAACGTTTTGCAGACAACATCGCTCTGCTGTAGCACATTAACAAAAGTTTTAAATTTCATCTGCACATCTCTTACATTTTGGTACAGCCGCGAATATACATAGCTTACACATGGCTCAAGATTTAATAAAAATGTTACTGTATCCGGTTTGAAATACAACAGCTTATCATGTAGCGTCATCATTACAATTGGAGAATTATAGATCTTACAAAAATCTATCGTTAATTTATCCATATGCATCGAAGGTGATCCAGGTAATCGGGAAAGAATATAAATAGAACATAAATAGAATATAAATAGAATATAAAAATATAATATAAAAAAATAAACATAAAAATTCAATATAAAAATACATCATAAAAAGAAAAAAGAAAATAATAATAATAATTTAATTGATTGCCCACTTTTGTGTTACAATTTAACGATCGTATACTTTTTCCATTTCATTCCCGTGATTGTATCAGTGTAAGTCCTATCGTTCTAATGTATCCTACTGTGTCTTAACAAATTTTTCTATTTTACAAGTGTTTCCTAATTTATTTTATGTTGCATAATCTTCTTTTATCACTTTCCTCTCCCTCACATCTTTTTCTTCTCCCTATTATCTCCCGTAGAATAGCCAAGTTTATCCATTCTCATCCAATTACCTCTTTCCAATTCCTACCACTCTCTCCACTTACTTCACATGCTTCAATCACATGTTTCACTATTTCTTCATCTTTCTTACAAAGTCTACACATCCTTTCTTCTTTCGATAGCCAATATTTGCATGCCCTTGTTTCACCACCCTGTATGAATTTTCCTATCCTTTCTAATTCTCCTCTCCTTTTTTCTTTTTTTCCACATAAGTATTTCGCCTTATCTCATGGTTTCCTTGCAACCTCTCTTAATTCTCTTAGGAACTTAGACTCTTTTATTTTCATCTCTCTTTCTTGTTCTTAAATGTCTTTACTTATCTGCTCTATTTTGATCCACACTTCTTCCCCATTTAATCTTCTTCTTCTTCTTTTCCATTCTTCATTTGACCATCCTCTCCTTTCCAAGAATTTGATTCTCATTCTTTCCCTATTCGTTACTTCATTTCCTCTCATTAGTCTTCTCCCACTTTCTTCCGATCCTTCTTTCGAGTTTATTAACCTCTCTTCAACGTTCATTGCCCTTACTCCCATTTTAATTGCTATGTCATCTTTTCATATTTCTTTTAACAGCTTGTCGAACACACTTCCCTGTTAAAAACTTTCCCATGAGTTCCTTCATCACTCTTAAAGTGCTTATAGTTCTATCATACATTTCCTATATCCTTATTCATAGTTCGCCTACTCCTTCTTTTTAAAGTCTTTTCCAAATTTCTTCCCTTTTCTATCTATCAAATTCTCCTTTCATATCCGTGAAAAACAGGTATAGCTTCCCTCATTTTTGAGGTTTCTATATTTATAGCCGTTTTAACTACCACTATTGCGTCTACTGTTCCTCTCCTTCTCCCTGAATCCCATCTGCGTATCGTTTAATATTCCATTTTCTATTTGTTCTTCTAATCTTCTCCTTAGAATTTCCACGTATATCTTATAACTCGTATCCATCAAAGTTATGCCCCTATAGTTTTTAATCATATCCATTTCTCCGTTTTTTGAACATCGGACTTACTATTCCTTCTTTCCATTCTTCCAGAAAGTTCCCCTTTCTTCCATGTTCTGTTTATCACCTTTGTTAGATTACCTATATTTATGAAGATGATTGCGACCTCGATGTTGAATTAAGATATAATTTAAATGCAGGAGTTTAAATTTTAAGTCTGTTCGACTTTTAATATCTTACATGATTTGAGATCAGATCGACGTGAACCAGATCGGTTTTCTATATATATTTATCTAGTAAATTTTTTGTACGAAAGAACTTAATTTATAAATTATTTTTTTTGCTATATTCAATAAAAATTGGAATTTCATATTTATTAAGAATTGATGTTTACCCTATGATAATTGTTGGTTGGGCTTCAAATTTGAATTATTCAATATTAGGAGCGATTGGGTCAATTTCACAGTCAGATTCTTATGAAGTAAGTTTATTTTTTTAACAATATTTTCTGTAGTATACGTTTAAGATATATATACACAAAAATAATATAGAATAATACAAATATAAATATAAAAATATAAAAATACAATTAAAATAGAAAATAGAAAATAGAAAATAGAAAATAAAATAAAATAAAAGAAAATCAAATAAAATAATAAATATAATATAAAAAGAAAAAATATATAAATAGAATATAACTAGAATATAAAATAAATATGAAATAAAAAAATAAAAATATAAAAATTCAATATAAAAAATACATTATAAAAAGAAAAAATGTAATAATAATAATAATAATTTAATTTATTACCCACTTTTGTGTTACAATTTAACGATCATATTCTCTTTCCATTTCATTCCTGTGATTGTGTCAGTGTAAGTCCTACCCTTCTAATGTATCCTGCTGTGTCTTAACAAATTTTTTTTTCTATTTTACAAGTGTTTCCTAATATATTTTATGTTGCATAATCTTCTTTTATCACTTTCCTGTTCTTCCCATCTTTTCCTTCTCCCTATTATCTCCTGTAGAATAGCCAAGTTTCTCCCTTCTCCTCTAATTACCTCTTTATGTGATGGAATTATCCCCCCCAACACAGAGAAATAATAATTTATTTTTATCGGATTATGTTTCGGACAATGTCGGGAAAGATCGGCATTTTACAAACCACGTATTCGGAGGAGGGAAAGAGAGAGCATTACATTAAACACTAAATTCGTGGAGGGAAAGAGAGAGCAATACTTAGCGTCTCGCGCGATCGTGTGTAATTTGACTCCTCTGGAGCAGCCGCGCGGGATGATATCATTTGGTAGCGCGAAGAACGCCGAATCTTAAAATTAGGTGGCGAGGCGAAAGACGGGTAAATAAAATTGAGAAATAATATACGTTTAAGAAATATATATTGTTACAAATATTATATAAAAATAGAATACGAAAAATATAATTAAGATTTATTTGGCTTAATTATCCCACTCAATAACATCATCAGCAAATAGCTTAGTTAGTGATAAATCCACAGGAACTTGCACAGGGTCAGTTTGAACTGCAACAACGCTAACCCGAAGCTCCGATATTTTATTCGCGCAAACGGTATTATAATCAATCTTTGTTTTAACGTTTCGCCAAACCACACTCTTTGGAGCACACACACGATTCCGCAGAGATATATTCCTATGTACATAATCATCATCATCATCATCATCATCATAACCATAGCTGTTATTGTCTAAAAAGGTTTGGTCCGCATATCGATTCAACCAATATTGCTCATCATCGTAGCGGTCATCCACGTAGTCATCTATTAGGTTACCATGTATTTTGTCAGCATTACGAAATACTTTTAAATAAATGTCGCCATCCTGATTAGCTTCCGCCTCATAAAGTTCTGCACATCGAATTTCTACGGTTTGAACCGCAACATTTCGACACACCACATACACTTTCGGGCTGGATGAATGGATAACTGTCGCAGTAGCGGTGATCGTAGCGGTAGCTGGACGTTTCAAATTCATGGGCAACGACATAATCTGAAACCGATTTTTCTTATAATTCTCAAAGTTACTAACACAACGATTCACTAAAATATGATAATGGAAACTTACGGTATTAATCCATTGTATTTCTATGCGTTGAATGACTGACGATATCCTTCAAAAGCAATCTTCTTCAAAGCAATTTCACTTAGCACAAAAAAATGAAAAAGGTGTTTAAAAAAAAAACGGTCAAAGTGACTGCACATCAACCACGATTAACAGACAACTGGTCTCACTGCATCTCCAAGCTCGCGCATGTAAAGTCATATCTTGAAACCGAAAAGTGCATTGCTTTGCAAAAGTAAGATGCCTTTGTTCTCCACATTCATTTTCGCTGACCATCCTCTCCTTATTCACACGCACTTTGAATGTATATCAAACGTTTATCGAACGGGTATTGAACGGCTTGGAACGTGTATTGAACCACTTTGATCGTGCATCGAACGGCTTGGAACGTGTATCGAACGGGTATTGAACGGCTTTGATTGTGTATCGAACGGGTATCGAACGTGTATTAAACCACTTTCAACGCCTAACGTACCCCTCTGGACGTGTATTGAACCACTTTCAACGCCTAACGTACCCCTCTGAACGTGTATCGGACATCTATCAAACGTCTATCCTACCACTTTCAACGCCTAACGTACCACTCTGAACATGTATTGGACATCTATCAAACGTCTATCGTACCACTTTCAACGTCTATCGTACCACTCTGAACGTGTATAAAACGTCTAACGTACCACTTTGAACGTGTATCGAACGTCTAACGTACCACTTTGAACGTGTATCGAACGTGTATCGAACCACTCTGAACGTGTATTGAACGTGTATCGAACCACTCTGAACGTGTATTGAACATCTATCGAACCACTCTGAACGTGTATTGAACGTGAATCGTACCACTCTGAACGTAAATCGAACGTGAATCGTATCACTCTGAACGTGTATTGAACGTGTATCGAACCACTCTGAACGTGTATTGAACATGTATCGAACCACTTTCAACATGTATCGAACGTGAATCGAACGACTTTGAACGGGTATTGAACGGCTTTGAACGTGAATCGAACGGGTATTGAACGGTTTTGATCGGGTATTGAACGGCTTTGAACGGGTATTGAACGGCTTTGAACGGGTATTGAACGGGTATTGAACGGCTTTGAACGTGAATCGAACGGGTATTGAACGGCTTTGAACGTGAATCGAACGGGTATTGAACGGCTTTGATAGGGTATTGAACGTAAATCGTACCACTCTGAACGTGAATCGTACTAGTTCTACATAATTATAACTATCGTCTTAATCTAGCGTACATCATATATAGGAGGTTGGGGAGGGTGAAAAATAACATTTATTAAATAAAATATGATCAATTTTTTAATGCATCTTTACGAACTGATTTCCTATAGGAGGTTGGGGAGGGTGAGAAATCAGTTCGTAAAGATGCATTAAAAAATTGATCATATTTTATTTAATAAATGTTATTTTTCACCCTCCCCAACCTCCTATATATGATGTACGCTAGATTAAGACGATAGTTATAATTATGTAGAACTAGTACGATTCACGTTCAGAGTGGTACGATTTACGTTCAATACCCTATCAAAGCCGTTCAATACCCGTTCGATTCACGTTCAAAGCCGTTCAATACCCGTTCGATTCACGTTCAAAGCCGTTCAATACCCGTTCAATACCCGTTCAAAGCCGTTCAATACCCGTTCAAAGCCGTTCAATACCCGATCAAAACCGTTCAATACCCGTTCGATTCACGTTCAAAGCCGTTCAATACCCGTTCAAAGTCGTTCGATTCACGTTCGATACATGTTGAAAGTGGTTCGATACATGTTCAATACACGTTCAGAGTGGTTCGATACACGTTCAATACACGTTCAGAGTGATACGATTCACGTTCGATTTACGTTCAGAGTGGTACGATTCACGTTCAATACACGTTCAGAGTGGTTCGATAGATGTTCAATACACGTTCAGAGTGGTTCGATACACGTTCAATACACGTTCAGAGTGGTTCGATACACGTTCGATACACGTTCAAAGTGGTACGTTAGACGTTCGATACACGTTCAAAGTGGTACGTTAGACGTTTTATACACGTTCAGAGTGGTACGATAGACGTTGAAAGTGGTACGATAGACGTTTGATAGATGTCCAATACATGTTCAGAGTGGTACGTTAGGCGTTGAAAGTGGTAGGATAGACGTTTGATACACGTTCAGAGGGGTACGTTAGGCGTTGAAAGTGGTTCAATACACGTCCAGAGGGGTACGTTAGGCGTTGAAAGTGGTTTAATACACGTTCGATACCCGTTCGATACACAATCAAAGCCGTTCAATACCCGTTCGATACACGTTCCAAGCCGTTCGATGCACGATCAAAGTGGTTCAATACACGTTCCAAGCCGTTCAATACCCGTTCGATAAACGTTTGATATACATTCAAAGTGCGTGTGAATAAGGAGAGGATGGTCAGCGAAAATGAATGTGGAGAACAAAGGCATCTTACTTTTGCAAAGCAATGCACTTTTCGGTTTCAAGATATGACTTTACATGCGCGAGCTTGGAGATGCAGTGAGACCAGTTGTCTGTTAATCGTGGTTGATGTGCAGTCACTTTGACCGTTTTTTTTTTAAACACCTTTTTCATTTTTTTGTGCTAAGTGAAATTGCTTTGAAGAAGATTGCTTTTGAAGGATATCGTCAGTCATTCAACGCATAGAAATACAATGGATTAATACCGTAAGTTTCCATTATCATATTTTAGTGAATCGTTGTGTTAGTAACTTTGAGAATTATAAGAAAAATCGGTTTCAGATTATGTCGTTGCCCATGAATTTGAAACGTCCAGCTACCGCTACGATCACCGCTACTGCGACAGTTATCCATTCATCCAGCCCGAAAGTGTATGTGGTGTGTCGAAATGTTGCGGTTCAAACCGTAGAAATTCGATGTGCAGAACTTTATGAGGCGGAAGCTAATCAGGATGGCGACATTTATTTAAAAGTATTTCGTAATGCTGACAAAATACATGGTAACCTAATAGATGACTACGTGGATGACCGCTACGATGATGAGCAATATTGGTTGAATCGATATGCGGACCAAACCTTTTTAGACAATAACAGCTATGGTTATGATGATGATGATGATGATGATGATGATTATGTACATAGGAATATATCTCTGCGGAATCGTGTGTGTGCTCCAAAGAGTGTGGTTTGGCGAAACGTTAAAACAAAGATTGATTATAATACCGTTTGCGCGAATAAAATATCGGAGCTTCGGGTTAGCGTTGTTGCAGTTCAAACTGACCCTGTGCAAGTTCCTGTGGATTTATCACTAACTAAGCTATTTGCTGATGATGTTATTGAGTGGGATAATTAAGCCAAATAAATCTTAATTATATTTTTCGTATTCTATTTTTATATAATATTTGTAACAATATATATTTCTTAAACGTATATTATTTCTCAATTTTATTTACCCGTCTTTCGCCTCGCCACCTAATTTTAAGATTCGGCGTTCTTCGCGCTACCAAATGATATCATCCCGCGCGGCTGCTCCAGAGGAGTCAAATTACACACGATCGCGCGAGACGCTAAGTATTGCTCTCTCTTTCCCTCCACGAATTTAGTGTTTAATGTAATGCTCTCTCTTTCCCTCCTCCGAATACGTGGTTTGTAAAATGCCGATCTTTCCCGACATTGTCCGAAACATAATCCGATAAAAATAAATTATTATTTCTCTGTGTTGGGGGGGGATAATTCCATCACATAAAGAGGTAATTAGAGGAGAAGGGAGAAACTTGGCTATTCTACAGGAGATAATAGGGAGAAGGAAAAGATGGGAAGAACAGGAAAGTGATAAAAGAAGATTATGCAACATAAAATATATTAGGAAACACTTGTAAAATAGAAAAAAAAATTTGTTAAGACACAGCAGGATACATTAGAAGGGTAGGACTTACACTGACACAATCACAGGAATGAAATGGAAAGAGAATATGATCGTTAAATTGTAACACAAAAGTGGGTAATAAATTAAATTATTATTATTATTATTACATTTTTTCTTTTTATAATGTATTTTTTATATTGAATTTTTATATTTTTATTTTTTTATTTCATATTTATTTTATATTCTAGTTATATTCTATTTATATATTTTTTCTTTTTATATTATATTTATTATTTTATTTGATTTTCTTTTATTTTATTTTATTTTCTATTTTCTATTTTCTATTTTCTATTTTCTATTTTAATTGTATTTTTATATTTTTATATTTATATTTGTATTATTCTATATTATTTTTGTGTATATATATCTTAAACGTATACTACAGAAAATATTGTTAAAAAAATAAACTTACTTCATAAGAATCTGACTGTGAAATTGACCCAATCGCTCCTAATATTGAATAATTCAAATTTGAAGCCCAACCAACAATTATCATAGGGTAAACATCAATTCTTAATAAATATGAAATTCCAATTTTTATTGAATATAGCAAAAAAAATAATTTATAAATTAAGTTCTTTCGTACAAAAAATTTACTAGATAAATATATATAGAAAACCGATCTGGTTCACGTCGATCTGATCTCAAATCATGTAAGATATTAAAAGTCGAACAGACTTAAAATTTAAACTCCTGCATTTAAATTATATCTTAATTCAACATCGAGGTCGCAATCATCTTCATAAATATAGGTAATCTAACAAAGGTGATAAACAGAACATGGAAGAAAGGGGAACTTTCTGGAAGAATGGAAAGAAGGAATAGTAAGTCCGATGTTCAAAAAACGGAGAAATGGATATGATTAAAAACTATAGGGGCATAACTTTGATGGATACGAGTTATAAGATATACGTGGAAATTCTAAGGAGAAGATTAGAAGAACAAATAGAAAATGGAATATTAAACGATACGCAGATGGGATTCAGGGAGAAGGAGAGGAACAGTAGACGCAATAGTGGTAGTTAAAACGGCTATAAATATAGAAACCTCAAAAATGAGGGAAGCTATACCTGTTTTTCACGGATATGAAAGGAGAATTTGATAGATAGAAAAGGGAAGAAATTTGGAAAAGACTTTAAAAAGAAGGAGTAGGCGAACTATGAATAAGGATATAGGAAATGTATGATAGAACTATAAGCACTTTAAGAGTGATGAAGGAACTCATGGGAAAGTTTTTAACAGGGAAGTGTGTTCGACAAGCTGTTAAAAGAAATATGAAAAGATGACATAGCAATTAAAATGGGAGTAAGGGCAATGAACGTTGAAGAGAGGTTAATAAACTCGAAAGAAGGATCGGAAGAAAGTGGGAGAAGACTAATGAGAGGAAATGAAGTAACGAATAGGGAAAGAATGAGAATCAAATTCTTGGAAAGGAGAGGATGGTCAAATGAAGAATGGAAAAGAAGAAGAAGAAGATTAAATGGGGAAGAAGTGTGGATCAAAATAGAGCAGATAAGTAAAGACATTTAAGAACAAGAAAGAGAGATGAAAATAAAAGAGTCTAAGTTCCTAAGAGAATTAAGAGAGGTTGCAAGGAAACCATGAGATAAGGCGAAATACTTATGTGGAAAAAAAGAAAAAAGGAGAGGAGAATTAGAAAGGATAGGAAAATTCATACAGGGTGGTGAAACAAGGGCATGCAAATATTGGCTATCGAAAGAAGAAAGGATGTGTAGACTTTGTAAGAAAGATGAAGAAATAGTGAAACATGTGATTGAAGCATGTGAAGTAAGTGGAGAGAGTGGTAGGAATTGGAAAGAGGTAATTGGATGAGAATGGATAAACTTGGCTATTCTACGGGAGATAATAGGGAGAAGAAAAAGATGTGAGGGAGAGGAAAGTGATAAAAGAAGATTATGCAACATAAAATAAATTAGGAAACACTTGTAAAATAGAAAAATTTGTTAAGACACAGTAGGATACATTAGAACGATAGGACTTACACTGATACAATCACGGGAATGAAATGGAAAAAGTATACGATCGTTAAATTGTAACACAAAAGTGGGCAATCAATTAAATTATTATTATTATTTTCTTTTTTCTTTTTATGATGTATTTTTATATTGAATTTTTATGTTTATTTTTTTATATTATATTTTTATATTCTATTTATATTCTATTTATGTTCTATTTATATTCTTTCCCGATTACCTGGATCACCTTCGATGCATATGGATAAATTAACGATAGATTTTTGTAAGATCTATAATTCTCCAATTGTAATGATGACGCTACATGATAAGCTGTTGTATTTCAAACCGGATACAGTAACATTTTTATTAAATCTTGAGCCATGTGTAAGCTATGTATATTCGCGGCTGTACCAAAATGTAAGAGATGTGCAGATGAAATTGAAAACTTTTGTTAATGTGCTACAGCAGAGCGATGTTGTCTGCAAAACGTTAGACGCGCGTCATGCTGCTAAAATAATACGTGATAGTGAACTCGTAGGAAAAATGTTAATTTATATTCTTTTAATTTTAAATAAAATTTCTTAACCCTATATTATTGAACTCTTTCTGTGTTCCTCCCTCCAATGCATTGCATGCAAAAAAAAAACGAAGATTCTATGTGATACACACATATGACGAATTACTGCGCAAAAAATCATGCGACACAGTTTCTGCCAACATCGCATAATTCTAAGATTCAACGCTTCCAAAAGTATTATATTACATTCAACACGTGTCAAGTCTTAAACTCTTTCTGTGTTCCTCCCTCGAATGCATTGCATGCAAAAACGAAGATTCTATGTGACACATGTATGACGAATTACCGCGCAAAAAAAAATCATCCGACACAGTTTCTACCGACATCGCATAATTCTAAGATTCGACGCTTCCATATGATGTTCTCCCTCGGATGCATTGTATGCAAAAAAAAACTGATGATCCATCCCAACATTCTATGGAGGGGATGGTGCTATGCACCTCTATTAAAGCCAGCCCTGCATGCTATATTCCATCAATCGCTCAACAGTCGCAACAACTTTTGACGGGACAGACTGTGCTCCAAAATGTTTAATATCAGTGCTGAAGGAAACGCTGAAGGAAACGCTGGACATGTGAATTATACTGCTTCAATGATTGGCGAAAATAATATCGTTGCAAGCAAGGAGAATAACAGGTAAGGCTTAATTTTCATAACTTCTCGAAATTTTATGTTTATTCCTGATACGAGCGAGCAATTTCATAGCTTTGATTGTTCTCTTAGACTCCGCCAGACGTCGCGTATCATGGTTAGAAGATACGCATTAACATCCACGGCCTACAAATATTTGGAAATTGGGATCGGTGTACGACCCACAGCTCATGTTGAACTTGTTCTCGGTGACAATCGTGGGAACCATCTCATATTGCCGATTTCAACATGGAATGCGCTAGTCGAGAAACGTACAGCTATCGAGCAGCGCATGCGGTCCATTGGTTCAATACCACTATGCTTTGATGAGTTGATTGTAGAATTTTGCTTGATGTATAATTCTCCGATGGTAAAGATGACACTATACAATAAGTCGCTGTATTTCAGACCGGACACGATAACATTTTTATTTAATCTTGAGCTGTGTATGAACTATGTGTATTCGCGGTTGTATGAAACTGCACATCTTGTGCAGACGAAATTTTTAAATTTTGTTAGCGTGCTACAACAGAGCGATGTTGCATGTGAAACATTAAATATGCATCATGCTACTAAAATCATCCATGACAGTGAATATTTCGATAGTGAATGTCTCATAGATTGTGAACTGTTAGCATGTACCATAAATGAAATTGTAGATGTTGCTCGCTGTAAAAAATGTTAAATTATATTTTATTTATATTATTTTAAAATAAATTACTTAAAAAACATATTATTTCTCCATTCTTTCGTTCACACCTTCTTCTTTACCCATAATCCTCTTTCTTTCCTCTACATTTTATTTACCCACCTTCCTCCTTCTCTCGCCACCTAATTTTAAGATTCAACGTTTCTAAAAAGTATTATTTCTCTGCGTTGGAAACCTTTTATTTATTTATTATTATTATGTAACAATATATAATTTCATGAACATACATTACTTTTCAATTTTATTTACTCGTTATCCATCCTCCTTCTTTCCTATATGATTAAAGCCGTTCAATACCCGTTCGATTCACGTTCAAAGCCGTTCAATACCCGCTCGATACCCGATCAAAGCCGTTCAATACCCGTTCAATACCCGATCAAAACCGTTCAATACCCGTTCGATTCACGTTCAAAGCCGTTCAATAGCCGTTCAATACCCGTTCAAAGCCGGCTCTCTCTTTCCTTCCTCCGAATTTAGATTTTTGGTTTGAAAAAAATATTTGGGGGTCGTCCGCTTCCTCGACCAGGTCTAAAAAAATATTTGGGGGTCGTCCGCTTCCTCGGGGGTCATTCCCCCTCTAAAAACAAATTTTCGGGGGTGGGTCCGATGTGGAGAGGTCTCCGCGGCAGTTCGGTCCGGACTGATCCCCTCCACGATTGCGGCTTCCCCCACTCCGCGGTTCGTGCGCGCGCAATCGGTTATCCACTCCCCGCTTCCCCCGCTTCCCCCCGCGCCCATGTTTCCCTCCACCGCACTCCCCCGCGCGCCCTCACTTCCCCCCGCCCCCACGCTCCCCTCAGAGGACCTGCGTTGGAATCCCCATTACCTTACTACTGTCAAGGACTAAGCTTGCAGAATGCTGTTATAGAAGCAGGTAATTCAATATTTACTTGCGGACAAACTTACGTTGCTCTTTCTCGGGTGACCACATTACAAGGACTACATCTTATCAATTATGATCCATCTTCCGTAAAGGCACAAGAATCGGCTATAATAGAGTACAATAGATTGCGAAAAAAATATAGACCTGATCTTATGACTATTTCAATTTCTAAAAACCGCGTTCTCAATGTTCGTGATGCTGTTTGGGCAGTACCTAATTATAATGTATCCGAATGTCAGAATACTAATGATCACATCGTGGATACTATTCAATACTACGTCAGAGGTCTCTCGAATTCTGATGGTGTGTCTTGTTATGCGAATGCCACGATCCAATGTATGTTATATTGTTCATCAATAAGAGAAAACTTATTTTCGACTGAAAAAGCTGATCATATTCTAAAAGTCTTTATGGACCAATATAAATCGGATCAAAGTCCAAACATAATCTAGAGACGCGGTAGCGTCTCGACGCCAAGTACATGAAAAACACCCTGTATATGTCGATGTCGCTACCGTGTATCTTTACTCGTCGCGGAGACACTCTAACCTAATTCTGACATTTATACATGAATATCTCATCACGCCTGCAATGTTTTGTAAATTTAAAGACATTTTTCTTATGTAAACCGCATATCGGCTTTCGAACAAGACCAATTTCAATAAAATCGGTCCACACATGACAGAGATATCATAATATCGTTCATGGATCAGTCGAATTTATTAATTTTCATCTCCTGATTCTCCTTCTCCAAGAAATTTTTCGTCAACATAATACGTATATACGCGTTACACACACACCTTCAGCCAACACATGTATCGTAATAGCTACGCTATTCATTAATTTTACTAGTTTTCCATTATCCTTATACCCTTATACTCTTATATACCCTTATAACCTATCCACAGTAGTTGCCACGCTATTTATTAATTCATTAATTTTTTAGATTCCCATTATTATTACCATTAGAATTTAAATTTCCTGCAACAAGACTTTCTGCCATACGCTCTCACCTCCTTCGGACACATTTTGTAGTCTCTACACTTACTATAACAAAATACCACTCTATTTGTGTACATAATAAGTTCTACGTTAAGTTGTAATAATAACTAAAATAACTAAAATGTGGATTTTATATATATATATATTATATTATATATTTACAGATAATCGAAGCAGAAGATGATGCAGTATGATCTACGGCAGAGAAAAAAATGATGGAAACATAGCGTCTCGACGTCAAGTACATGCGAAAATTTATTTTATAAATAATAATAAATAATTAGTAAAGGTGCCCTATTTTTCTGTTAATAATGCAGACGAAGAGAATCATTTCAATAGCTGAAAGAGAAAGGAACTCTGCTGCACGAGCAAATGAAACCATAAAAAACTTTCAAAAAGTAAAAAAATTACGCCAAGTACATGAATTATCTTTGTAAAAAGAAGTGAGATCCCCATAAAAAACTTTCAAAAAGTAAAAAAATTACGCCAAGTACATGAATTATCTTTGTAAAAAGAAGTGAGATCCCCATAAAAAACTTTCAAAAAGTAAAAAAATCACAAAAAATAAAAGTTAATAATATAAATCACAAAAAAATAGAAGAAAATATATAATATCACAAAAAAAATAGAAGAAAATATATAATATCAAAAAAAATAGAAGATAATAATATAAATCCCCCCAAAAATAGAAGAAAATATATAATCACCAAAAAATAGAAGAAAATATATATCACAAAAAATAGAAGATAATAATATAAATCCCCCCAAAAATAGAAGAAAATATACAATATAAAAAAAGATGTGAAATCAAAATGAGCTGCAAGTACATAAAGGTACTTTCCAACTGCCCTTAAGATGACACAACTACATAGACACAGCTAAAATGCTGTGTTCATACATTCCAGTACTCATATCGCGGACATTTTAATTATCCCATAAAAAAGAATCCCAATTAAAAACATTGTCGTAAATTAATCCCCCAAAAAATAGAAGCAAATATACAATATAAAAAAAGATGTGAAATCAAAATGAGCTGCAAGTACATAAAGGTACTTTCCAACTGCACTTAAGATGACACAACTACATAGACACAGCTAAAATGCTGTGTTCATACATTCCAGTACTCATATCGCGGACATTTTAATTATCCCATCAAAAAGAATCCCAATTAAAAACATTGTCGTAAATTAATTAATAGCTTTACAAAATTATTATACAAAATTGCGCCAATTATAACAATGGCTATTTATAAAAAGAAAAAATGTATTAAATAATATTAAGCAGATATATTTTTATAGAAATAAATATTTCAATACCAATAAATATTTTATTCAAAATACTTGGCGCTGCGAAACCGAAAAAATGTTAATTGTCTTATTAATAGTAAATTAATAATTTACAATAACTCACTTACAATCTAAAATACATAAGCATATACATATTAGAAACGCAGTCAGATTTATTCTACATATATTTAATTCTAATATCATACGTAGCATATGCACACGCACACATACACACATTCACGAATGCACGCACAAGAAAGAAACAAAAAGATTAATTGCAGTTTATACATATGTATTCAGTTTAGCAACACCAATGCGGTGAGCAGCGCCAAGTATTTTGAATAAAATATTTATTGGTATTGAAATATTTATTTCTATAAAAATATATCTGCTTAATATTATTTAATACATTTTTTCTTTTTATAAATAGCCATTGTTATAATTGGCGCAATTTTGTATAATAATTTTGTAAAGCTATTAATTAATTTACGACAATGTTTTTAATTGGGATTCTTTTTGATGGGATAATTAAAATGTCCGCGATATGAGTACTGGAATGTATGAACACAGCATTTTAGCTGTGTCTATGTAGTTGTGTCATCTTAAGTGCAGTTGGAAAGTACCTTTATGTACTTGCAGCTCATTTTGATTTCACATCTTTTTTTATATTGTATATTTGCTTCTATTTTTTGGGGGATTAATTTACGACAATGTTTTTAATTGGGATTCTTTTTTATGGGATAATTAAAATGTCCGCGATATGAGTACTGGAATGTATGAACACAGCATTTTAGCTGTGTCTATGTAGTTGTGTCATCTTAAGGGCAGTTGGAAAGTACCTTTATGTACTTGCAGCTCATTTTGATTTCACATCTTTTTTTATATTGTATATTTTCTTCTATTTTTGGGGGGATTTATATTATTATCTTCTATTTTTTGTGATATATATTTTCTTCTATTTTTTGGTGATTATATATTTTCTTCTATTTTTGGGGGGATTTATATTATTATCTTCTATTTTTTTTGATATTATATATTTTCTTCTATTTTTTTTGTGATATTATATATTTTCTTCTATTTTTTTGTGATTTATATTATTAACTTTTATTTTTTGTGATACATCCTACAACAAAAATACTCGACAAATTCCAAAAAAATCGAAGTTGGTTTCAAACAAAATTTATTAAAATTTGACACTTCCAACTAAAAATTTTTTCAAAATCCAAAAAATTGAAGTTATTTTCATCTAAATTTACTCAAATATAGATCCTACAACAAATATACTCGACAAAATAAAAAAAAATCGAAGTTGGTTTCAAATAAATTTATTAAAATTTGACACTTGCAACTAAAATTATTTTCACAATCCAAAAAATTGAAGTTATTTTCATCTAAATTTACTCAAATATAGATCCTACACCAAAAATACTCGGCAAAATCCAAAAAAATCGAAGTTGGTTTCAAATAAATTTATTAAAATTTGACACTTGCAACTAAAATTATTTTCACAATCCAAAAAATTGAAGTTATTTTCATCTAAATTTACTCAAATATGCATCCTACACCAAAAATACTCGACAAAATCCAAAAAAATCGAAGTTGGTTTCAAACAAAATTTATTAAAATTTGACACTTCCAACTAAAATTTTTTTTCACAACCAAAAAATTGAAGTTATTTTCATCTAAATTTACTCAAATGTACATCCTACAACAAAAATACTCGACAAAATAAAAAAAAATCGAAGTTGGTTTCAAATAAATTCATTAAAACTTGGCACTTCCAACTAAAATTTTTTTCACAATCCTAAAAATTGAAGTTATTTTCATCTAAATTTACTCAAATATACATCCTACACCAAAAATACTCGACAAAATCCAAAAAAATCGAAGTTGATTTCAAATAAATTTATTAAAATTTGACACTTCCAACTACAATTTTCTTCACAATCCAAAAAATGGTCGTTACTTTCATCTAAATTTACTCAAATATACATCCTGCAACAAAAATACTCGACAAATTCCAAAAAAATCGAAGTTGGTTTCAAATAAATTTATTAAAATTTGACACTTCCGACTAAAATTTTTTTCACCATCCTAAAAATTGAAGTTATTTTCATCTAAATTTACTCAAATATACATCCTACACCAAAAATAGTCGACAAAATAAAAAAAAATCGAAGTTGGTTTCAAACAAAATTTATTAAAATTTGACACTTCCAACTAAAATTTTTTTCACAATCCAAAAAATTGAAGTTATTTTCATCTAAATTTACTCAAATATACATCCTACACCAAAAATACTCGACAAAATCCAAAAAAATCGAAGTTGGTTTCAAATAAATTTATTAAAATTTGACACTTCCAACTACAATCATCTTCACAATCCAAAAAATGGTCGTTACTTTCATCTAAATTTACTCAAATATACATCCTACAACAAAAACACTCGACAAATTCCAAAAAAATCGAAGTTGGTTTCAAATAAATTTATTAAAATTTGACACTTCCGACTAAAATTTTTTTCACCATCCTAAAAATTGAAGTTATTTTCATCTAAATTTACTCAAATATACATCCTACACCAAAAATACTCGACAAAATCCAAAAAAATCGAAGTTGGTTTCAAATAAATTTATTAAAATTTGACACTTCCAACTACAATCATCTTCACAATCCAAAAAATGGTCGTTACTTTCATCTAAATTTACTCAAATATACATCCTACAACAAAAATACTCGACAAATTCCAAAAAAATCGAAGTTGGTTTCAAATAAATTTATTAAAATTTGACACTTCCGACTAAAATTTTTTTCACCATCCTAAAAATTGAAGTTATTTTCATCTAAATTTACTCAAATATACATCCTACACCAAAAATACTCGACAAAATCCAAAAAAATCGAAGTTGATTTCAAATAAATTTATTAAAATTATCACTTCCAACTACAATTTTCTTCACAATCCAAAAAATGGTCGTTACTTTCATCTAAATTTACTCAAATATACATCCTACAACAAAAATACTCGACAAATTCCAAAAAAATCGAAGTTGGTTTCAAATAAATTTATTAAAATTTGACACTTCCGACAAAAATTTTTTTCACCATCCTAAAAATTGAAGTTATTTTCATCTAAATTTACTCAAATATACATCCTACACCAAAAATACTCGACAAAATCCAAAAAAATCGAAGTTGGTTTCAAACAAAATTTATTAAAATTTGACACTTCCAACTAAAATTTTTTTCACAATCCAAAAAATTGAAGTTCTTTTCATCTAAATTTACTCAAATATACATCCTACACCAAAAATACTGGACAAAATCCAAAAAAATCGAAGTTGGTTTCAAATAAATTTATTAAAATTTGACACTTGCAACTAAAATTTTTTTCACCATCCTAAAAATTGAAGTTATTTTCATCTAAATTTACTCAAATGTACATCCTACAACAAAAATACTCGACAAAATAAAAAAAAATCGAAGTTGGTTTCAAATAAATTCATTAAAACTTGGCACTTCCAACTAAAATTTTTTTCACAATCCCAAAAATTGAAGTTATTTTCATCTAAATTTACTCAAATATACATCCTACACCAAAAATACTCGACAAAATCCAAAAAAATCGAAGTTGATTTCAAATAAATTTATTAAAATTTGACACTTCCAACTACAATTTTCTTCACAATCCAAAAAATGGTCGTTACTTTCATCTAAATTTACTCAAATATACATCCTGCAACAAAAATACTCGACAAATTCCAAAAAAATCGAAGTTGGTTTCAAATAAATTTATTAAAATTTGACACTTCCGACTAAAATTTTTTTCACAATCCAAAAAATTGAAGTTGTTTTCATCTAAATTTACTCAAATATACATCCTACACCAAAAATACTGGACAAAATCCAAAAAAATCGAAGTTGGTTTCAAATAAATTTATTAAAATTTGACACTTGCAACTAAAATTTTTTTCACCATCCTAAAAATTGAAGTTATTTTCATCTAAATTTACTCAATTATAGATCCTACAAAAAATACTCGACAAAATCCAAAAAAATCGAAGTTGGTTTCAACTAAATTTATTAAAACTTGGCACTTCCAACTAAAATTTTTTTTCACAACCAAAAAATTGAAGTTATTTTCATCTAAATTTACTCAAATGTACATCCTACAACAAAAATACTCGACAAAATAAAAAAAAATCGAAGTTGGTTTCAAATAAATTTATTAAAACTTGGCACTCCCAACTAAAATTTTTTTCACAATCCTAAAAATTGAAGTTATTTTCATCTAAATTTACTCAAATATACATCCTACACCAAAAATACTCGACAAAATCCAAAAAAATCGAAGTTGGTTTCAAATAAATTTATTAAAATTTGACACTTCCAACTACAATCATCTTCACAATCCAAAAAATGGTCGTTACTTTCATCTAAATTTACTCAAATATACATCCTACAACAAAAACACTCGACAAATTCCAAAAAAATCGAAGTTGGTTTCAAATAAATTTATTAAAATTTGACACTTCCGACTAAAATTTTTTTCACCATCCTAAAAATTGAAGTTATTTTCATCTAAATTTACTCAAATATACATCCTACACCAAAAATACTCGACAAAATCCAAAAAAATCGAAGTTGGTTTCAAATAAATTTATTAAAATTTGACACTTCCAACTACAATCATCTTCACAATCCAAAAAATGGTCGTTACTTTCATCTAAATTTACTCAAATATACATCCTACAACAAAAATACTCGACAAATTCCAAAAAAATCGAAGTTGGTTTCAAATAAATTTATTAAAATTTGACACTTCCGACTAAAATTTTTTTCACCATCCTAAAAATTGAAGTTATTTTCATCTAAATTTACTCAAATATACATCCTACACCAAAAATACTCGACAAAATCCAAAAAAATCGAAGTTGATTTCAAATAAATTTATTAAAATTATCACTTCCAACTACAATTTTCTTCACAATCCAAAAAATGGTCGTTACTTTCATCTAAATTTACTCAAATATACATCCTACAACAAAAATACTCGACAAATTCCAAAAAAATCGAAGTTGGTTTCAAATAAATTTATTAAAATTTGACACTTCCGACTAAAATTTTTTTCACCATCCTAAAAATTGAAGTTATTTTCATCTAAATTTACTCAAATATACATCCTACACCAAAAATACTCGACAAAATCCAAAAAAATCGAAGTTGGTTTCAAACAAAATTTATTAAAATTTGACACTTCCAACTAAAATTTTTTTCACAATCCAAAAAATTGAAGTTCTTTTCATCTAAATTTACTCAAATATACATCCTACACCAAAAATACTGGACAAAATCCAAAAAAATCGAAGTTGGTTTCAAATAAATTTATTAAAATTTGACACTTGCAACTAAAATTTTTTTCACCATCCTAAAAATTGAAGTTATTTTCATCTAAATTTACTCAAATGTACATCCTACAACAAAAATACTCGACAAAATAAAAAAAAATCGAAGTTGGTTTCAAATAAATTCATTAAAACTTGGCATTTCCAACTAAAATTTTTTTCACAATCCTAAAAATTGAAGTTATTTTCATCTAAATTTACTCAAATATACATCCTACACCAAAAATACTCGACAAAATCCAAAAAAATCGAAGTTGATTTCAAATAAATTTATTAAAATTTGACACTTCCAACTACAATTTTCTTCACAATCCAAAAAATGGTCGTTACTTTCATCTAAATTTACTCAAATATACATCCTGCAACAAAAATACTCGACAAATTCCAAAAAAGTCGAAGTTGGTTTCAAATAAATTTATTAAAATTTGACACTTCCGACTAAAATTTTTTTCACCATCCTAAAAATTGAAGTTATTTTCATCTAAATTTACTCAAATATACATCCTACACCAAAAATACTCGACAAAATAAAAAAAAATCGAAGTTGGTTTCAAATAAATTTATTAAAATTTGACATTTCCAACTAAAATTTTTTTTCACAATCCATAAAATTGAAGTTATTTTCATCTAAATTTACTCAAATATACATCCTACACCAAAAATACTCGACAAAATCCAAAAAAATCGAAGTTGGTTTCAAATAAATTTATCAAAATTTGACACTTCCAACTAAAATTTTTTTCACCATCCTAAAAATTGAAGTTATTTTCATCTAAATTTACTCAAATATACATCCTACACCAAAAATACTTGACAAAATCCAAAAAAATCGAAGTTGGTTTCAAATAAATTTATTAAAATTTGACACTTCCAACTACAATTTTTTCACAATCCAAAAAATGGTCGTTATTTTCATCTAAATTTACTCAAATATACATCCTACACCAAAAATACTCGACAAAATCCAAAAAAATCGAAGTTGGTTTCAAATAAATTTATCAAAATTTGACACTTCCAACTAAAATTTTTTTCACCATCCTAAAAATTGAAGTTATTTTCATCTAAATTTACTCAAATATACATCCTACACCAAAAATACTCGACAAAATCCAAAAAAATCGAAGTTGGTTTCAAATAAATTTATTAAAATTTGACACTTCCAACTAAAATTTTTTTCACAATCCTAAAAATTGAAGTTATTTTCATCTAAATTTACTCAAATATACATCCTACACCAAAAATACTGGACAAAATCCAAAAAAATCGAAGTTGGTTTCAAATAAATTTATTAAAATTTGACACTTGCAACTAAAATTTTTTTTCACAACCAAAAAATTGAAGTTATTTTCATCTAAATTTACTCAAATGTACATCCTACAACAAAAATACTCGACAAAATCCAAAAAAATCGAAGTTGGTTTCAAACAAAATTTATTAAAATTTGACACTTCCAACTAAATTTTTTTTCAGAATCCAAAAAATTGAAGTTATTTTCATCTAAATTAACTCAAATATACATCCTACACCAAAAATACTCGACAAAATCCAAAAAACTCGAAGTTGGTTTCAAATAAATTTATTAAAACTTGGCACTTCCAACTAAAATTTTTTTCACAATCCAAAAAATTGAAGTTATTTTCATCTAAATTTACTCAAATATACATCCTACACCAAAAATACTCGACAAAATAAAAAAAAATCGAAGTTGGTTTCAAACAAAATTTATTAAAATTTGACACTTCCAACTAAAATTTTTTTCACAATCCAAAAAATTGAAGTTATTTTCATCTAAATTTACTCAAATATACATCCTACACCAAAAATACTCGACAAAATCCAAAAAAATCGAAGTTGGTTTCAAATAAATTTATTAAAATTTGACACTTCCAACTACAATCATCTTCACAATCCAAAAAATGGTCGTTACTTTCATCTAAATTTACTCAAATATACATCCTACAACAAAAACACTCGACAAATTCCAAAAAAATCGAAGTTGGTTTCAAATAAATTTATTAAAATTTGACACTTCCGACTAAAATTTTTTTCACCATCCTAAAAATTGAAGTTATTTTCATCTAAATTTACTCAAATATACATCCTACACCAAAAATACTCGACAAAATCCAAAAAAATCGAAGTTGGTTTCAAATAAATTTATTAAAATTTGACACTTCCAACTACAATCATCTTCACAATCCAAAAAATGGTCGTTACTTTCATCTAAATTTACTCAAATATACATCCTACAACAAAAATACTCGACAAATTCCAAAAAAATCGAAGTTGGTTTCAAATAAATTTATTAAAATTTGACACTTCCGACTAAAATTTTTTTCACCATCCTAAAAATTGAAGTTATTTTCATCTAAATTTACTCAAATATACATCCTACACCAAAAATACTCGACAAAATCCAAAAAAATCGAAGTTGATTTCAAATAAATTTATTAAAATTATCACTTCCAACTACAATTTTCTTCACAATCCAAAAAATGGTCGTTACTTTCATCTAAATTTACTCAAATATACATCCTACAACAAAAATACTCGACAAATTCCAAAAAAATCGAAGTTGGTTTCAAATAAATTTATTAAAATTTGACACTTCCGACTAAAATTTTTTTCACCATCCTAAAAATTGAAGTTATTTTCATCTAAATTTACTCAAATATACATCCTACACCAAAAATACTCGACAAAATCCAAAAAAATCGAAGTTGGTTTCAAACAAAATTTATTAAAATTTGACACTTCCAACTAAAATTTTTTTCACAATCCAAAAAATTGAAGTTCTTTTCATCTAAATTTACTCAAATATACATCCTACACCAAAAATACTGGACAAAATCCAAAAAAATCGAAGTTGGTTTCAAATAAATTTATTAAAATTTGACACTTGCAACTAAAATTTTTTTCACCATCCTAAAAATTGAAGTTATTTTCATCTAAATTTACTCAAATGTACATCCTACAACAAAAATACTCGACAAAATAAAAAAAAATCGAAGTTGGTTTCAAATAAATTCATTAAAACTTGGCACTTCCAACTAAAATTTTTTTCACAATCCTAAAAATTGAAGTTATTTTCATCTAAATTTACTCAAATATACATCCTACACCAAAAATACTCGACAAAATCCAAAAAAATCGAAGTTGATTTCAAATAAATTTATTAAAATTTGACACTTCCAACTACAATTTTCTTCACAATCCAAAAAATGGTCGTTACTTTCATCTAAATTTACTCAAATATACATCCTGCAACAAAAATACTCGACAAATTCCAAAAAAATCGAAGTTGGTTTCAAATAAATTTATTAAAATTTGACACTTCCGACTAAAATTTTTTTCACCATCCTAAAAATTGAAGTTATTTTCATCTAAATTTACTCAAATATACATCCTACACCAAAAATACTCGACAAAATAAAAAAAAATCGAAGTTGGTTTCAAACAAAATTTATTAAAATTTGACACTTCCAACTAAAATTTTTTTCACAATCCAAAAAATTGAAGTTATTTTCATCTAAATTTACTCAAATATACATCCTACACCAAAAATACTCGACAAAATCCAAAAAAATCGAAGTTGGTTTCAAATAAATTTATTAAAATTTGACACTTCCAACTAAAATTATTTTCACAATCCTAAAAATTGAAGTTATTTTCATCTAAATTTACTCAAATATACATCCTACACCAAAAATACTCGACAAAATCCAAAAAAATCGAAGTTGATTTCAAATAAATTTATTAAAATTTGACACTTCCAACTACAATTTTCTTCACAATCCGAAAAATGGTCGTTACTTTCATCTAAATTTACTCAAATATACATCCTACAACAAAAATACTCGACAAATTCAAAAAAAATCGAAGTTGGTTTCAAATAAATTTATTAAAATTTGACACTTCCGACTAAAATTTTTTTCACCATCCTAAAAATTGAAGTTATTTTCATCTAAATTTACTCAAATATACATCCTACACCAAAAATACTCGACAAAATCCAAAAAAATCGAAGTTGGTTTCAAACAAAATTTATTAAAATTTGACACTTCCAACTAAAATTTTTTTCACAATCCAAAAAATTGAAGTTGTTTTCATCTAAATTTACTCAAATATACATCCTACACCAAAAATACTGGACAAAATCCAAAAAAATCGAAGTTGGTTTCAAATAAATTTATTAAAATTTGACACATGCAACTAAAATTTTTTTCACCATCCTAAAAATTGAAGTTATTTTCATCTAAATTTACTCAATTATAGATCCTACAAAAAATACTCGACAAAATCCAAAAAAATCGAAGTTGGTTTCAACTAAATTTATTAAAACTTGGCACTTCCAACTAAAATTTTTTTTCACAACCAAAAAATTGAAGTTATTTTCATCTAAATTTACTCAAATATACATCCTACACCAAAAATACTCGACAAAATCCAAAAAAATCGAAGTTGGTTTCAAATAAATTTATTAAAATTTGACACTTCCAACTACAATCATCTTCACAATCCAAAAAATGGTCGTTACTTTCATCTAAATTTACTCAAATATACATCCTACAACAAAAACACTCGACAAATTCCAAAAAAATCGAAGTTGGTTTCAAATAAATTTATTAAAATTTGACACTTCCGACTAAAATTTTTTTCACCATCCTAAAAATTGAAGTTATTTTCATCTAAATTTACTCAAATATACATCCTACACCAAAAATACTCGACAAAATCCAAAAAAATCGAAGTTGGTTTCAAATAAATTTATTAAAATTTGACACTTCCAACTACAATCATCTTCACAATCCAAAAAATGGTCGTTACTTTCATCTAAATTTACTCAAATATACATCCTACAACAAAAATACTCGACAAATTCCAAAAAAATCGAAGTTGGTTTCAAATAAATTTATTAAAATTTGACACTTCCGACTAAAATTTTTTTCACCATCCTAAAAATTGAAGTTATTTTCATCTAAATTTACTCAAATATACATCCTACACCAAAAATACTCGACAAAATCCAAAAAAATCGAAGTTGATTTCAAATAAATTTATTAAAATTATCACTTCCAACTACAATTTTCTTCACAATCCAAAAAATGGTCGTTACTTTCATCTAAATTTACTCAAATATACATCCTACAACAAAAATACTCGACAAATTCCAAAAAAATCGAAGTTGGTTTCAAATAAATTTATTAAAATTTGACACTTCCGACTAAAATTTTTTTCACCATCCTAAAAATTGAAGTTATTTTCATCTAAATTTACTCAAATATACATCCTACACCAAAAATACTCGACAAAATCCAAAAAAATCGAAGTTGGTTTCAAACAAAATTTATTAAAATTTGACACTTCCAACTAAAATTTTTTTCACAATCCAAAAAATTGAAGTTCTTTTCATCTAAATTTACTCAAATATACATCCTACACCAAAAATACTGGACAAAATCCAAAAAAATCGAAGTTGGTTTCAAATAAATTTATTAAAATTTGACACTTGCAACTAAAATTTTTTTCACCATCCTAAAAATTGAAGTTATTTTCATCTAAATTTACTCAAATGTACATCCTACAACAAAAATACTCGACAAAATAAAAAAAAATCGAAGTTGGTTTCAAATAAATTCATTAAAACTTGGCACTTCCAACTAAAATTTTTTTCACAATCCTAAAAATTGAAGTTATTTTCATCTAAATTTACTCAAATATACATCCTACACCAAAAATACTCGACAAAATCCAAAAAAATCGAAGTTGATTTCAAATAAATTTATTAAAATTTGACACTTCCAACTACAATTTTCTTCACAATCCAAAAAATGGTCGTTACTTTCATCTAAATTTACTCAAATATACATCCTGCAACAAAAATACTCGACAAATTCCAAAAAAGTCGAAGTTGGTTTCAAATAAATTTATTAAAATTTGACACTTCCGACTAAAATTTTTTTCACCATCCTAAAAATTGAAGTTATTTTCATCTAAATTTACTCAAATATACATCCTACACCAAAAATACTCGACAAAATAAAAAAAAATCGAAGTTGGTTTCAAATAAATTTATTAAAATTTGACATTTCCAACTAAAATTTTTTTTCACAATCCATAAAATTGAAGTTATTTTCATCTAAATTTACTCAAATATACATCCTACACCAAAAATACTCGACAAAATCCAAAAAAATCGAAGTTGGTTTCAAATAAATTTATCAAAATTTGACACTTCCAACTAAAATTTTTTTCACCATCCTAAAAATTGAAGTTATTTTCATCTAAATTTACTCAAATATACATCCTACACCAAAAATACTTGACAAAATCCAAAAAAATCGAAGTTGGTTTCAAATAAATTTATTAAAATTTGACACTTCCAACTACAATTTTTTCACAATCCAAAAAATGGTCGTTATTTTCATCTAAATTTACTCAAATATACATCCTACAACAAAAATACTCGACAAAATCCAAAAAAATCGAAGTAGGTTTCAAATAAATTTATTAAAATTTGACACTTCCAACTAAAATTTTTTTCACAATCCTAAAAATTGAAGTTATTTTCATCTAAATTTACTCAAATATACATCCTACACCAAAAATACTGGACAAAATCCAAAAAAATCGAAGTTGGTTTCAAATAAATTTATTAAAATTTGACACTTGCAACTAAAATTTTTTTTCACAACCAAAAAATTGAAGTTATTTTCATCTAAATTTACTCAAATGTACATCCTACAACAAAAATACTCGACAAAATCCAAAAAAATCGAAGTTGGTTTCAAACAAAATTTATTAAAATTTGACACTTCCAACTAAATTTTTTTTCAGAATCCAAAAAATTGAAGTTATTTTCATCTAAATTAACTCAAATATACATCCTACACCAAAAATACTCGACAAAATCCAAAAAACTCGAAGTTGGTTTCAAATAAATTTATTAAAACTTGGCACTTCCAACTAAAATTTTTTTCACAATCCAAAAAATTGAAGTTATTTTCATCTAAATTTACTCAAATATACATCCTACACCAAAAATACTCGACAAAATCCAAAAAAATCGAAGTTGGTTTCAAATAAATTTATTAAAATTTGACACTTCCAACTATAATTTTTTTCACAATCCAAAAAATGGTCGTTATTTTCATCTAAATTTACTCAAATATACATCCTACAACAAAAATACTCGACAAAATCCAAAAAAATCGAAGTTGGTTTCAAACAAAATTTATTAAAATTTGACACTTCCAACTATAATTTTTTTCACAATCCAAAAAATGATCGTTATTTTCATCTAAATTTACTCAAATATACATCCTACAACAAAAATAATCGACAAAATCAAAAAAAATCGAAGTTGGTTTCAAACAAAATTTATTAAAATTTGACACTTCCAACTATAATTTTTTTCACAATCCAAAAAATGATCGTTATTTTCATCTAAATTTACTCAAATATACATCCTACAACAAAAATTCTCGACAAAATAAAAAAAAATCGAAGTTGGTTTCAATCAAAATTTATTAAAATTTGACACTTCCAACTAAAAATTTTTTCACAATCCAAAAAATTGAAGTTATTTTCATCTAAATTTACTCAAATATAGATCCTACAACAAAAATACTCGACAAAATAAAAAAAAATCGAAGTTGGTTTCAAATAAATTTATTAAAATTTGACACTTCCAACTAAAATTTTTTTCACAATCCAAAAAATTGAAGTTATTTTCATTTAAATTTACTCAAATATAGATCCTACACCAAAAATACTCGGCAAAATCCAAAAAAATCGAAGTTGGTTTCAAATAAATTTATTAAAATTTGACACTTGCAACTAAAATTATTTTCACAATCCAAAAAATTGAAGTTATTTTCATCTAAATTTACTCAAATATACATCCTACACCAAAAATACTCGACAAAATCAAAAAAAATCGAAGTTGGTTTCAAACAAAATTTATTAAAATTTGACACTTCCAACTAGAAATTTTTCACAATCCAAAAAATTGAAGTTATTTTCATCTAAATTTACTCAAATATAGATCCTACACCAAAAATACTCGGCAAAATCCAAAAAAATCGAAGTTGGTTTCAAATAAATTTATTAAAATTTGACACTTGCAACTAAAATTATTTTCACAATCCAAAAAATTGAAGTTATTTTCATCTAAATTTACTCAAATATACATCCTACACCAAAAATACTCGACAAAATCCAAAAAAATCGAAGTTGGTTTCAAACAAAATGTATTAAAATTTGACACTTGCAACTAAAATTTTTTTCACCATCCTAAAAATTGAAGTTATTTTCATCTAAATTTACTCAAAATTAGATCCTACAAAAAATACTCGACAAAATCCAAAAAAATCGAAGTTGGTTTCAACTAAATTTATTAAAACTTGGCACTTCCAACTAAAATTTTTTTTCACAACCAAAAAATTGAAGTTATTTTCATCTAAATTTACTCAAATGTACATCCTACAACAAAAATACTCGACAAAATAAAAAAAAATCGAAGTTGGTTTCAAATAAATTCATTAAAACTTGGCACTTCCAACTAAAATTTTTTTCACAATCCTAAAAATTGAAGTTATTTTCATCTAAATTTACTCAAATATACATCCTACACCAAAAATACTCGACAAAATCCAAAAAAATCGAAGTTGATTTCAAATAAATTTATTAAAATTTGACACTTCCAACTACAATTTTCTTCACAATCCAAAAAATGGTCGTTACTTTCATCTAAATTTACTCAAATATACATCCTGCAACAAAAATACTCGTCAAATTCCAAAAAAATCGAAGTTGGTTTCAAATAAATTTATTAAAATTTGACACTTCCAACTATAATTTTTTTCACAATCCAAAAAATGGTCGTTATTTTCATCTAAATTTACTCAAATATACATCCTACAACAAAAATACTCGACAAAATCCAAAAAAATCGAAGTTGGTTTCAAACAAATTTATTAAAATTTGACACTTGCAACTAAAATTATTTTCACAATCCAAAAAATTGAAGTTATTTTCATCTAAATTTACTCAAATATACATCCTACACCAAAAATACTCGACAAAATCCAAAAAAAACGAAGTTGGTTTCAAATAAATTTATTAAAACTTGACACTTCCAACTAAAATTATTTTCACAATCCAAAAAATGGTCGTTACTTTCATCTAAATTTACTCAAATATACATCCTGCAACAAAAATACTCGACAAATTCCAAAAAAATCGAAGTTGGTTTCAAATAAATTTATTAAAATTTGACACTTCCAACTATAATTTTTTTCACAATCCAAAAAATGGTCGTTATTTTCATCTAAATTTACTCAAATATACATCCTACAACAAAAATACTCGACAAAATCCAAAAAAATCGAAGTTGGTTTCAAATAAATTTATTAAAATTTGACACTTCCAACTAAAATTTTTTTCACAATCCTAAAAATTGTAGTTATTTTCATCTAAATTTACTCAAATATACATCCTACACCAAAAATACTGGACAAAATCCAAAAAACTCGAAGTTGGTTTCAAATAAATTTATTAAAACTTGGCACTTCCAACTAAAATTTTTTTCACAATCCAAAAAATTGAAGTTATTTTCATCTAAATTTACTCAAATATACATCCTACACCAAAAATACTCGACAAAATCCAAAAAAATCGAAGTTGGTTTCAAATAAATTTATTAAAATTTGACACTTCCAACTAAAATAATTTTCACAATCCAAAAAATGGTCGTTACTTTCATCTAAATTTACTCAAATATACATCCTGCAACAAAAATACTCGACAAATTCCAAAAAAATCGAAGTTGGTTTCAAATAAATTTATTAAAATTTGACACTTCCAACTATAATTTTTTTCACAATCCAAAAAATGGTCGTTATTTTCATCTAAATTTACTCAAATATACATCCTACAACAAAAATACTCGACAAAATCCAAAAAAATCGAAGTTGGTTTCAAACAAAATTTATTAAAATTTGACACTTCCAACTATAATTTTTTTCACAATCCAAAAAATGATCGTTATTTTCATCTAAATTTACTCAAATATACATCCTACAACAAAAATTCTCGACAAAATAAAAAAAAATCGAAGTTGGTTTCAATCAAAATTTATTAAAATTTGACACTTCCAACTAAAAATTTTTTCACAATCCAAAAAATTGAAGTTATTTTCATCTAAATTTACTCAAATATAGATCCTACAACAAAAATACTCGACAAAATAAAAAAAAATCGAAGTTGGTTTCAAATAAATTTATTAAAATTTGACACTTCCAACTAAAATTTTTTTCACAATCCAAAAAATTGAAGTTATTTTCATTTAAATTTACTCAAATATAGATCCTACACCAAAAATACTCGGCAAAATCCAAAAAAATCGAAGTTGGTTTCAAATAAATTTATTAAAATTTGACACTTGCAACTAAAATTATTTTCACAATCCAAAAAATTGAAGTTATTTTCATCTAAATTTACTCAAATATACATCCTACACCAAAAATACTCGACAAAATAAAAAAAAATCGAAGTTGGTTTCAAACAAAATTTATTAAAATTTGACACTTCCAACTAGAAATTTTTCACAATCCAAAAAATTGAAGTTATTTTCATCTAAATTTACTCAAATATAGATCCTACACCAAAAATACTCGGCAAAATCCAAAAAAATCGAAGTTGGTTTCAAATAAATTTATTAAAATTTGACACTTGCAACTAAAATTATTTTCACAATCCAAAAAATTGAAGTTATTTTCATCTAAATTTACTCAAATATACATCCTACACCAAAAATACTCGACAAAATCCAAAAAAATCGAAGTTGGTTTCAAACAAAATGTATTAAAATTTGACACTTCCAACTAAAATTTTTTTCACAATCCAAAAAATTGAAGTTATTTTCATCTAAATTTACTCAAATATAGATCCTACATCAAAAATACTCGACAAAATAAAAAAAAATCGAAGTTGGTTTCAAATAAATTTATTAAAATTTGACACTTCCAACTAAAATTTTTTTCTCAATCCTAAAAATTGAAGTTATTTTCATCTAAATTTACTCAAATATAGATCCTACACCAAAAATACTCGGCAAAATCCAAAAAAATCGAAGTTGGTTTCAAATAAATTTATTAAAATTTGACACTTGCAACTAAAATTATTTTCACAATCCAAAAATTGAAGTTATTTTCATCTAAATTTACTCAAATATAGATCCTACAACAAAAATACTCAACAATATCCAAAAAAATCGAAGTTGGTTTCAAATAAATTTATTAAAATTTGACACTTCCGACTAAAATTTTTTTCACCATCCTAAAAATTGAAGTTATTTTCATCTAAATTTACTCAAATATACATCCTACACCAAAAATACTTGACAAAATCCAAAAAAATCGAAGTTGGTTTCAAATAAATTTATTAAAATTTGACACATCCAACTACAATTTTTTCACAATCCAAAAAATGGTCGTTATTTTCATCTAAATTTACTCAAATATACATCCTACAACAAAAATACTCGACAAAATCCAAAAAAATCGAAGTTGGTTTCAAATAAATTTATTAAAATTTGACACTTCCAACTAAAATTTTTTTCACAATCCTAAAAATTGAAGTTATTTTCATCTAAATTTACTCAAATATACATCCTACACCAAAAATACTGGACAAAATCCAAAAAAATCGAAGTTGGTTTCAAATAAATTTATTAAAATTTGACACTTGCAACTAAAATTTTTTTCACCATCCTAAAAATTGAAGTTATTTTCATCTAAATTTACTCAAAAATAGATCCTACAAAAAATACTCGACAAAATCCAAAAAAATCGAAGTTGGTTTCAACTAAATTTATTAAAACTTGGCACTTCCAACTAAAATTTTTTTTCACAACCAAAAAATTGAAGTTATTTTCATCTAAATTTACTCAAATGTACATCCTACAACAAAAATACTCGACAAAATAAAAAAAAATCGAAGTTGGTTTCAAATAAATTCATTAAAACTTGGCACTTCCAACTAAAATTTTTTTCACAATCCTAAAAATTGAAGTTATTTTCATCTAAATTTACACAAATATACATCCTACACCAAAAATACTCGACAAAATCCAAAAAAATCGAAGTTGATTTCAAATAAATTTATTAAAATTTGACACTTCCAACTACAATTTTCTTCACAATCCAAAAAATGGTCGTTACTTTCATCTAAATTTACTCAAATATACATCCTGCAACAAAAATACTCGACAAATTCCAAAAAAATCGAAGTTGGTTTCAAATAAATTTATTAAAATTTGACACTTCCGACTAAAATTTTTTTCACCATCCTAAAAATTGAACTTATTTTCATCTAAATTTACTCAAATATACATCCTACACCAAAAATACTCGACAAAATCCAAAAAAATCGAAGTTGGTTTCAAATAAATTTATTAAAATTTGACACTTCCAACTACAATTTTTTCACAATCCAAAAAATGGTCGTTATTTTCATCTAAATTTACTCAAATATACATCCTACAACAAAAATACTCGACAAAATCCAAAAAAATCGAAGTTGGTTTCAAATAAATTTATTAAAATTTGACACTTCCAACTAAAATTTTTTTCACAATCCTAAAAATTGTAGTTATTTTCATCTAAATTTACTCAAATATACATCCTACACCAAAAATACTGGACAAAATCCAAAAAAATCGAAGTTGGTTTCAAATAAATTTATTAAAATTTGACACTTGCAACTAAAATTTTTTTCACCATCCTAAAAATTGAAGTTATTTTCATCTAAATTTACTCAAAATTAGATCCTACAAAAAATACTCGACAAAATCCAAAAAAATCGAAGTTGGTTTCAACTAAATTTATTAAAACTTGGCACTTCCAACTAAAATTTTTTTTCACAACCAAAAAATTGAAGTTATTTTCATCTAAATTTACTCAAATGTACATCCTACAACAAAAATACTCGACAAAATAAAAAAAAATCGAAGTTGGTTTCAAATAAATTCATTAAAACTTGGCACTTCCAACTAAAATTTTTTTCACAATCCTAAAAATTGAAGTTATTTTCATCTAAATTTACTCAAATATACATCCTACACCAAAAATACTCGACAAAATCCAAAAAAATCGAAGTTGATTTCAAATAAATTTATTAAAATTTGACACTTCCAACTACAATTTTCTTCACAATCCAAAAAATGGTCGTTACTTTCATCTAAATTTACTCAAATATACATCCTGCAACAAAAATACTCGTCAAATTCCAAAAAAATCGAAGTTGGTTTCAAATAAATTTATTAAAATTTGACACTTCCAACTATAATTTTTTTCACAATCCAAAAAATGGTCGTTATTTTCATCTAAATTTACTCAAATATACATCCTACAACAAAAATACTCGACAAAATCCAAAAAAATCGAAGTTGGTTTCAAACAAATTTATTAAAATTTGACACTTGCAACTAAAATTATTTTCACAATCCAAAAAATTGAAGTTATTTTCATCTAAATTTACTCAAATATACATCCTACACCAAAAATACTCGACAAAATCCAAAAAAAACGAAGTTGGTTTCAAATAAATTTATTAAAACTTGACACTTCCAACTAAAATTATTTTCACAATCCAAAAAATGGTCGTTACTTTCATCTAAATTTACTCAAATATACATCCTGCAACAAAAATACTCGACAAATTCCAAAAAAATCGAAGTTGGTTTCAAATAAATTTATTAAAATTTGACACTTCCAACTATAATTTTTTTCACAATCCAAAAAATGGTCGTTATTTTCATCTAAATTTACTCAAATATACATCCTACAACAAAAATACTCGACAAAATCCAAAAAAATCGAAGTTGGTTTCAAATAAATTTATTAAAATTTGACACTTCCAACTAAAATTTTTTTCACAATCCTAAAAATTGTAGTTATTTTCATCTAAATTTACTCAAATATACATCCTACACCAAAAATACTGGACAAAATCCAAAAAACTCGAAGTTGGTTTCAAATAAATTTATTAAAACTTGGCACTTCCAACTAAAATTTTTTTCACAATCCAAAAAATTGAAGTTATTTTCATCTAAATTTACTCAAATATACATCCTACACCAAAAATACTCGACAAAATCCAAAAAAATCGAAGTTGGTTTCAAATAAATTTATTAAAATTTGACACTTCCAACTAAAATAATTTTCACAATCCAAAAAATGGTCGTTACTTTCATCTAAATTTACTCAAATATACATCCTGCAACAAAAATACTCGACAAATTCCAAAAAAATCGAAGTTGGTTTCAAATAAATTTATTAAAATTTGACACTTCCAACTATAATTTTTTTCACAATCCAAAAAATGGTCGTTATTTTCATCTAAATTTACTCAAATATACATCCTACAACAAAAATACTCGACAAAATCCAAAAAAATCGAAGTTGGTTTCAAACAAAATTTATTAAAATTTGACACTTCCAACTATAATTTTTTTCACAATCCAAAAAATGATCGTTATTTTCATCTAAATTTACTCAAATATACATCCTACAACAAAAATTCTCGACAAAATAAAAAAAAATCGAAGTTGGTTTCAATCAAAATTTATTAAAATTTGACACTTCCAACTAAAAATTTTTTCACAATCCAAAAAATTGAAGTTATTTTCATCTAAATTTACTCAAATATAGATCCTACAACAAAAATACTCGACAAAATAAAAAAAAATCGAAGTTGGTTTCAAATAAATTTATTAAAATTTGACACTTCCAACTAAAATTTTTTTCACAATCCAAAAAATTGAAGTTATTTTCATTTAAATTTACTCAAATATAGATCCTACACCAAAAATACTCGGCAAAATCCAAAAAAATCGAAGTTGGTTTCAAATAAATTTATTAAAATTTGACACTTGCAACTAAAATTATTTTCACAATCCAAAAAATTGAAGTTATTTTCATCTAAATTTACTCAAATATACATCCTACACCAAAAATACTCGACAAAATCAAAAAAAATCGAAGTTGGTTTCAAACAAAATTTATTAAAATTTGACACTTCCAACTAGAAATTTTTCACAATCCAAAAAATTGAAGTTATTTTCATCTAAATTTACTCAAATATAGATCCTACACCAAAAATACTCGGCAAAATCCAAAAAAATCGAAGTTGGTTTCAAATAAATTTATTAAAATTTGACACTTGCAACTAAAATTATTTTCACAATCCAAAAAATTGAAGTTATTTTCATCTAAATTTACTCAAATATACATCCTACACCAAAAATACTCGACAAAATCCAAAAAAATCGAAGTTGGTTTCAAACAAAATGTATTAAAATTTGACACTTCCAACTAAAATTTTTTTCACAATCCAAAAAATTGAAGTTATTTTCATCTAAATTTACTCAAATATAGATCCTACATCAAAAATACTCGACAAAATAAAAAAAAATCGAAGTTGGTTTCAAATAAATTTATTAAAATTTGACACTTCCAACTAAAATTTTTTTCTCAATCCTAAAAATTGAAGTTATTTTCATCTAAATTTACTCAAATATAGATCCTACACCAAAAATACTCGGCAAAATCCAAAAAAATCGAAGTTGGTTTCAAATAAATTTATTAAAATTTGACACTTGCAACTAAAATTATTTTCACAATCCAAAAATTGAAGTTATTTTCATCTAAATTTACTCAAATATAGATCCTACAACAGAAATACTCAACAATATCCAAAAAAATCGAAGTTGGTTTCAAATAAATTTATTAAAATTTGACACTTCCGACTAAAATTTTTTTCACCATCCTAAAAATTGAAGTTATTTTCATCTAAATTTACTCAAATATACATCCTACACCAAAAATACTTGACAAAATCCAAAAAAATCGAAGTTGGTTTCAAATAAATTTATTAAAATTTGACACATCCAACTACAATTTTTTCACAATCCAAAAAATGGTCGTTATTTTCATCTAAATTTACTCAAATATACATCCTACAACAAAAATACTCGACAAAATCCAAAAAAATCGAAGTTGGTTTCAAATAAATTTATTAAAATTTGACACTTCCAACTAAAATTTTTTTCACAATCCTAAAAATTGAAGTTATTTTCATCTAAATTTACTCAAATATACATCCTACACCAAAAATACTGGACAAAATCCAAAAAAATCGAAGTTGGTTTCAAATAAATTTATTAAAATTTGACACTTGCAACTAAAATTTTTTTCACCATCCTAAAAATTGAAGTTATTTTCATCTAAATTTACTCAAAAATAGATCCTACAAAAAATACTCGACAAAATCCAAAAAAATCGAAGTTGGTTTCAACTAAATTTATTAAAACTTGGCACTTCCAACTAAAATTTTTTTTCACAACCAAAAAATTGAAGTTATTTTCATCTAAATTTACTCAAATGTACATCCTACAACAAAAATACTCGACAAAATAAAAAAAAATCGAAGTTGGTTTCAAATAAATTCATTAAAACTTGGCACTTCCAACTAAAATTTTTTTCACAATCCTAAAAATTGAAGTTATTTTCATCTAAATTTACACAAATATACATCCTACACCAAAAATACTCGACAAAATCCAAAAAAATCGAAGTTGATTTCAAATAAATTTATTAAAATTTGACACTTCCAACTACAATTTTCTTCACAATCCAAAAAATGGTCGTTACTTTCATCTAAATTTACTCAAATATACATCCTGCAACAAAAATACTCGACAAATTCCAAAAAAATCGAAGTTGGTTTCAAATAAATTTATTAAAATTTGACACTTCCGACTAAAATTTTTTTCACCATCCTAAAAATTGAACTTATTTTCATCTAAATTTACTCAAATATACATCCTACACCAAAAATACTCGACAAAATCCAAAAAAATCGAAGTTGGTTTCAAATAAATTTATTAAAATTTGACACTTCCAACTACAATTTTTTCACAATCCAAAAAATGGTCGTTATTTTCATCTAAATTTACTCAAATATACATCCTACAACAAAAATACTCGACAAAATCCAAAAAAATCGAAGTTGGTTTCAAATAAATTTATTAAAATTTGACACTTCCAACTAAAATTTTTTTCACAATCCTAAAAATTGTAGTTATTTTCATCTAAATTTACTCAAATATACATCCTACACCAAAAATACTGGACAAAATCCAAAAAAATCGAAGTTGGTTTCAAATAAATTTATTAAAATTTGACACTTGCAACTAAAATTTTTTTCACCATCCTAAAAATTGAAGTTATTTTCATCTAAATTTACTCAAAATTAGATCCTACAAAAAATACTCGACAAAATCCAAAAAAATCGAAGTTGGTTTCAACTAAATTTATTAAAACTTGGCACTTCCAACTAAAATTTTTTTTCACAACCAAAAAATTGAAGTTATTTTCATCTAAATTTACTCAAATGTACATCCTACAACAAAAATACTCGACAAAATAAAAAAAAATCGAAGTTGGTTTCAAATAAATTCATTAAAACTTGGCACTTCCAACTAAAATTTTTTTCACAATCCTAAAAATTGAAGTTATTTTCATCTAAATTTACTCAAATATACATCCTACACCAAAAATACTCGACAAAATCCAAAAAAATCGAAGTTGATTTCAAATAAATTTATTAAAATTTGACACTTCCAACTACAATTTTCTTCACAATCCAAAAAATGGTCGTTACTTTCATCTAAATTTACTCAAATATACATCCTGCAACAAAAATACTCGTCAAATTCCAATAAAATCGAAGTTGGTTTCAAATAAATTTATTAAAATTTGACACTTCCAACTATAATTTTTTTCACAATCCAAAAAATGGTCGTTATTTTCATCTAAATTTACTCAAATATACATCCTACAACAAAAATACTCGACAAAATCCAAAAAAATCGAAGTTGGTTTCAAACAAATTTATTAAAATTTGACACTTGCAACTAAAATTATTTTCACAATCCAAAAAATTGAAGTTATTTTCATCTAAATTTACTCAAATATACATCCTACACCAAAAATACTCGACAAAATCCAAAAAAAACGAAGTTGGTTTCAAATAAATTTATTAAAACTTGACACTTCCAACTAAAATTATTTTCACAATCCAAAAAATGGTCGTTACTTTCATCTAAATTTACTCAAATATACATCCTGCAACAAAAATACTCGACAAATTCCAAAAAAATCGAAGTTGGTTTCAAATAAATTTATTAAAATTTGACACTTCCAACTATAATTTTTTTCACAATCCAAAAAATGGTCGTTATTTTCATCTAAATTTACTCAAATATACATCCTACAACAAAAATACTCGACAAAATCCAAAAAAATCGAAGTTGGTTTCAAATAAATTTATTAAAATTTGACACTTCCAACTAAAATTTTTTTCACAATCCTAAAAATTGTAGTTATTTTCATCTAAATTTACTCAAATATACATCCTACACCAAAAATACTGGACAAAATCCAAAAAACTCGAAGTTGGTTTCAAATAAATTTATTAAAACTTGGCACTTCCAACTAAAATTTTTTTCACAATCCAAAAAATTGAAGTTATTTTCATCTAAATTTACTCAAATATACATCCTACACCAAAAATACTCGACAAAATCCAAAAAAATCGAAGTTGGTTTCAAATAAATTTATTAAAATTTGACACTTCCAACTAAAATAATTTTCACAATCCAAAAAATGGTCGTTACTTTCATCTAAATTTACTCAAATATACATCCTGCAACAAAAATACTCGACAAATTCCAAAAAAATCGAAGTTGGTTTCAAATAAATTTATTAAAATTTGACACTTCCAACTATAATTTTTTTCACAATCCAAAAAATGGTCGTTATTTTCATCTAAATTTACTCAAATATACATCCTACAACAAAAATACTCGACAAAATCCAAAAAAATCGAAGTTGGTTTCAAACAAAATTTATTAAAATTTGACACTTCCAACTATAATTTTTTTCACAATCCAAAAAATGATCGTTATTTTCATCTAAATTTACTCAAATATACATCCTACAACAAAAATAATCGACAAAATCAAAAAAAATCGAAGTTGGTTTCAAACAAAATTTATTAAAATTTGACACTTCCAACTATAATTTTTTTCACAATCCAAAAAATGATCGTTATTTTCATCTAAATTTACTCAAATATACATCCTACAACAAAAATTCTCGACAAAATAAAAAAAAATCGAAGTTGGTTTCAATCAAAATTTATTAAAATTTGACACTTCCAACTAAAAATTTTTTCACAATCCAAAAAATTGAAGTTATTTTCATCTAAATTTACTCAAATATAGATCCTACAACAAAAATACTCGACAAAATAAAAAAAAATCGAAGTTGGTTTCAAATAAATTTATTAAAATTTGACACTTCCAACTAGAAATTTTTCACAATCCAAAAAATTGAAGTTATTTTCATCTAAATTTACTCAAATATAGATCCTACACCAAAAATACTCGGCAAAATCCAAAAAAATCGAAGTTGGTTTCAAATAAATTTATTAAAATTTGACACTTGCAACTAAAATTATTTTCACAATCCAAAAAATTGAAGTTATTTTCATCTAAATTTACTCAAATATACATCCTACACCAAAAATACTCGACAAAATCCAAAAAAATCGAAGTTGGTTTCAAACAAAATGTATTAAAATTTGACACTTCCAACTAAAATTTTTTTCACAATCCAAAAAATTGAAGTTATTTTCATCTAAATTTACTCAAATATAGATCCTACATCAAAAATACTCGACAAAATAAAAAAAAATCGAAGTTGGTTTCAAATAAATTTATTAAAATTTGACACTTCCAACTAAAATTTTTTTCTCAATCCTAAAAATTGAAGTTATTTTCATCTAAATTTACTCAAATATAGATCCTACACCAAAAATACTCGGCAAAATCCAAAAAAATCGAAGTTGGTTTCAAATAAATTTATTAAAATTTGACACTTGCAACTAAAATTATTTTCACAATCCAAAAATTGAAGTTATTTTCATCTAAATTTACTCAAATATAGATCCTACAACAAAAATACTCAACAATATCCAAAAAAATCGAAGTTGGTTTCAAATAAATTTATTAAAATTTGACACTTCCGACTAAAATTTTTTTCACCATCCTAAAAATTGAAGTTATTTTCATCTAAATTTACTCAAATATACATCCTACACCAAAAATACTTGACAAAATCCAAAAAAATCGAAGTTGGTTTCAAATAAATTTATTAAAATTTGACACATCCAACTACAATTTTTTCACAATCCAAAAAATGGTCGTTATTTTCATCTAAATTTACTCAAATATACATCCTACAACAAAAATACTCGACAAAATCCAAAAAAATCGAAGTTGGTTTCAAATAAATTTATTAAAATTTGACACTTCCAACTAAAATTTTTTTCACAATCCTAAAAATTGAAGTTATTTTCATCTAAATTTACTCAAATATACATCCTACACCAAAAATACTGGACAAAATCCAAAAAAATCGAAGTTGGTTTCAAATAAATTTATTAAAATTTGACACTTGCAACTAAAATTTTTTTCACCATCCTAAAAATTGAAGTTATTTTCATCTAAATTTACTCAAAAATAGATCCTACAAAAAATACTCGACAAAATCCAAAAAAATCGAAGTTGGTTTCAACTAAATTTATTAAAACTTGGCACTTCCAACTAAAATTTTTTTTCACAACCAAAAAATTGAAGTTATTTTCATCTAAATTTACTCAAATGTACATCCTACAACAAAAATACTCGACAAAATAAAAAAAAATCGAAGTTGGTTTCAAATAAATTCATTAAAACTTGGCACTTCCAACTAAAATTTTTTTCACAATCCTAAAAATTGAAGTTATTTTCATCTAAATTTACTCAAATATACATCCTACACCAAAAATACTCGACAAAATCCAAAAAAATCGAAGTTGATTTCAAATAAATTTATTAAAATTTGACACTTCCAACTACAATTTTCTTCACAATCCAAAAAATGGTCGTTACTTTCATCTAAATTTACTCAAATATACATCCTGCAACAAAAATACTCGTCAAATTCCAAAAAAATCGAAGTTGGTTTCAAATAAATTTATTAAAATTTGACACTTCCAACTATAATTTTTTTCACAATCCAAAAAATGGTCGTTATTTTCATCTAAATTTACTCAAATATACATCCTACAACAAAAATACTCGACAAAATCCAAAAAAATCGAAGTTGGTTTCAAACAAATTTATTAAAATTTGACACTTGCAACTAAAATTATTTTCACAATCCAAAAAATTGAAGTTATTTTCATCTAAATTTACTCAAATATACATCCTACACCAAAAATACTCGACAAAATCCAAAAAAAACGAAGTTGGTTTCAAATAAATTTATTAAAACTTGACACTTCCAACTAAAATTATTTTCACAATCCAAAAAATGGTCGTTACTTTCATCTAAATTTACTCAAATATACATCCTGCAACAAAAATACTCGACAAATTCCAAAAAAATCGAAGTTGGTTTCAAATAAATTTATTAAAATTTGACACTTCCAACTATAATTTTTTTCACAATCCAAAAAATGGTCGTTATTTTCATCTAAATTTACTCAAATATACATCCTACAACAAAAATACTCGACAAAATCCAAAAAAATCGAAGTTGGTTTCAAATAAATTTATTAAAATTTGACACTTCCAACTAAAATTTTTTTCTCAATCCTAAAAATTGAAGTTATTTTCATCTAAATTTACTCAAATATAGATCCTACACCAAAAATACTCGGCAAAATCCAAAAAAATCGAAGTTGGTTTCAAATAAATTTATTAAAATTTGACACTTGCAACTAAAATTATTTTCACAATCCAAAAATTGAAGTTATTTTCATCTAAATTTACTCAAATATAGATCCTACAACAAAAATACTCAACAATATCCAAAAAAATCGAAGTTGGTTTCAAATAAATTTATTAAAATTTGACACTTCCGACTAAAATTTTTTTCACCATCCTAAAAATTGAAGTTATTTTCATCTAAATTTACTCAAATATACATCCTACACCAAAAATACTTGACAAAATCCAAAAAAATCGAAGTTGGTTTCAAATAAATTTATTAAAATTTGACACATCCAACTACAATTTTTTCACAATCCAAAAAATGGTCGTTATTTTCATCTAAATTTACTCAAATATACATCCTACAACAAAAATACTCGACAAAATCCAAAAAAATCGAAGTTGGTTTCAAATAAATTTATTAAAATTTGACACTTCCAACTAAAATTTTTTTCACAATCCTAAAAATTGAAGTTATTTTCATCTAAATTTACTCAAATATACATCCTACACCAAAAATACTGGACAAAATCCAAAAAAATCGAAGTTGGTTTCAAATAAATTTATTAAAATTTGACACTTGCAACTAAAATTTTTTTCACCATCCTAAAAATTGAAGTTATTTTCATCTAAATTTACTCAAAAATAGATCCTACAAAAAATACTCGACAAAATCCAAAAAAATCGAAGTTGGTTTCAACTAAATTTATTAAAACTTGGCACTTCCAACTAAAATTTTTTTTCACAACCAAAAAATTGAAGTTATTTTCATCTAAATTTACTCAAATGTACATCCTACAACAAAAATACTCGACAAAATAAAAAAAAATCGAAGTTGGTTTCAAATAAATTCATTAAAACTTGGCACTTCCAACTAAAATTTTTTTCACAATCCTAAAAATTGAAGTTATTTTCATCTAAATTTACTCAAATATACATCCTACACCAAAAATACTCGACAAAATCCAAAAAAATCGAAGTTGATTTCAAATAAATTTATTAAAATTTGACACTTCCAACTACAATTTTCTTCACAATCCAAAAAATGGTCGTTACTTTCATCTAAATTTACTCAAATATACATCCTGCAACAAAAATACTCGTCAAATTCCAAAAAAATCGAAGTTGGTTTCAAATAAATTTATTAAAATTTGACACTTCCAACTATAATTTTTTTCACAATCCAAAAAATGGTCGTTATTTTCATCTAAATTTACTCAAATATACATCCTACAACAAAAATACTCGACAAAATCCAAAAAAATCGAAGTTGGTTTCAAACAAATTTATTAAAATTTGACACTTGCAACTAAAATTATTTTCACAATCCAAAAAATTGAAGTTATTTTCATCTAAATTTACTCAAATATACATCCTACACCAAAAATACTCGACAAAATCCAAAAAAAACGAAGTTGGTTTCAAATAAATTTATTAAAACTTGACACTTCCAACTAAAATTATTTTCACAATCCAAAAAATGGTCGTTACTTTCATCTAAATTTACTCAAATATACATCCTGCAACAAAAATACTCGACAAATTCCAAAAAAATCGAAGTTGGTTTCAAATAAATTTATTAAAATTTGACACTTCCAACTATAATTTTTTTCACAATCCAAAAAATGGTCGTTATTTTCATCTAAATTTACTCAAATATACATCCTACAACAAAAATACTCGACAAAATCCAAAAAAATCGAAGTTGGTTTCAAATAAATTTATTAAAATTTGACACTTCCAACTAAAATTTTTTTCACAATCCTAAAAATTGTAGTTATTTTCATCTAAATTTACTCAAATATACATCCTACACCAAAAATACTGGACAAAATCCAAAAAACTCGAAGTTGGTTTCAAATAAATTTATTAAAACTTGGCACTTCCAACTAAAATTTTTTTCACAATCCAAAAAATTGAAGTTATTTTCATCTAAATTTACTCAAATATACATCCTACACCAAAAATACTCGACAAAATCCAAAAAAATCGAAGTTGGTTTCAAATAAATTTATTAAAATTTGACACTTCCAACTAAAATAATTTTCACAATCCAAAAAATGGTCGTTACTTTCATCTAAATTTACTCAAATATACATCCTGCAACAAAAATACTCGACAAATTCCAAAAAAATCGAAGTTGGTTTCAAATAAATTTATTAAAATTTGACACTTCCAACTATAATTTTTTTCACAATCCAAAAAATGGTCGTTATTTTCATCTAAATTTACTCAAATATACATCCTACAACAAAAATACTCGACAAAATCCAAAAAAATCGAAGTTGGTTTCAAACAAAATTTATTAAAATTTGACACTTCCAACTATAATTTTTTTCACAATCCAAAAAATGATCGTTATTTTCATCTAAATTTACTCAAATATACATCCTACAACAAAAATAATCGACAAAATCAAAAAAAATCGAAGTTGGTTTCAAACAAAATTTATTAAAATTTGACACTTCCAACTATAATTTTTTTCACAATCCAAAAAATGATCGTTATTTTCATCTAAATTTACTCAAATATACATCCTACAACAAAAATTCTCGACAAAATAAAAAAAAATCGAAGTTGGTTTCAATCAAAATTTATTAAAATTTGACACTTCCAACTAAAAATTTTTTCACAATCCAAAAAATTGAAGTTATTTTCATCTAAATTTACTCAAATATAGATCCTACAACAAAAATACTCGACAAAATAAAAAAAAATCGAAGTTGGTTTCAAATAAATTTATTAAAATTTGACACTTCCAACTAAAATTTTTTTCACAATCCAAAAAATTGAAGTTATTTTCATTTAAATTTACTCAAATATAGATCCTACACCAAAAATACTCGGCAAAATCCAAAAAAATCGAAGTTGGTTTCAAATAAATTTATTAAAATTTGACACTTGCAACTAAAATTATTTTCACAATCCAAAAAATTGAAGTTATTTTCATCTAAATTTACTCAAATATACATCCTACACCAAAAATACTCGACAAAATCAAAAAAAATCGAAGTTGGTTTCAAACAAAATTTATTAAAATTTGACACTTCCAACTAGAAATTTTTCACAATCCAAAAAATTGAAGTTATTTTCATCTAAATTTACTCAAATATAGATCCTACACCAAAAATACTCGGCAAAATCCAAAAAAATCGAAGTTGGTTTCAAATAAATTTATTAAAATTTGACACTTGCAACTAAAATTATTTTCACAATCCAAAAAATTGAAGTTATTTTCATCTAAATTTACTCAAATATACATCCTACACCAAAAATACTCGACAAAATCCAAAAAAATCGAAGTTGGTTTCAAACAAAATGTATTAAAATTTGACACTTCCAACTAAAATTTTTTTCACAATCCAAAAAATTGAAGTTATTTTCATCTAAATTTACTCAAATATAGATCCTACATCAAAAATACTCGACAAAATAAAAAAAAATCGAAGTTGGTTTCAAATAAATTTATTAAAATTTGACACTTCCAACTAAAATTTTTTTCTCAATCCTAAAAATTGAAGTTATTTTCATCTAAATTTACTCAAATATAGATCCTACACCAAAAATACTCGGCAAAATCCAAAAAAATCGAAGTTGGTTTCAAATAAATTTATTAAAATTTGACACTTGCAACTAAAATTATTTTCACAATCCAAAAATTGAAGTTATTTTCATCTAAATTTACTCAAATATAGATCCTACAACAAAAATACTCAACAATATCCAAAAAAATCGAAGTTGGTTTCAAATAAATTTATTAAAATTTGACACTTCCGACTAAAATTTTTTTCACCATCCTAAAAATTGAAGTTATTTTCATCTAAATTTACTCAAATATACATCCTACACCAAAAATACTTGACAAAATCCAAAAAAATCGAAGTTGGTTTCAAATAAATTTATTAAAATTTGACACATCCAACTACAATTTTTTCACAATCCAAAAAATGGTCGTTATTTTCATCTAAATTTACTCAAATATACATCCTACAACAAAAATACTCGACAAAATCCAAAAAAATCGAAGTTGGTTTCAAATAAATTTATTAAAATTTGACACTTCCAACTAAAATTTTTTTCACAATCCTAAAAATTGAAGTTATTTTCATCTAAATTTACTCAAATATACATCCTACACCAAAAATACTGGACAAAATCCAAAAAAATCGAAGTTGGTTTCAAATAAATTTATTAAAATTTGACACTTGCAACTAAAATTTTTTTCACCATCCTAAAAATTGAAGTTATTTTCATCTAAATTTACTCAAAAATAGATCCTACAAAAAATACTCGACAAAATCCAAAAAAATCGAAGTTGGTTTCAACTAAATTTATTAAAACTTGGCACTTCCAACTAAAATTTTTTTTCACAACCAAAAAATTGAAGTTATTTTCATCTAAATTTACTCAAATGTACATCCTACAACAAAAATACTCGACAAAATAAAAAAAAATCGAAGTTGGTTTCAAATAAATTCATTAAAACTTGGCACTTCCAACTAAAATTTTTTTCACAATCCTAAAAATTGAAGTTATTTTCATCTAAATTTACACAAATATACATCCTACACCAAAAATACTCGACAAAATCCAAAAAAATCGAAGTTGATTTCAAATAAATTTATTAAAATTTGACACTTCCAACTACAATTTTCTTCACAATCCAAAAAATGGTCGTTACTTTCATCTAAATTTACTCAAATATACATCCTGCAACAAAAATACTCGACAAATTCCAAAAAAATCGAAGTTGGTTTCAAATAAATTTATTAAAATTTGACACTTCCGACTAAAATTTTTTTCACCATCCTAAAAATTGAACTTATTTTCATCTAAATTTACTCAAATATACATCCTACACCAAAAATACTCGACAAAATCCAAAAAAATCGAAGTTGGTTTCAAATAAATTTATTAAAATTTGACACTTCCAACTACAATTTTTTCACAATCCAAAAAATGGTCGTTATTTTCATCTAAATTTACTCAAATATACATCCTACAACAAAAATACTCGACAAAATCCAAAAAAATCGAAGTTGGTTTCAAATAAATTTATTAAAATTTGACACTTCCAACTAAAATTTTTTTCACAATCCTAAAAATTGTAGTTATTTTCATCTAAATTTACTCAAATATACATCCTACACCAAAAATACTGGACAAAATCCAAAAAAATCGAAGTTGGTTTCAAATAAATTTATTAAAATTTGACACTTGCAACTAAAATTTTTTTCACCATCCTAAAAATTGAAGTTATTTTCATCTAAATTTACTCAAAATTAGATCCTACAAAAAATACTCGACAAAATCCAAAAAAATCGAAGTTGGTTTCAACTAAATTTATTAAAACTTGGCACTTCCAACTAAAATTTTTTTTCACAACCAAAAAATTGAAGTTATTTTCATCTAAATTTACTCAAATGTACATCCTACAACAAAAATACTCGACAAAATAAAAAAAAATCGAAGTTGGTTTCAAATAAATTCATTAAAACTTGGCACTTCCAACTAAAATTTTTTTCACAATCCTAAAAATTGAAGTTATTTTCATCTAAATTTACTCAAATATACATCCTACACCAAAAATACTCGACAAAATCCAAAAAAATCGAAGTTGATTTCAAATAAATTTATTAAAATTTGACACTTCCAACTACAATTTTCTTCACAATCCAAAAAATGGTCGTTACTTTCATCTAAATTTACTCAAATATACATCCTGCAACAAAAATACTCGTCAAATTCCAAAAAAATCGAAGTTGGTTTCAAATAAATTTATTAAAATTTGACACTTCCAACTATAATTTTTTTCACAATCCAAAAAATGGTCGTTATTTTCATCTAAATTTACTCAAATATACATCCTACAACAAAAATACTCGACAAAATCCAAAAAAATCGAAGTTGGTTTCAAACAAATTTATTAAAATTTGACACTTGCAACTAAAATTATTTTCACAATCCAAAAAATTGAAGTTATTTTCATCTAAATTTACTCAAATATACATCCTACACCAAAAATACTCGACAAAATCCAAAAAAAACGAAGTTGGTTTCAAATAAATTTATTAAAACTTGACACTTCCAACTAAAATTATTTTCACAATCCAAAAAATGGTCGTTACTTTCATCTAAATTTACTCAAATATACATCCTGCAACAAAAATACTCGACAAATTCCAAAAAAATCGAAGTTGGTTTCAAATAAATTTATTAAAATTTGACACTTCCAACTATAATTTTTTTCACAATCCAAAAAATGGTCGTTATTTTCATCTAAATTTACTCAAATATACATCCTACAACAAAAATACTCGACAAAATCCAAAAAAATCGAAGTTGGTTTCAAATAAATTTATTAAAATTTGACACTTCCAACTAAAATTTTTTTCACAATCCTAAAAATTGTAGTTATTTTCATCTAAATTTACTCAAATATACATCCTACACCAAAAATACTGGACAAAATCCAAAAAACTCGAAGTTGGTTTCAAATAAATTTATTAAAACTTGGCACTTCCAACTAAAATTTTTTTCACAATCCAAAAAATTGAAGTTATTTTCATCTAAATTTACTCAAATATACATCCTACACCAAAAATACTCGACAAAATCCAAAAAAATCGAAGTTGGTTTCAAATAAATTTATTAAAATTTGACACTTCCAACTAAAATAATTTTCACAATCCAAAAAATGGTCGTTACTTTCATCTAAATTTACTCAAATATACATCCTGCAACAAAAATACTCGACAAATTCCAAAAAAATCGAAGTTGGTTTCAAATAAATTTATTAAAATTTGACACTTCCAACTATAATTTTTTTCACAATCCAAAAAATGGTCGTTATTTTCATCTAAATTTACTCAAATATACATCCTACAACAAAAATACTCGACAAAATCCAAAAAAATCGAAGTTGGTTTCAAACAAAATTTATTAAAATTTGACACTTCCAACTATAATTTTTTTCACAATCCAAAAAATGATCGTTATTTTCATCTAAATTTACTCAAATATACATCCTACAACAAAAATAATCGACAAAATCAAAAAAAATCGAAGTTGGTTTCAAACAAAATTTATTAAAATTTGACACTTCCAACTATAATTTTTTTCACAATCCAAAAAATGATCGTTATTTTCATCTAAATTTACTCAAATATACATCCTACAACAAAAATTCTCGACAAAATAAAAAAAAATCGAAGTTGGTTTCAATCAAAATTTATTAAAATTTGACACTTCCAACTAAAAATTTTTTCACAATCCAAAAAATTGAAGTTATTTTCATCTAAATTTACTCAAATATAGATCCTACAACAAAAATACTCGACAAAATAAAAAAAAATCGAAGTTGGTTTCAAATAAATTTATTAAAATTTGACACTTCCAACTAAAATTTTTTTCACAATCCAAAAAATTGAAGTTATTTTCATTTAAATTTACTCAAATATAGATCCTACACCAAAAATACTCGGCAAAATCCAAAAAAATCGAAGTTGGTTTCAAATAAATTTATTAAAATTTGACACTTGCAACTAAAATTATTTTCACAATCCAAAAAATTGAAGTTATTTTCATCTAAATTTACTCAAATATACATCCTACACCAAAAATACTCGACAAAATCAAAAAAAATCGAAGTTGGTTTCAAACAAAATTTATTAAAATTTGACACTTCCAACTAGAAATTTTTCACAATCCAAAAAATTGAAGTTATTTTCATCTAAATTTACTCAAATATAGATCCTACACCAAAAATACTCGGCAAAATCCAAAAAAATCGAAGTTGGTTTCAAATAAATTTATTAAAATTTGACACTTGCAACTAAAATTATTTTCACAATCCAAAAAATTGAAGTTATTTTCATCTAAATTTACTCAAATATACATCCTACACCAAAAATACTCGACAAAATCCAAAAAAATCGAAGTTGGTTTCAAACAAAATGTATTAAAATTTGACACTTCCAACTAAAATTTTTTTCACAATCCAAAAAATTGAAGTTATTTTCATCTAAATTTACTCAAATATAGATCCTACATCAAAAATACTCGACAAAATAAAAAAAAATCGAAGTTGGTTTCAAATAAATTTATTAAAATTTGACACTTCCAACTAAAATTTTTTTCTCAATCCTAAAAATTGAAGTTATTTTCATCTAAATTTACTCAAATATAGATCCTACACCAAAAATACTCGGCAAAATCCAAAAAAATCGAAGTTGGTTTCAAATAAATTTATTAAAATTTGACACTTGCAACTAAAATTATTTTCACAATCCAAAAATTGAAGTTATTTTCATCTAAATTTACTCAAATATAGATCCTACAACAAAAATACTCAACAATATCCAAAAAAATCGAAGTTGGTTTCAAATAAATTTATTAAAATTTGACACTTCCGACTAAAATTTTTTTCACCATCCTAAAAATTGAAGTTATTTTCATCTAAATTTACTCAAATATACATCCTACACCAAAAATACTTGACAAAATCCAAAAAAATCGAAGTTGGTTTCAAATAAATTTATTAAAATTTGACACATCCAACTACAATTTTTTCACAATCCAAAAAATGGTCGTTATTTTCATCTAAATTTACTCAAATATACATCCTACAACAAAAATACTCGACAAAATCCAAAAAAATCGAAGTTGGTTTCAAATAAATTTATTAAAATTTGACACTTCCAACTAAAATTTTTTTCACAATCCTAAAAATTGAAGTTATTTTCATCTAAATTTACTCAAATATACATCCTACACCAAAAATACTGGACAAAATCCAAAAAAATCGAAGTTGGTTTCAAATAAATTTATTAAAATTTGACACTTGCAACTAAAATTTTTTTCACCATCCTAAAAATTGAAGTTATTTTCATCTAAATTTACTCAAAAATAGATCCTACAAAAAATACTCGACAAAATCCAAAAAAATCGAAGTTGGTTTCAACTAAATTTATTAAAACTTGGCACTTCCAACTAAAATTTTTTTTCACAACCAAAAAATTGAAGTTATTTTCATCTAAATTTACTCAAATGTACATCCTACAACAAAAATACTCGACAAAATAAAAAAAAATCGAAGTTGGTTTCAAATAAATTCATTAAAACTTGGCACTTCCAACTAAAATTTTTTTCACAATCCTAAAAATTGAAGTTATTTTCATCTAAATTTACACAAATATACATCCTACACCAAAAATACTCGACAAAATCCAAAAAAATCGAAGTTGATTTCAAATAAATTTATTAAAATTTGACACTTCCAACTACAATTTTCTTCACAATCCAAAAAATGGTCGTTACTTTCATCTAAATTTACTCAAATATACATCCTGCAACAAAAATACTCGACAAATTCCAAAAAAATCGAAGTTGGTTTCAAATAAATTTATTAAAATTTGACACTTCCGACTAAAATTTTTTTCACCATCCTAAAAATTGAACTTATTTTCATCTAAATTTACTCAAATATACATCCTACACCAAAAATACTCGACAAAATCCAAAAAAATCGAAGTTGGTTTCAAATAAATTTATTAAAATTTGACACTTCCAACTACAATTTTTTCACAATCCAAAAAATGGTCGTTATTTTCATCTAAATTTACTCAAATATACATCCTACAACAAAAATACTCGACAAAATCCAAAAAAATCGAAGTTGGTTTCAAATAAATTTATTAAAATTTGACACTTCCAACTAAAATTTTTTTCACAATCCTAAAAATTGTAGTTATTTTCATCTAAATTTACTCAAATATACATCCTACACCAAAAATACTGGACAAAATCCAAAAAAATCGAAGTTGGTTTCAAATAAATTTATTAAAATTTGACACTTGCAACTAAAATTTTTTTCACCATCCTAAAAATTGAAGTTATTTTCATCTAAATTTACTCAAAATTAGATCCTACAAAAAATACTCGACAAAATCCAAAAAAATCGAAGTTGGTTTCAACTAAATTTATTAAAACTTGGCACTTCCAACTAAAATTTTTTTTCACAACCAAAAAATTGAAGTTATTTTCATCTAAATTTACTCAAATGTACATCCTACAACAAAAATACTCGACAAAATAAAAAAAAATCGAAGTTGGTTTCAAATAAATTCATTAAAACTTGGCACTTCCAACTAAAATTTTTTTCACAATCCTAAAAATTGAAGTTATTTTCATCTAAATTTACTCAAATATACATCCTACACCAAAAATACTCGACAAAATCCAAAAAAATCGAAGTTGATTTCAAATAAATTTATTAAAATTTGACACTTCCAACTACAATTTTCTTCACAATCCAAAAAATGGTCGTTACTTTCATCTAAATTTACTCAAATATACATCCTGCAACAAAAATACTCGTCAAATTCCAAAAAAATCGAAGTTGGTTTCAAATAAATTTATTAAAATTTGACACTTCCAACTATAATTTTTTTCACAATCCAAAAAATGGTCGTTATTTTCATCTAAATTTACTCAAATATACATCCTACAACAAAAATACTCGACAAAATCCAAAAAAATCGAAGTTGGTTTCAAACAAATTTATTAAAATTTGACACTTGCAACTAAAATTATTTTCACAATCCAAAAAATTGAAGTTATTTTCATCTAAATTTACTCAAATATACATCCTACACCAAAAATACTCGACAAAATCCAAAAAAAACGAAGTTGGTTTCAAATAAATTTATTAAAACTTGACACTTCCAACTAAAATTATTTTCACAATCCAAAAAATGGTCGTTACTTTCATCTAAATTTACTCAAATATACATCCTGCAACAAAAATACTCGACAAATTCCAAAAAAATCGAAGTTGGTTTCAAATAAATTTATTAAAATTTGACACTTCCAACTATAATTTTTTTCACAATCCAAAAAATGGTCGTTATTTTCATCTAAATTTACTCAAATATACATCCTACAACAAAAATACTCGACAAAATCCAAAAAAATCGAAGTTGGTTTCAAATAAATTTATTAAAATTTGACACTTCCAACTAAAATTTTTTTCACAATCCTAAAAATTGTAGTTATTTTCATCTAAATTTACTCAAATATACATCCTACACCAAAAATACTGGACAAAATCCAAAAAACTCGAAGTTGGTTTCAAATAAATTTATTAAAACTTGGCACTTCCAACTAAAATTTTTTTCACAATCCAAAAAATTGAAGTTATTTTCATCTAAATTTACTCAAATATACATCCTACACCAAAAATACTCGACAAAATCCAAAAAAATCGAAGTTGGTTTCAAATAAATTTATTAAAATTTGACACTTCCAACTAAAATAATTTTCACAATCCAAAAAATGGTCGTTACTTTCATCTAAATTTACTCAAATATACATCCTGCAACAAAAATACTCGACAAATTCCAAAAAAATCGAAGTTGGTTTCAAATAAATTTATTAAAATTTGACACTTCCAACTATAATTTTTTTCACAATCCAAAAAATGGTCGTTATTTTCATCTAAATTTACTCAAATATACATCCTACAACAAAAATACTCGACAAAATCCAAAAAAATCGAAGTTGGTTTCAAACAAAATTTATTAAAATTTGACACTTCCAACTATAATTTTTTTCACAATCCAAAAAATGATCGTTATTTTCATCTAAATTTACTCAAATATACATCCTACAACAAAAATAATCGACAAAATCAAAAAAAATCGAAGTTGGTTTCAAACAAAATTTATTAAAATTTGACACTTCCAACTATAATTTTTTTCACAATCCAAAAAATGATCGTTATTTTCATCTAAATTTACTCAAATATACATCCTACAACAAAAATTCTCGACAAAATAAAAAAAAATCGAAGTTGGTTTCAATCAAAATTTATTAAAATTTGACACTTCCAACTAAAAATTTTTTCACAATCCAAAAAATTGAAGTTATTTTCATCTAAATTTACTCAAATATAGATCCTACAACAAAAATACTCGACAAAATAAAAAAAAATCGAAGTTGGTTTCAAATAAATTTATTAAAATTTGACACTTCCAACTAAAATTTTTTTCACAATCCAAAAAATTGAAGTTATTTTCATTTAAATTTACTCAAATATAGATCCTACACCAAAAATACTCGGCAAAATCCAAAAAAATCGAAGTTGGTTTCAAATAAATTTATTAAAATTTGACACTTGCAACTAAAATTATTTTCACAATCCAAAAAATTGAAGTTATTTTCATCTAAATTTACTCAAATATACATCCTACACCAAAAATACTCGACAAAATCAAAAAAAATCGAAGTTGGTTTCAAACAAAATTTATTAAAATTTGACACTTCCAACTAAAATTTTTTTCACAATCCTAAAAATTGAAGTTATTTTCATCTAAATTTACACAAATATACATCCTACACCAAAAATACTCGACAAAATCCAAAAAAATCGAAGTTGATTTCAAATAAATTTATTAAAATTTGACACTTCCAACTACAATTTTCTTCACAATCCAAAAAATGGTCGTTACTTTCATCTAAATTTACTCAAATATACATCCTGCAACAAAAATACTCGACAAATTCCAAAAAAATCGAAGTTGGTTTCAAATAAATTTATTAAAATTTGACACTTCCGACTAAAATTTTTTTCACCATCCTAAAAATTGAACTTATTTTCATCTAAATTTACTCAAATATACATCCTACACCAAAAATACTCGACAAAATCCAAAAAAATCGAAGTTGGTTTCAAATAAATTTATTAAAATTTGACACTTCCAACTACAATTTTTTCACAATCCAAAAAATGGTCGTTATTTTCATCTAAATTTACTCAAATATACATCCTACAACAAAAATACTCGACAAAATCCAAAAAAATCGAAGTTGGTTTCAAATAAATTTATTAAAATTTGACACTTCCAACTAAAATTTTTTTCACAATCCTAAAAATTGTAGTTATTTTCATCTAAATTTACTCAAATATACATCCTACACCAAAAATACTGGACAAAATCCAAAAAAATCGAAGTTGGTTTCAAATAAATTTATTAAAATTTGACACTTGCAACTAAAATTTTTTTCACCATCCTAAAAATTGAAGTTATTTTCATCTAAATTTACTCAAAATTAGATCCTACAAAAAATACTCGACAAAATCCAAAAAAATCGAAGTTGGTTTCAACTAAATTTATTAAAACTTGGCACTTCCAACTAAAATTTTTTTTCACAACCAAAAAATTGAAGTTATTTTCATCTAAATTTACTCAAATGTACATCCTACAACAAAAATACTCGACAAAATAAAAAAAAATCGAAGTTGGTTTCAAATAAATTCATTAAAACTTGGCACTTCCAACTAAAATTTTTTTCACAATCCTAAAAATTGAAGTTATTTTCATCTAAATTTACTCAAATATACATCCTACACCAAAAATACTCGACAAAATCCAAAAAAATCGAAGTTGATTTCAAATAAATTTATTAAAATTTGACACTTCCAACTACAATTTTCTTCACAATCCAAAAAATGGTCGTTACTTTCATCTAAATTTACTCAAATATACATCCTGCAACAAAAATACTCGTCAAATTCCAAAAAAATCGAAGTTGGTTTCAAATAAATTTATTAAAATTTGACACTTCCAACTATAATTTTTTTCACAATCCAAAAAATGGTCGTTATTTTCATCTAAATTTACTCAAATATACATCCTACAACAAAAATACTCGACAAAATCCAAAAAAATCGAAGTTGGTTTCAAACAAATTTATTAAAATTTGACACTTGCAACTAAAATTATTTTCACAATCCAAAAAATTGAAGTTATTTTCATCTAAATTTACTCAAATATACATCCTACACCAAAAATACTCGACAAAATCCAAAAAAAACGAAGTTGGTTTCAAATAAATTTATTAAAACTTGACACTTCCAACTAAAATTATTTTCACAATCCAAAAAATGGTCGTTACTTTCATCTAAATTTACTCAAATATACATCCTGCAACAAAAATACTCGACAAATTCCAAAAAAATCGAAGTTGGTTTCAAATAAATTTATTAAAATTTGACACTTCCAACTATAATTTTTTTCACAATCCAAAAAATGGTCGTTATTTTCATCTAAATTTACTCAAATATACATCCTACAACAAAAATACTCGACAAAATCCAAAAAAATCGAAGTTGGTTTCAAATAAATTTATTAAAATTTGACACTTCCAACTAAAATTTTTTTCACAATCCTAAAAATTGTAGTTATTTTCATCTAAATTTACTCAAATATACATCCTACACCAAAAATACTGGACAAAATCCAAAAAACTCGAAGTTGGTTTCAAATAAATTTATTAAAACTTGGCACTTCCAACTAAAATTTTTTTCACAATCCAAAAAATTGAAGTTATTTTCATCTAAATTTACTCAAATATACATCCTACACCAAAAATACTCGACAAAATCCAAAAAAATCGAAGTTGGTTTCAAATAAATTTATTAAAATTTGACACTTCCAACTAAAATAATTTTCACAATCCAAAAAATGGTCGTTACTTTCATCTAAATTTACTCAAATATACATCCTGCAACAAAAATACTCGACAAATTCCAAAAAAATCGAAGTTGGTTTCAAATAAATTTATTAAAATTTGACACTTCCAACTATAATTTTTTTCACAATCCAAAAAATGGTCGTTATTTTCATCTAAATTTACTCAAATATACATCCTACAACAAAAATACTCGACAAAATCCAAAAAAATCGAAGTTGGTTTCAAACAAAATTTATTAAAATTTGACACTTCCAACTATAATTTTTTTCACAATCCAAAAAATGATCGTTATTTTCATCTAAATTTACTCAAATATACATCCTACAACAAAAATAATCGACAAAATCAAAAAAAATCGAAGTTGGTTTCAAACAAAATTTATTAAAATTTGACACTTCCAACTATAATTTTTTTCACAATCCAAAAAATGATCGTTATTTTCATCTAAATTTACTCAAATATACATCCTACAACAAAAATTCTCGACAAAATAAAAAAAAATCGAAGTTGGTTTCAATCAAAATTTATTAAAATTTGACACTTCCAACTAAAAATTTTTTCACAATCCAAAAAATTGAAGTTATTTTCATCTAAATTTACTCAAATATAGATCCTACAACAAAAATACTCGACAAAATAAAAAAAAATCGAAGTTGGTTTCAAATAAATTTATTAAAATTTGACACTTCCAACTAAAATTTTTTTCACAATCCAAAAAATTGAAGTTATTTTCATTTAAATTTACTCAAATATAGATCCTACACCAAAAATACTCGGCAAAATCCAAAAAAATCGAAGTTGGTTTCAAATAAATTTATTAAAATTTGACACTTGCAACTAAAATTATTTTCACAATCCAAAAAATTGAAGTTATTTTCATCTAAATTTACTCAAATATACATCCTACACCAAAAATACTCGACAAAATCAAAAAAAATCGAAGTTGGTTTCAAACAAAATTTATTAAAATTTGACACTTCCAACTAGAAATTTTTCACAATCCAAAAAATTGAAGTTATTTTCATCTAAATTTACTCAAATATAGATCCTACACCAAAAATACTCGGCAAAATCCAAAAAAATCGAAGTTGGTTTCAAATAAATTTATTAAAATTTGACACTTGCAACTAAAATTATTTTCACAATCCAAAAAATTGAAGTTATTTTCATCTAAATTTACTCAAATATACATCCTACACCAAAAATACTCGACAAAATCCAAAAAAATCGAAGTTGGTTTCAAACAAAATGTATTAAAATTTGACACTTCCAACTAAAATTTTTTTCACAATCCAAAAAATTGAAGTTATTTTCATCTAAATTTACTCAAATATAGATCCTACATCAAAAATACTCGACAAAATAAAAAAAAATCGAAGTTGGTTTCAAATAAATTTATTAAAATTTGACACTTCCAACTAAAATTTTTTTCTCAATCCTAAAAATTGAAGTTATTTTCATCTAAATTTACTCAAATATAGATCCTACACCAAAAATACTCGGCAAAATCCAAAAAAATCGAAGTTGGTTTCAAATAAATTTATTAAAATTTGACACTTGCAACTAAAATTATTTTCACAATCCAAAAATTGAAGTTATTTTCATCTAAATTTACTCAAATATAGATCCTACAACAAAAATACTCAACAATATCCAAAAAAATCGAAGTTGGTTTCAAATAAATTTATTAAAATTTGACACTTCCGACTAAAATTTTTTTCACCATCCTAAAAATTGAAGTTATTTTCATCTAAATTTACTCAAATATACATCCTACACCAAAAATACTTGACAAAATCCAAAAAAATCGAAGTTGGTTTCAAATAAATTTATTAAAATTTGACACATCCAACTACAATTTTTTCACAATCCAAAAAATGGTCGTTATTTTCATCTAAATTTACTCAAATATACATCCTACAACAAAAATACTCGACAAAATCCAAAAAAATCGAAGTTGGTTTCAAATAAATTTATTAAAATTTGACACTTCCAACTAAAATTTTTTTCACAATCCTAAAAATTGAAGTTATTTTCATCTAAATTTACTCAAATATACATCCTACACCAAAAATACTGGACAAAATCCAAAAAAATCGAAGTTGGTTTCAAATAAATTTATTAAAATTTGACACTTGCAACTAAAATTTTTTTCACCATCCTAAAAATTGAAGTTATTTTCATCTAAATTTACTCAAAAATAGATCCTACAAAAAATACTCGACAAAATCCAAAAAAATCGAAGTTGGTTTCAACTAAATTTATTAAAACTTGGCACTTCCAACTAAAATTTTTTTTCACAACCAAAAAATTGAAGTTATTTTCATCTAAATTTACTCAAATGTACATCCTACAACAAAAATACTCGACAAAATAAAAAAAAATCGAAGTTGGTTTCAAATAAATTCATTAAAACTTGGCACTTCCAACTAAAATTTTTTTCACAATCCTAAAAATTGAAGTTATTTTCATCTAAATTTACACAAATATACATCCTACACCAAAAATACTCGACAAAATCCAAAAAAATCGAAGTTGATTTCAAATAAATTTATTAAAATTTGACACTTCCAACTACAATTTTCTTCACAATCCAAAAAATGGTCGTTACTTTCATCTAAATTTACTCAAATATACATCCTGCAACAAAAATACTCGACAAATTCCAAAAAAATCGAAGTTGGTTTCAAATAAATTTATTAAAATTTGACACTTCCGACTAAAATTTTTTTCACCATCCTAAAAATTGAACTTATTTTCATCTAAATTTACTCAAATATACATCCTACACCAAAAATACTCGACAAAATCCAAAAAAATCGAAGTTGGTTTCAAATAAATTTATTAAAATTTGACACTTCCAACTACAATTTTTTCACAATCCAAAAAATGGTCGTTATTTTCATCTAAATTTACTCAAATATACATCCTACAACAAAAATACTCGACAAAATCCAAAAAAATCGAAGTTGGTTTCAAATAAATTTATTAAAATTTGACACTTCCAACTAAAATTTTTTTCACAATCCTAAAAATTGTAGTTATTTTCATCTAAATTTACTCAAATATACATCCTACACCAAAAATACTGGACAAAATCCAAAAAAATCGAAGTTGGTTTCAAATAAATTTATTAAAATTTGACACTTGCAACTAAAATTTTTTTCACCATCCTAAAAATTGAAGTTATTTTCATCTAAATTTACTCAAAATTAGATCCTACAAAAAATACTCGACAAAATCCAAAAAAATCGAAGTTGGTTTCAACTAAATTTATTAAAACTTGGCACTTCCAACTAAAATTTTTTTTCACAACCAAAAAATTGAAGTTATTTTCATCTAAATTTACTCAAATGTACATCCTACAACAAAAATACTCGACAAAATAAAAAAAAATCGAAGTTGGTTTCAAATAAATTCATTAAAACTTGGCACTTCCAACTAAAATTTTTTTCACAATCCTAAAAATTGAAGTTATTTTCATCTAAATTTACTCAAATATACATCCTACACCAAAAATACTCGACAAAATCCAAAAAAATCGAAGTTGATTTCAAATAAATTTATTAAAATTTGACACTTCCAACTACAATTTTCTTCACAATCCAAAAAATGGTCGTTACTTTCATCTAAATTTACTCAAATATACATCCTGCAACAAAAATACTCGTCAAATTCCAAAAAAATCGAAGTTGGTTTCAAATAAATTTATTAAAATTTGACACTTCCAACTATAATTTTTTTCACAATCCAAAAAATGGTCGTTATTTTCATCTAAATTTACTCAAATATACATCCTACAACAAAAATACTCGACAAAATCCAAAAAAATCGAAGTTGGTTTCAAACAAATTTATTAAAATTTGACACTTGCAACTAAAATTATTTTCACAATCCAAAAAATTGAAGTTATTTTCATCTAAATTTACTCAAATATACATCCTACACCAAAAATACTCGACAAAATCCAAAAAAAACGAAGTTGGTTTCAAATAAATTTATTAAAACTTGACACTTCCAACTAAAATTATTTTCACAATCCAAAAAATGGTCGTTACTTTCATCTAAATTTACTCAAATATACATCCTGCAACAAAAATACTCGACAAATTCCAAAAAAATCGAAGTTGGTTTCAAATAAATTTATTAAAATTTGACACTTCCAACTATAATTTTTTTCACAATCCAAAAAATGGTCGTTATTTTCATCTAAATTTACTCAAATATACATCCTACAACAAAAATACTCGACAAAATCCAAAAAAATCGAAGTTGGTTTCAAATAAATTTATTAAAATTTGACACTTCCAACTAAAATTTTTTTCACAATCCTAAAAATTGTAGTTATTTTCATCTAAATTTACTCAAATATACATCCTACACCAAAAATACTGGACAAAATCCAAAAAACTCGAAGTTGGTTTCAAATAAATTTATTAAAACTTGGCACTTCCAACTAAAATTTTTTTCACAATCCAAAAAATTGAAGTTATTTTCATCTAAATTTACTCAAATATACATCCTACACCAAAAATACTCGACAAAATCCAAAAAAATCGAAGTTGGTTTCAAATAAATTTATTAAAATTTGACACTTCCAACTAAAATAATTTTCACAATCCAAAAAATGGTCGTTACTTTCATCTAAATTTACTCAAATATACATCCTGCAACAAAAATACTCGACAAATTCCAAAAAAATCGAAGTTGGTTTCAAATAAATTTATTAAAATTTGACACTTCCAACTATAATTTTTTTCACAATCCAAAAAATGGTCGTTATTTTCATCTAAATTTACTCAAATATACATCCTACAACAAAAATACTCGACAAAATCCAAAAAAATCGAAGTTGGTTTCAAACAAAATTTATTAAAATTTGACACTTCCAACTATAATTTTTTTCACAATCCAAAAAATGATCGTTATTTTCATCTAAATTTACTCAAATATACATCCTACAACAAAAATAATCGACAAAATCAAAAAAAATCGAAGTTGGTTTCAAACAAAATTTATTAAAATTTGACACTTCCAACTATAATTTTTTTCACAATCCAAAAAATGATCGTTATTTTCATCTAAATTTACTCAAATATACATCCTACAACAAAAATTCTCGACAAAATAAAAAAAAATCGAAGTTGGTTTCAATCAAAATTTATTAAAATTTGACACTTCCAACTAAAAATTTTTTCACAATCCAAAAAATTGAAGTTATTTTCATCTAAATTTACTCAAATATAGATCCTACAACAAAAATACTCGACAAAATAAAAAAAAATCGAAGTTGGTTTCAAATAAATTTATTAAAATTTGACACTTCCAACTAAAATTTTTTTCACAATCCAAAAAATTGAAGTTATTTTCATTTAAATTTACTCAAATATAGATCCTACACCAAAAATACTCGGCAAAATCCAAAAAAATCGAAGTTGGTTTCAAATAAATTTATTAAAATTTGACACTTGCAACTAAAATTATTTTCACAATCCAAAAAATTGAAGTTATTTTCATCTAAATTTACTCAAATATACATCCTACACCAAAAATACTCGACAAAATCAAAAAAAATCGAAGTTGGTTTCAAACAAAATTTATTAAAATTTGACACTTCCAACTAGAAATTTTTCACAATCCAAAAAATTGAAGTTATTTTCATCTAAATTTACTCAAATATAGATCCTACACCAAAAATACTCGGCAAAATCCAAAAAAATCGAAGTTGGTTTCAAATAAATTTATTAAAATTTGACACTTGCAACTAAAATTATTTTCACAATCCAAAAAATTGAAGTTATTTTCATCTAAATTTACTCAAATATACATCCTACACCAAAAATACTCGACAAAATCCAAAAAAATCGAAGTTGGTTTCAAACAAAATGTATTAAAATTTGACACTTCCAACTAAAATTTTTTTCACAATCCAAAAAATTGAAGTTATTTTCATCTAAATTTACTCAAATATAGATCCTACATCAAAAATACTCGACAAAATAAAAAAAAATCGAAGTTGGTTTCAAATAAATTTATTAAAATTTGACACTTCCAACTAAAATTTTTTTCTCAATCCTAAAAATTGAAGTTATTTTCATCTAAATTTACTCAAATATAGATCCTACACCAAAAATACTCGGCAAAATCCAAAAAAATCGAAGTTGGTTTCAAATAAATTTATTAAAATTTGACACTTGCAACTAAAATTATTTTCACAATCCAAAAATTGAAGTTATTTTCATCTAAATTTACTCAAATATAGATCCTACAACAAAAATACTCAACAATATCCAAAAAAATCGAAGTTGGTTTCAAATAAATTTATTAAAATTTGACACTTCCGACTAAAATTTTTTTCACCATCCTAAAAATTGAAGTTATTTTCATCTAAATTTACTCAAATATACATCCTACACCAAAAATACTTGACAAAATCCAAAAAAATCGAAGTTGGTTTCAAATAAATTTATTAAAATTTGACACATCCAACTACAATTTTTTCACAATCCAAAAAATGGTCGTTATTTTCATCTAAATTTACTCAAATATACATCCTACAACAAAAATACTCGACAAAATCCAAAAAAATCGAAGTTGGTTTCAAATAAATTTATTAAAATTTGACACTTCCAACTAAAATTTTTTTCACAATCCTAAAAATTGAAGTTATTTTCATCTAAATTTACTCAAATATACATCCTACACCAAAAATACTGGACAAAATCCAAAAAAATCGAAGTTGGTTTCAAATAAATTTATTAAAATTTGACACTTGCAACTAAAATTTTTTTCACCATCCTAAAAATTGAAGTTATTTTCATCTAAATTTACTCAAAAATAGATCCTACAAAAAATACTCGACAAAATCCAAAAAAATCGAAGTTGGTTTCAACTAAATTTATTAAAACTTGGCACTTCCAACTAAAATTTTTTTTCACAACCAAAAAATTGAAGTTATTTTCATCTAAATTTACTCAAATGTACATCCTACAACAAAAATACTCGACAAAATAAAAAAAAATCGAAGTTGGTTTCAAATAAATTCATTAAAACTTGGCACTTCCAACTAAAATTTTTTTCACAATCCTAAAAATTGAAGTTATTTTCATCTAAATTTACACAAATATACATCCTACACCAAAAATACTCGACAAAATCCAAAAAAATCGAAGTTGATTTCAAATAAATTTATTAAAATTTGACACTTCCAACTACAATTTTCTTCACAATCCAAAAAATGGTCGTTACTTTCATCTAAATTTACTCAAATATACATCCTGCAACAAAAATACTCGACAAATTCCAAAAAAATCGAAGTTGGTTTCAAATAAATTTATTAAAATTTGACACTTCCGACTAAAATTTTTTTCACCATCCTAAAAATTGAACTTATTTTCATCTAAATTTACTCAAATATACATCCTACACCAAAAATACTCGACAAAATCCAAAAAAATCGAAGTTGGTTTCAAATAAATTTATTAAAATTTGACACTTCCAACTACAATTTTTTCACAATCCAAAAAATGGTCGTTATTTTCATCTAAATTTACTCAAATATACATCCTACAACAAAAATACTCGACAAAATCCAAAAAAATCGAAGTTGGTTTCAAATAAATTTATTAAAATTTGACACTTCCAACTAAAATTTTTTTCACAATCCTAAAAATTGTAGTTATTTTCATCTAAATTTACTCAAATATACATCCTACACCAAAAATACTGGACAAAATCCAAAAAAATCGAAGTTGGTTTCAAATAAATTTATTAAAATTTGACACTTGCAACTAAAATTTTTTTCACCATCCTAAAAATTGAAGTTATTTTCATCTAAATTTACTCAAAATTAGATCCTACAAAAAATACTCGACAAAATCCAAAAAAATCGAAGTTGGTTTCAACTAAATTTATTAAAACTTGGCACTTCCAACTAAAATTTTTTTTCACAACCAAAAAATTGAAGTTATTTTCATCTAAATTTACTCAAATGTACATCCTACAACAAAAATACTCGACAAAATAAAAAAAAATCGAAGTTGGTTTCAAATAAATTCATTAAAACTTGGCACTTCCAACTAAAATTTTTTTCACAATCCTAAAAATTGAAGTTATTTTCATCTAAATTTACTCAAATATACATCCTACACCAAAAATACTCGACAAAATCCAAAAAAATCGAAGTTGATTTCAAATAAATTTATTAAAATTTGACACTTCCAACTACAATTTTCTTCACAATCCAAAAAATGGTCGTTACTTTCATCTAAATTTACTCAAATATACATCCTGCAACAAAAATACTCGTCAAATTCCAAAAAAATCGAAGTTGGTTTCAAATAAATTTATTAAAATTTGACACTTCCAACTATAATTTTTTTCACAATCCAAAAAATGGTCGTTATTTTCATCTAAATTTACTCAAATATACATCCTACAACAAAAATACTCGACAAAATCCAAAAAAATCGAAGTTGGTTTCAAACAAATTTATTAAAATTTGACACTTGCAACTAAAATTATTTTCACAATCCAAAAAATTGAAGTTATTTTCATCTAAATTTACTCAAATATACATCCTACACCAAAAATACTCGACA
>CAWVQO010000295.1:0-43257 GCA_963932275.1 Andrena praecox | reverse complement strand
CATCGAGCCGCGCAACTTTCTCCAAGATGCAGCAACCATTGTGCTGGAGCATGTGCAGGATGCTTTGAGGAAACATCGAAGCCTCAAAGTGAACACGGTGTTCAACGGTGAATTTGTGGCGGGTGACAAGCATGCTTGTAAAAGCATTAATACCCGAAACTGTGAACTCTTCCACACATCCGATCTGCAAGAGTGGTACCAACGATGCGTTATCGAACCAACCCTGGCATCGTTGGAAGAGTTCCAGGAACGCGACAGTGGATGGGCATTGACGAGAATCCTGAATCTGACAGTCAATGTTAACAAGTACAATCCACTGCGCGCGGGGTGTCACTACAGGTTACCACAGAAATTGTTGCTAAAGAATGCAACAATTAGTGTACAATCCACAGACAATGCGTGTTTCGCGTGGGCAGTGGTCGCCGCTCTTCATCCAGCCGAACGAAATGCAGACCGCCCGAGTTCATACCCAGACTATGCTTCCATGCTAAATCTCCAGGGTATTGAATTTCCAATGTCCATGGAGCAAATTGGGAAGTTTGAGCGGCAGAACGAAATCTCCATCAACGTATACAGTTTCGAGGAGCGACTGGAGAAGGACAATGAGAAGATAACTGTTGCAGTCTTTCCGCTGCGTCTCACCAGCCAAAAGAGGGATCGACACATCAACCTGCTATACACACCGTATCAAGAGCACGGCGATGTAGGACACTTTGTACTGATCAAGAACTTGTCCCGGCTGGTGAGCATGCAGCTGAGCAAGCACAAAGAAAAGAAATTCATCTGTGACCGGTACGTATATAAACTTGTGAAATGTTGAAATGTCTCGCAAAAAAATTAAATAAAATTTTTTATGGTTTTGCAGATGCTTGCACTACTTTGGATCTATCGATAAGTTGGAGGCCCATGCAGTGGACTGCGGGAATATGAACGATTGTGCCATTCTGCTGCCCAGCGAAGGCAACAATTTCCTCAGTTTCAAGAACCACTGCATGATGGAGCGACATCCATTCGTGATATATGCAGATCTTGAGTGCATCATCGAGAAAACGGAGGACCGCAGGATGGGTGATGCGGATTCTAAATTACACGCGTACCAGCAACATAAAGTGCACAGCATTGCATATTATATGCATTGTTCGTACGATACATCGCTATCGATATATCGATGTCGCCGCGACGCGGATTGTATTTCATGGTTCGTCGACGAACTAAAAAATTTTGCAGATTTTGCCAAGCCCATTCTAGTCAATAATACTTCTATGGAAAAGTTGACGAAAGACCAGTGGATAACATTTCGCAATGCAACAAATTGTCATATTTGCGAAGAGCCATTCGAGGCAGATGATGTACGAGTTCGCGATCATTGTCATATATCCGGGCGGTTTAGAGGACCCGCACATTCGAAATGCAATTTAAAATATAGAAATGCGTTTTACATCCCCATAGTTTTTCATAATTTATCCGGCTATGATTCACATTTCATTATCATGGAAATAGCTACCGCTTTCAAAGGTCACGTTGGCGTATTACCAATAACTAAGGAAAAGTATATTTCTTTCACAAAAAATGTTGAAGATCCGGCTGAATCAGACTCGCGAAATCATATTAAATTGCGATTCATCGATTCATACAAATTTCTCAATACCAGTCTCGACAAATTAGCATCTTTTCTTAACGCAGATCAATTGAAAATTTTACGATCCCAATTTGAAACATTATCCATTGAAGATTTCAATTTATTAACGCGAAAGGGTGTCTTTCCATATGAATATCTTGATTGTGCGAACAAGCTGCAGGATCCGTGCTTACCACCGCGCGAGTCATTCTACAGTTCGTTAACGGGTGAGACTGTATCCGAAAGCGATTACGCGCACGCCGAGACTGTTTGGCAACGTTTCGGGATTAGAACCTTGGGCGAATACAGCGACTTGTATTTGAAAACAGATGTCTTGTTATTGGCAGATATTTTTGAAAATTTTCGCGAAAGTTGTATCAAGAGTTACGGATTAGATTCAGCGCATTATTATACATTACCTGGTTTCACGTGGGATGCTATGTTAAAACATACCAAAATTACATTCGAATTGCTCACCGACGTCGATATGGTCATGTTTATCGAACGTGGTATACGTGGAGGTTTAAGTCAATGTTCCGGAAGATACGCACATGCCAATAACAAGTACATGCCATCTTACGACGCATCGGAACAGTCATCGTACTTGATGTATTTTGATGTGAACAATTTGTATGGATGGGCAATGTGTCAGCCCTTGCCATACGCTAAATTTCAATGGGTCGAAGATGTTGCAAATTTTGACGTGTCTTCGATCGCTATCGATTCGCCCACGGGATATATTCTCGAGGTAGATCTGGAATATCCGCAACGTCTGCATGACGCTCATGCTGATCTACCATTCTGTCCAACGCGTGCCAAACCACCTGGCAGCAGACAGGATAAGTTACTTGCGACATTATACAATAAGCAGCGTTACGTTATCCATTATCGCAACCTGCAGCAGTGCACGCGACACGGTCTTCGTATTACAAAGATACATCGCGTGCTTCAATTCGCTCAATCTCCCTGGCTCCACGATTACATCGAACTAAATACACGGCTCAGAACAGCCGCGACAAACGATTTTGAGAAAAATTTATATAAATTGATGAACAACGCGGTATTTGGTAAAACTATGGAAAACGTGCGAAATCACGTGGATGTAAAACTTTTAACACATTGGGATGGACGTTTTGGTGCAGAGGCAATGATCGCGAAACCGAATTTCCACAGCAGAAGTGTTTTTTCGGAAAATTTAATAGCTGTTGAATTGCGCAAAGTCGAGGTGAAATTCAACAAACCGATATACGTGGGTATGTGCATTCTGGACATATCGAAAATTTGTTTGTATGAATTTCATCACGATTACATGTCTCCACTGCTAGCTCAAAATTGTAAAATTCTGTATACCGACACTGACAGCCTCATTTATCACATTCAATGTGAAGATATCTACGAGACCATGAAACGCAATATCGATAGATTCGACACATCCGATTATCTCATCGACAATACATATAATATGCCGCGCCTAAATAAGAAGGTTCCAGGGTTGATGAAGGACGAAAATAATGGTGCGATAATGACCGAATTCGTAGGTCTTAGAGCGAAAATGTATGCACTCCGCGTAGATGGTAAAAAAGATACGAAAAAGGCAAAAGGCGTCAAGACCAACATCATAGCCAGAACGATAACTTTCGACGACTACGCGGAGTGTTTGCAAAAGGAGATCGAAATGGTTCGCAGGCAATCATGTATACGGTCTAAATTGCACAAAGTGTACACCATTTCCGAATCCAAAATCGCTCTAAGCCCATACGACGACAAGCGGTATATCGTACCCGATTCGATTGACACTCTACCCTGGGGACATTATAAAATTCCGCTATAAAATTCCTTTGTAAAAATATCATTGTAAAAAAAGAAATTTTAAAGCTTCATATCGATATGATGTATAGTTTCAGAGAAAAGTTGACAATAAAAATAGCATTATGGAATATCCATGTATCTGGCAGCCCTATGATATCCAATTGTTCTATGAAGAATTATATATATTTCTTTACTATCCATGGGCTAATAATGAAATATACATAATTCTTCATAGAACAATTGGATATCATATGGTTGACTGAGACATGGATATTCCAGAATGCTATTTTTATTGTCAGCTTTTCTCCCTCGCTCTTTATGAAACTATACATCATATCGATATGAAGCTTTAAAATTTATTTTTTTACAATGATATTTTTACAAAGGAATTTTGTGAGCGTGATGTCATTGATGAAACTGGCAAATCTCTTGTTGATTGCGAACTGCCGGCATATGTCTTGAATGATTGGTAGCGACATTACTCGCAGCAAATGTTAAATAAATTGTACACATGTATTTATTTTATCCACACATTATTTTTATTTGTTCATGTATTATTATTATTATTTTACAATACATTATTGTTATTTATCCATGAATTGTGTGATTTATCGAACCCCAGCCACTTGACGTATACCTTATCCCCCTTCCTACGCAACACTTTTTCCACTAAATATACATCAGGATCGGCGACGCGTTGCAGCTCGTGTTCATAGAATCCTCCGGCAACTGGTTTTCCATAGGAATCGACGAGCAGATACGTCGCGGGATTAGTTGCCTGTACTTTCGCTATCTTGAACACCTCCGTTGTCCAATTCGGTGTATAGCCTTTATCGAAGATGGTTTTAAATTTGCTCACGCGCACAAACTCGCCTAATTTGAATCTTGCTGGAGCAGCGATCTTTATGTTGCTGTATACGGTGGCTAGCAACTTATCGGCGATCGCAGGAGTAACATCGCGAGGACGCATTTTGATGGTTCTATGTTTTCGTGCGTTATACTCTGCAAGTAGACGCGGTAGCGCATCGGTCCATTTATAGGTTCCATTGAGCGTAAACATTTTCCACATATTGTTCTTCAAAGTTCGATTGAAACGTTCTACGACGGAGGCCTTCATCACCGAATACGTCGAATAATGATTAATGTCATGTTTTGTTAAGAGTTTCTGCACATCGGCGTTGTAAAATTCTTTTCCTTGATCGGTTTGCAAATTTTTCGGATATCGATCTCTAAATATCTTTGCAAACGCTTTAGTCACCTCAGCACCACTTTTAGTCTTGAGCGGTAACGCCCATGCATACTTGCTCAGCACATCGATGATGGTGAGTATGTAGTGGTAACCTTGGTTGAATCGCGAGTATGGACGCATTTCTACAACGTCAGCTTGCCACAGATCATCGTATCCATGCACTATGACGTGCCTCCGTGGGAAGTGTCTTCGAGCTGGAGCATGCAATTCCTCAACAAGTTGTTGCTTCTTGTGGCCGTGGTTTTCTTCTTTACTCTTGGATTTCGATAATGACAGCATGTTTGATCGCAGAGGTGTCTTTGACACGAATGGTGCGATAATTATCGTGCACATGCATTATGTGCTCCCCATTGGTCCCAGGAAATTCTGAATAAGTTGCTGCTCCGTAGCAAAAGCGGTTATAGCCTCTTTAACTTTTAGATTTTCGGTGTCCTGCTGCGGTATAGAATTCAACGCCTGTGATATCTTTTGAACGCTGTTTTGCAACGTCAGCATATTTCTCTGAAGCACGATCAGTTTCCTCTCTAATTCTTCCTGCTGCTCTCTCAAAAGTTTAATGCTCTTTTCCATGTATAGTTTATTGACGGCATCGGTATCGACCGTGGGGTGAGCTACGCGTCGTATCTTGCGTGATTTTGCATCAAAGTCGGCACCAACCACGCAAAGAGCGTTATCGCGCATATAATTTCGAAGCAAACCGTTCCATTTGTAATAGTCCATTGTAGCTGCTCCACTCTTCTCGAGCGATACCCCAAATTTGTTGATCGGCATCTCGATGCATACAGTGCAAATCATCGTTGCGCGGTTTAATTTATAATGAGGCCTACCTCGCGGAGTTCCTCGATAATCGATAGAATTTCGTTGTCGTGCGAGTTGTTACCCGCCTGACGCGACGCTTCTAGCAAACGGAATCGGTCCACCAGCTCGTTGGGATCGTCCCAGTGCACGTAATCGATCTTGTTATCGTTTACCACCATGACTCGCGGTGCAGTTAGACCTTTCCCTGTCCTACTAACCGATACACGTGGGAGTAGCGGTGCAATTACATGCTTGTACTTGTATCCCTTGTTACCCAAAATGGGATTTTTAGCGATATGATCGCGTCTGTGAGCATTCGTTGTCAGCAGTATACTTTTGTATTTTTGTTTATCCGCATCGGTGTATGTGGTATCGTCGGGAATTCTCTTGAAAATCAATTCGTAAAGACCAGGTGTTCCTCCGTATCTTACACCGTCGATGATTATATTGTCATCCTTGTCTATATCGAAAGCCTTATCCCCAAGCATCGTTCCACTATCACCAAAGTATACGCCATACACATAGTCCATTGACGTATCCTTATCACTACTTAGGATTGCGTTCATATATTTTTGTCCCAGCGGACCGAAATGGTTGCGAAACGTTTCTTGTCCCTCGGATGTTTGGAGTTGTTGTCTAACAGATGTTGCCAACGACTCATCGGGACTAGTTTCGAAAACGTCATCATCAATGGTTGAGAGCGATTGTACATCGGGAAATGTATTTATTGGTGTGGAAGAAATCGTGGAATCGTTTGACGTGACATTCAGCCGTTTTCGTTTCGATTGAACTGGTGTGGAGGTTATGAGTGATTTTTCCGATGACGTGTATGATCGTTTCCTCTTTGTCTTGTGCAATGTATTCCCTTTCGGATAGATTTTTGTTTTAGACGTTAATGTTTCATTCCCTTCGATGTTTGTGCTCGTCATCGGTAATGCGTCAGCTTCTGTCGCTGCGATATTTTCCGCGATATGTTTTAAGGGTTCGACAACAGGTTTAAAGTATCTCTCCAACGCGATATCTTCCTCCATCTTGCCAGTCTTCAAAGCCTGATGTTTCTTGCGAATGGCTTCGCTGGTTTTTGCAATTTCCTTCGCTATTCTCTCACGATCCTTAATCTCCATATCGATATCAATCATCGTTGTACCGCAGACGTTGCTTTCCCACCGACGTGTCGACGACAATTGACAATCTCATGGTATTGCAAACTCGTTAAATCCCTTTCTATAACGTCCATTGGACATCGCGCTATCCTTGTCTATTACCATGAAACCATACTCCCGTTGCCAACAATTACGACACAACGCGCAGAAATCCTCGTAGGACATATCAGTGTTTACGTGATCGTTGTACACATGTTTCAAGTTGGTACCATCCTGTTTAAACAGAATCAATAGATTCGCATTGTCGCGTATAAGATGTTTGGGTATCTTTGCATACGTCTGACAGAGATAGAAGCAGTCAACGTTCGAGTGACGCCCCATTGCAAAGTATTCCCTTATCGTATCTTGCTTGTCACATGCCACGTCATCAAAGATAAAAATAGAATTCGGAAGTGATTCGCTCGGTGGGATGACGTCACTGTTATTCGAAAACGTAAAGTAGCCAATTTCATCTATCGGAGTCAATAAATTCTCCAAATACTGATATTTCGGCTGTTGCAACGACTTGGAATACACATACACGTTCTCGAAGCGGACGCCGTGTGGACTTTCCAACAAGCTCACCAACACGTTTGTCTTTCCACAATTTGATGGACCGCAAATGAGGCAGCGGATAGTGTTTGGCAACATGCTACCGTGTCTGCGCATTGTTTTCGGACACATCACTCGCGATTTATCGTCAAAATTTGTCACGCGTATCGTTACAGGCTGCCGTACGAATCGCATCCTCTCCGCGAACTGTGAAAAAATGATTTTGATACGTCGAAGCGGCGACGCGCCCTATTTATAGGTCCGCGCCGAAGCAAAACAGCGCAGTATTCAAAATGCTTCTGATCCCGTCGGATAATTCCGATATTCGAGACCTAACCTCTGAGCAGTTGAAATATATACCAAAGATTATTCTACTGCGAGAGTTTGGCAGACACATTGATCAGTTGTGGGACAGACTCCCCGAGCATATAAAAGCCGATCCTGAGGTTCAGCAGTATCGTCGGTGTCTTGAACATTATAATCGCCCTTGGCAGCGAACGCATATCGACGGTCCAGCACCATTGATTAAAAACTGTGACGAATGTCGCCAACGAGAGTAAAGAAAGGTCGTGGTTTGTTAAATCGGGCGATAAACGCGCTACCTATCGAATTACATATCCCAGGATACCAGTTTTGCGGTCCAGGAACTCATCTGGCAAAACGATTGGCTAGAGGGGATCAAGGCATCAATCCGTTGGACGCAGCGTGTCGCGAACACGATATTGCATATTCACGTAGCAACGATCTCGGTGAAAGGCACGCGGCAGATAAGGTACTCGCTGACAAAGCGCGAAAACGCATCGTTGCGCGAGACTCGACTCTGGGTGAAAGAGGTGCTGCTACGGCTGTTTGGGCAGCTATGAAGGCCAAGACGAAAATCGGAATGGGAATGAAAACAAAAACCCGCAAAAGGACTCCAAAGAAAGCATCGCAAAAGCGGATTCTTCCTGTAGCAAAACGAGGTGGTATATTACCACTTCTCCCGCTGCTAGGTGTTCTCGGATCATTAGCTGGTGGAGCGGCGGGGATCGCCAAGGCGGTAAACGATAATAAGGCGGCGCAACATCAGCTGCAGGAAATGCAACGCCATAATCGCTCCATGGAAGGTCGTGGACTTTATCTCGCACCGTACAAGCGCGGACAGGGAATATCAAAACGAAAAAAAAAAACGTCGAAAAGAAAATAAAAATGCCTATCGGCGTAACTACCGATGCGCAATTGGAGGAGTTGGCAAAACGTATGCGTATTCCATTCTTTAGGGGTGTTTTCATGCGCAATGCACTACCTGTCGGAGGAGTACATCGAAACGAAAGTGGTATCGTAAATTTGGACAATGTCGAGGGACCGGGGACTCATTGGGTGGCATATGCGAAGAGAGGGTGTCGAGCTATATATTTCGACAGCTTCGGGAATCTTCGACCACCTAGGGAATTGGTACAATATCTGGATAAAGATGCTGTGAAAATTGAATACAATCGAACGTCGTATCAAAAGTACAATCAGAGCAATTGTGGACAACTATGTCTACGCTTTCTACAAACGATCGGCACCAAATTTAAGGATTGACTTCCACCGCTCTGATTCAGTACTAGTGGAGCAGTTTCAGCGGAATATGTCGTTAACATTTACTCTAACCGGCAAGAGTAGCACCCTCGCGGTGAGCTACTTTCCACCCATAGATTTGAGCGACGATGATTACGAGCTTGGTCTAACAACCTTTGAAACTTATCATACAATACCGAACATCGACTCGAGCAACGATAAATTCTACTTCGCTGTAAACTATAACATCAACAGCAGTGTCGACACCAGTCATGAATACATTGCGATTCCCCACGGCTCCTACGAACTAGACGCCATTGCCAAGTACCTGAAGCAGCGATTACTCGAACGATATCCTAAAAATCTCGATGACACCGATGACAACAACGATAGCGATGTGTATCCTATAGTGTTGCATCCCAACAACAACACCATGAAAAGTGAACTGTACTGCTCGTTCGCTGTAGATTTTACAAAATCCAACAACGTTGGATCGCTACTGGGATTCTCGATGAATCGGATATTAGAACCTGGACAATGGCACGAATCGGACGATCCAATTAATATCATGAACGTGAACATTATTCGCATAGAATGTAGCGTGACCGCTGGCGCGTACAACAATGGGAAGCGCGTACATACGATACATGAATTTTCTCCGAGAGTCCCACCAGGATATAAGATATCGGAAACGCCCGCACAGATCATTTACCTTCCGATCACCGCACGGATCATTACGGATCTAACGATACGCGTTGTGGATCAAGACGGACGGTTGCTCGATTTTCGAGGTGAAGAGATTACCATCAGACTACACGTACGACAACGTCAACGATAATACATGTGGCGCGAATGAAAGAAATGCTTGTGTTGAACGACTTCGGAAACACATTTCTTCCAAGTGAAATTGTTTGCAATAACAACAACAACAACAACAACAACAACAACAACAACACCTGCAACAGCTCTGATTACGCTAAAAAGAAGAGACTCAGTGCTACGAACATTGCATTTTTGAAATCATTGGGATTCATTGTACGCATATAAGTTGAAAAAAAATGGCTGACATTCTAAGCCTTGGAGTGAAGCCGACGTTTGATAATCGCATCGTCAAGCTCGAGACTCACACGTACAACCCATACGTCAACACAACATTTGGATATAGTGATGAGATAAGAATACCTATACAACAGCAGGATTTATATACATTACCATGTGAAAGTTTCCTCTACGTGGAGGGGAAATTGGTGATAAATAAGCCAAACGAAGCATCAACGACGACGTTGGGAAATAATTGCATGGCGTTCTTATTTGATGAGATTCGATACGAGCTGAATGGTGTGGAGATTGACCGCAACAGAAACGTTGGAATAACTAGCACGCTTAAAAACTATGTATCGCTGACATCTGACGAAGACAAAAATATGGAGAATGCTGGATGGGGCGTGAAACGACACGATGGACTGATAGTGAAAAATCATTTCAATTTTTGCATCTCACTCAAATATTTGTTGGGATTTTGCGAGGACTACAAACGCATGATTATTAATGCACGTCACGAATTGATTTTAATACGATCGCGCAACGATAACAATTCTCTAATAGGATCGCCAATGTTGGAACCTGAAATTGAATTACTTAAAGTGCAATGGCGAATGCCTCATGTGACGCTGAACGACGTTAATAAGCTATCGTTGCTGCATGCTTTGGAAAGTGGACAAAACCTGAGCATTAGTTTTCGCTCGTGGGATCTGTACGAGTATCCTCTCTTACAGAGCACAACCAAGCATTCGTGGGCCGTGAAGGCAGCTGCACAGCTGGAGAAACCGCGATACGTTATCTTTGCTCTACAGACTGCTCGAAAGAATGTGATGACCGAAGATGTTACTAAGTTTAACAATTGCAAATTGACTAATGTAAAACTTTTTCTCAACTCGGATTTTTATCCATATGATGACTTGAACTTGGACTTTGACAAGAATAAGCACGCCATCTTGTTTCACATGTATACACATTTCCGTAAATCGTATTATGGACATAGTTGCAACGAGGCGTTATTCACTGTGGCTGAATTTTTACAATTTGGTCCTCTCGTGGTGATTGATTGCTCGCGACAAAATGAATCGATTAAAAATGGTACCGTGGACGTGCGCATAGAATTTGAGTGTAAAGAGAATGTACCTGCAAATACTACAGCCTACTGTCTGATTCTGCACGACCGGGTGGTTGAATACAATCCGCTAACAAATGTTGTGCGCAAAATAAATTAAATTGCCATACTACTTGCCCGCCCTCTCCTGTATCAAATTCGTACAACAATTTCATCGTAAAAATCGAGATGCTTTATGAGAAAGATTGCATTCTCTCATCTGTCTTGGAAGCGAGCAGACCTCTAAAATTATATCGACAATGGTTGTACCAACATTTGTTGACCTGCAAGGATTCATCGTCGACGGAAGATTTGTCGTCAAGGAAGTGGCTGTCCTACGAATGGGAACAATTCTCTCGCACTATATTTTTGGGAGTTCGATGCCGCAATATCTTCTTACGAAATCTGACAAATCAAGCATCCGATGGTTGATTGCAAAACATCATGGACTACGGTGGGACGATGGAGACGTTCCGTACAGTATGGCTAAACAGCTGATTACCAAAGCTGTAGCTGATGCGATCGACGAAGAAGATGACACATCCCATATCGTATACGTTAAAGGGTTGCAGAAACGCGATTGGCTTGCGGATTTCCTCGATGAAAATACGAGAGCGGATGTAATCATCGAGACGCTGGACATTGACTACGAGGATATCAAATCTCTAAATAAGCTAAATGTAGTTAATACTCTGCGATGTGGTAGACACGCGAAGCATTGCGCAATGCAAAATGTATTTAAAATATTCAACTGGTGGTCTAAACACCAGAGAGAATTGCATAAATAAAATATAATCAATTTTTAATGCATAAATGTTTTTTTCTTCACCCTCCCCAGCCTCCTTAATTAATTATTATGTATATGTGGTTCGATACATGTTCAGAGTGGTATCATATACGTTCAATACATGTTCAATAGATGTTCAAAATGGTACGATAGATGTTCCATAGATGTTCCATAGATGTTTAAAGTGGTATCATAGATGTTCGATAGATGTTCAAAGTGGTTCGATACACGTTCGATAGATGTTCAAAGTGGTTCGATACACGTTCGATAGATGTTCAAAGTGGTTCGATACACGTTCGATACATGTTCAAAGTGGTTCGATACATGTTCGATACACGTTCAAAGTGGTTCGATACAGGTTCGATACACGTTCAAAGTGGTATGATACACGTTCGATACACGTTCAAAGTGGTTCGATACACGTTCGATACACGTTCGATACACGTTCAAAGTGGTACGATACATGTTCGATACACGTTCAAAGTGGTTCGATACACGTTCGATACACGTTCAAAGTGGTTCGATACACGTTCGATACACGTTCGATACACGTTCAATAGATGTTCAAAGTGGTTCGATACACGTTCGATACACGTTCAAAGTGGTTCGATACACGTTCAATAGATGTTTAAAGTGGTATGATTCACGTTCGATACATGTTCAAAGTGGTTCGATACACGTTCAGAGTGGTTCGATACACGTTCGATACACGTTCAAAGTGGTTCGATTCATGTTCGATTTAAGAATGGTCAGTGAATAATTCGAAGAAGATGGTTAGTGAATAATTCGAAGAAGAAGATGGTCAGCGAAAATGCAGGTGGAGCACATAGAAGGAGAGGGTGGCTAGTGAAGAAGAAGGTGAAGAACAAATGCATCTTACTTTGCAACGTATGCAACTTTATGCATGGGTGACAAATTGTATGAACGCTGTGGGACCAGTTGCTCATCAAACTCGACGACTGTCAGTCGCATTGAAAGATTGTACAATTTTGTGTTTTGTTACATACAATGGGAGTAGGACGAATCGTATTTCAAACCGGATACAGTAACATTTTTATTAAATCTTGAACCATGTGTAAGCTATGTATATTCGCGGCTGAATCAAAATGTAAGAGATGTGCAGACGAAATTTAAAACTTTTGTTAACGTGCTACAGCAGAGCGATGTTGCCTGCGAAACGTTAGACGCGCGTCATGCTGCTAAAATCATACGTGATAGCGAACATTACTGTGAGGATTATCATATAGATTGCGAACTGTTAGCATGCGCCATCAATGATATTCTAGCTGATGCTCGTAGGAAAAATGTTAAATTATATTCTTTTAATTTGAAATAAAATTTCTTAATCCTATATTCTTTCTACATTTTATTTACCCGCCTTCCGCCTCCTTCTCTCACCATCTAATTTTAAGATTCAGCATTTCTGCTGACGCCGCATAATCTTATTTCATTCGTTCATTCTTCGCGCTGTCAAATGATGTCACCCTGCACGGTTGCTCCAGAGGATTCGAGTTACACGCGATCGCGCGAGACGCTGCGACGTTAAGTATTACTCTCTCTTTCCTTCCTCCGAATTTAGCTTTTAAAGTATTGCTCTCTCTTTCGCTCCTCCAAATGCGTGGTTTGGAAAAAGCCGATCTTCCCCGACATTGTCCGACGTCATCCGATAAAGTATTAAGCAATTTCAGCTTTATAATGGTTTGAAAAAAAATATTTAGGGGAAAAAAAATTTCTGGGGCTGGATCGAGTCTGAAAAAAGATTTTTCATACAAGACCCGGCCCCAGAAATTTTTTTAGAGGGAGGGGATGACCCTCGGTGGAAATTTTCGGGGGTGGGTCCGACGTGGAGAGGTCTCCGCGGCGGTTCGGTCCGGACTGATCCCCTCCACGATTGCGGCTTCCCCCACTCCGCGGTTCGTGCGCGCGCAATCGGTTATCCACTCCCCGCTTCCCCCGCTTCCCCCCCGCACCCATGTTTCCCTCCACCGCACTCCCCCGCGCGCCCTCACTTCCCCCCGCCCCCGCGCTCCCCTCAGAGGACCTGAGTTGGAATCCCCCTTACCTTACTACTAATACTCAACAAAATCAAAAAAAAACGAAGTTGATTTCAAATAAATTTATTAAAATTTGACACTTCCAACTAAAATTTTTTTCACAATCCTAGAAATTGAAGTTATTTTCATCTAAATTTACTCAAATATACATCCTACACCAAAAATACTCGACAAAATCCAAAAAAATCGAAGTTGGTTTCAAATAAATTTATTAAAATTTGACACTTCCAACTAAAATTTTTTTCACAATCCAATAAATTTTCGTTATTTTCATCTAAATTTACTCAAATATACATCCTACACCAAAAATACTCGACAAAATCCAAAAAAATCGAAGTTGGTTTCAAATTAATTTATTAAAATTTGACGCTTCCAACTAAAATTTTTTTCACAATCCTAGAAATTGAAGTTATTTTCATCTAAATTTACTCAAATATACATCCTACACCAAAAATACTCGACAAAATCCAAAAAAATCGAAGTTGGTTTCAAATAAATTTATTAAAATTTGACACTTCCGACTAAAATTTTTTTCACAATCGTAGAAATTGAAGTTATTTTCATCTAAATTTACTCAAATATACATCCTACACCAAAAATACTCGACAAAATCAAAAAAAATCGAAGTTGGTTTCAAATAAATTTATTAAAATTTGACACTTCCAACTAAAATTTTTTTCACAATCCTAGAAATTGAAGTTATTTTCATCTAAATTTACTCAAATATACATCCTACACCAAAAATACTCGACAAAATCCAAAAAAATCGAAGTTGGTTTCAAATTAATTTATTAAAATTTGACGCTTCCAACTAAATTTTTTTTCACAATCCTAGAAATTGATGTTATTTTCATCTAAATTTACTCAAATATACATCCTACACCAAAAATACTCGACAAAATCCAAAAAAATCGAAGTTGGTTTCAAATAAATTTATTAAAATTTGACACTTCCGACTAAAATTTTTTTCACAATCCTAGAAATTGAAGTTATTTTCATCTAAATTTACTCAAATATACATCCTACACCAAAAATTCTCGACAAAATAAAAAATAATCGAAGTTGGTTTCAAATAAATTTATTAAAATTAGACACTTGTAACTAAAATTTTTTTCAAAATCCTAGAAATTGAAGTTATTTTCATCTAAATTTACACAAATATACATCCTACACCAAAAATACTCGACAAAATCCAAAAAAATCGAAGTTGGTTTCAAATTAATTTATTAAAATTTGACGCTTCCAACTAAAATTTTTTTCACAATCCTAGAAATTGAAGTTATTTTCATCTAAATTTACTCAAATATACATCCTACACCAAAAATACTCGACAAAATCCAAAAAAATCGAAGTTGGTTTCAAATAAATTTATTAAAATTAGACACTTGTAACTAAAATTTTTTTCAAAATCCTAGAAATTGAAGTTATTTTCATCTAAATTTACTCAAATATACATCCTACACCAAAAATACTCGACAAAATCCAAAAAAATCGAAGTTGGTTTCAAATTAATTTATTAAAATTTGACGCTTCCAACTAAAATTTTTTTCACAATCCTAGAAATTGAAGTTATTTTCATCTAAATTTACTCAAATATACATCCTACACCAAAAATACTCGACAAAATCCAAAAAAATCGAAGTTGGTTTCAATTAAATTTATTAAAATTTGACACTTCCAACTAAAATTTTTTTCACAATCCTAAAAATTGAAGTTATTTTCATCTAAATTTACTCAAATATAGATCCTACAAAAAATACTCAACAAAATCCAAAAAAAACGAAGTTGATTTCAAATAAATTTATTAAAATTTGACACTTCCGACTAAAATTTTTTTCACAATCCTAGAAATTGAAGTTATTTTCATCTAAACTTACTCAAATATACATCCTACACCAAAAATACTCGACAAAATCCAAAAAAATCGAAGTTGGTTTCAAATAAATTTATTAAAATTTGACACTTCCAACTAAAATTTTTTTCACAATCCTAGAAATTAAAGTTATTTTCATCTAAATTTACTCAAATATACATCCTACACCAAAAATACTCGACAAAATCCAAAAAAATCGAAGTTGGTTTCAATTAAATTTATTAAAATTTGACACTTCCAACTAAAATTTTTTTCACAATCCTAAAAATTGAAGTTATTTTCATCTAAATTTACTCAAATATAGATCCTACAAAAAATACTCAACAAAATCCAAAAAAAACGAAGTTGATTTCAAATAAATTTATTAAAATTTGACACTTCCGACTAAAATTTTTTTCACAATCCTAGAAATTGAAGTTATTTTCATCTAAATTTACTCAAATATACATCCTACACCAAAAATACTCGACAAAATCCAAAAAAATCGAAGTTGGTTTCAAATAAATTTATTAAAATTAGACACTTGTAACTAAAATTTTTTTCAAAATCCTAGAAATTGAAGTTACTTTCATCTAAATTTACTCAAATATACATCCTACACCAAAAATACTCGACAAAATCCAAAAAAATCGAAGTTGGTTTCAAATTAATTTATTAAAATTTGACGCTTCCAACTAAATTTTTTTTCACAATCCTAGAAATTGATGTTATTTTCATCTAAATTTACTCAAATATACATCCTACACCAAAAATACTCGACAAAATCCAAAAAAATCGAAGTTGGTTTCAAATAAATTTATTAAAATTTGACAATTCCAACTAAAATTTTTTTCACAATCCAATAAATTTTCGTTATTTTCATCTAAATTTACTCAAATATACATCCTACAACAAAAATACTCGACAAAATCCAAAAAAATCGAAGTTGGTTTCAAATAAATTTATTAAAATTTGACACTTTCAACTAAAATTTTTTTCACAATCCTAGAAATTGAAGTTATTTTCATCTAAATTTACTCAAATATAGATCCTACAAAAAAATACTCTCCAAAATCCAAAAAAATCGAAGTTGGTTTCAAATAAATTTATTAAAATTTGACACTTCCAACTAAAATTTTTTTCACAATCCTAAAAATTGAAGTTATTTTCATCTAAATTTACTCAAATATACATCCTACACCAAAAATACTCGACAAAATCCAAAAAAATCGAAGTTGGTTTCAATTAAATTTATTAAAATTTGACACTTCCAACTAAAATTTTTTTCACAATCCTAAAAATTGAAGTTATTTTCATCTAAATTTACTCAAATATAGATCCTACAAAAAATACTCAACAAAATCCAAAAAAAACGAAGTTGATTTCAAATAAATTTATTAAAATTTGACACTTCCGACTAAAATTTTTTTCACAATCCTAGAAATTGAAGTTATTTTCATCTAAATTTACTCAAATATACATCCTACACCAAAAATACTCGACAAAATCCAAAAAAATCGAAGTTGGTTTCAAATAAATTTATTAAAATTAGACACTTGTAACTAAAATTTTTTTCAAAATCCTAGAAATTGAAGTTATTTTCATCTAAATTTACTCAAATATACATCCTACACCAAAAATACTCGACAAAATCCAAAAAAATCGAAGTTGGTTTCAAATTAATTTATTAAAATTTGACGCTTCCAACTAAAATTTTTTTCACAATCCTAGAAATTGATGTTATTTTCATCTAAATTTACTCAAATATACATCCTACACCAAAAATACTCGACAAAATCCAAAAAAATCGAAGTTGGTTTCAAATAAATTTATTAAAATTTGACACTTCCAACTAAAATTTTTTTCACAATCCTATAAATTTTCGTTATTTTCATCTAAATTTACTCAAATATACATCCTACACCAAAAATACTCGACAAAATCCAAAAAAATCGAAGTTGGTTTCAAATAAATTTATTAAAATTTGACACTTTCAACTAAAATTTTTTTCACAATCCTAGAAATTGAAGTTATTTTCATCTAAATTTACTCAAATATAGATCCTACAAAAAATACTCAACAAAATCCAAAAAAAACGAAGTTGATTTCAAATAAATTTATTAAAATTTGACACTTCCAACTAAAATTTTTTTCACAATCCTAGAAATTGAAGTTATTTTCATCTAAATTTACTCAAATATACATCCTACACCAAAAATACTCGACAAAATCCAAAAAAATCGAAGTTGGTTTCAAATAAATTTATTAAAATTTGACACTTCCAACTAAAATTTTTTTCACAATCCAATAAATTTTCGTTATTTTCATCTAAATTTACTCAAATATACATCCTACTCCAAAAATACTCGACAAAATCCAAAAAAATCGAAGTTGGTTTCAAATTAATTTATTAAAATTTGACGCTTCCAACTAAATTTTTTTTCACAATCCTAGAAATTGATGTTATTTTCATCTAAATTTACTCAAATATACATCCTACACCAAAAATACTCGACAAAATCCAAAAAAATCGAAGTTGGTTTCAAATAAATTTATTAAAATTTGACAATTCCAACTAAAATTTTTTTCACAATCCAATAAATTTTCGTTATTTTCATCTAAATTTACTCAAATATACATCCTACAACAAAAATACTCGACAAAATCCAAAAAAATCGAAGTTGGTTTCAAATAAATTTATTAAAATTTGACACTTTCAACTAAAATTTTTTTCACAATCCTAGAAATTGAAGTTATTTTCATCTAAATTTACTCAAATATAGATCCTACAAAAAAATACTCTACAAAATCCAAAAAAATCGAAGTTGGTTTCAAATAAATTTATTAAAATTTGACACTTCCAACTAAAATTTTTTTCACAATCCTAAAAATTGAAGTTATTTTCATCTAAATTTACTCAAATATACATCCTACACCAAAAATACTCGACAAAATCCAAAAAAATCGAAGTTGGTTTCAATTAAATTTATTAAAATTTGACACTTCCAACTAAAATTTTTTTCACAATCCTAAAAATTGAAGTTATTTTCATCTAAATTTACTCAAATATAGATCCTACAAAAAATACTCAACAAAATCCAAAAAAAACGAAGTTGATTTCAAATAAATTTATTAAAATTTGACACTTCCGACTAAAATTTTTTTCACAATCCTAGAAATTGAAGTTATTTTCATCTAAATTTACTCAAATATACATCCTACACCAAAAATACTCGACAAAATCCAAAAAAATCGAAGTTGGTTTCAAATAAATTTATTAAAATTTGACACTTCCAACTAAAATTTTTTTCACAATCCTATAAATTTTCGTTATTTTCATCTAAATTTACTCAAATATACATCCTACACCAAAAATACTCGACAAAATCCAAAAAAATCGAAGTTGGTTTCAAATAAATTTATTAAAATTTGACACTTTCAACTAAAATTTTTTTCACAATCCTAGAAATTGAAGTTATTTTCATCTAAATTTACTCAAATATAGATCCTACAAAAAATACTCAACAAAATCCAAAAAAAACGAAGTTGATTTCAAATAAATTTATTAAAATTTGACACTTCCAACTAAAATTTTTTTCACAATCCTAGAAATTGAAGTTATTTTCATCTAAATTTACTCAAATATACATCCTACACCAAAAATACTCGACAAAATCCAAAAAAATCGAAGTTGGTTTCAAATAAATTTATTAAAATTTGACACTTCCAACTAAAATTTTTTTCACAATCCAATAAATTTTCGTTATTTTCATCTAAATTTACTCAAATATACATCCTACACCAAAAATACTCGACAAAATCCAAAAAAATCGAAGTTGGTTTCAAATTAATTTATTAAAATTTGACGCTTCCAACTAAAATTTTTTTCACAATCCTAGAAATTGAAGTTATTTTCATCTAAATTTACTCAAATATACATCCTACACCAAAAATACTCGACAAAATCCAAAAAAATCGAAGTTGGTTTCAAATAAATTTATTAAAATTTGACACTTCCGACTAAAATTTTTTTCACAATCGTAGAAATTGAAGTTATTTTCATCTAAATTTACTCAAATATACATCCTACACCAAAAATACTCGACAAAATCCAAAAAAATCGAAGTTGGTTTCAAATTAATTTATTAAAATTTGACGCTTCCAACTAAATTTTTTTTCACAATCCTAGAAATTGATGTTATTTTCATCTAAATTTACTCAAATATACATCCTACACCAAAAATACTCGACAAAATCCAAAAAAATCGAAGTTGGTTTCAAATAAATTTATTAAAATTAGACACTTGTAACTAAAATTTTTTTCAAAATCCTAGAAATTGAAGTTATTTTCATCTAAATTTACTCAAATATACATCCTACACCAAAAATACTCGACAAAATCAAAAAAAATCGAAGTTGGTTTCAAATAAATTTATTAAAATTTGACACTTCCAACTAAAATTTTTTTCACAATCCTAAAAATTGAAGTTATTTTCATCTAAATTTACTCAAATATACATCCTACACCAAAAATACTCGACAAAATCCAAAAAAATCGAAGTTGGTTTCAAATAAATTTATTAAAATTTGACACTTCCAACTAAAATTTTTTTCACAATCCTAAAAATTGAAGTTGTTTCATCTAAATTTACTCAAATATAGATCCTACAAAAAAATACTCAACAAAATCCAAAAAAATCTGAGTTGATTTCAAATAAATTTATTAAAATTTGACACTTGCAACTAAAATTTTTTTCACAATCCTAAAAATTGAAGTTATTTTCATCTAACTTTACTCAAATATACATCCTACAACAAAAATACTCGACAAAATCCAAAAAAATCGAAGTTGATTTCAAATAAATTAATTAAAATTTGACACTTCCAACTAAAATATTTTTCACAATCCAAAAAATGGTCGTTATTTTCATCTAAATTTACTCAAATATACATCCTACACCAAAAATACTCGACAAAATCCAAAAAAATCGAGATTGGTTTCACATAAATTTATTAAAATTTGACGCTTCCAACTAAAATTTTTTTCACAATCCTAGAAATTGAAGTTATTTTCATCTAAATTTACTCAAATATACATCCTACACCAAAAATACTCTACAAAATCCAAAAAAATCGAAGTTGGTTTCAAATAAATTTATTAAAATTTGACACTTCCAACTAAAATATTTTTCAAAATCCTAGAAATTGAAGTTATTTTCATCTAAATTTACTCAAATATACATCCTACACCAAAGATACTCGACAAAATCCAAAAAAATCGAAGTTGGTTTCAAATAAATTTATTAAAATTTGACACTTCCAACTAAAATTTTTTTCACAATCCAATAAATTTTCGTTATTTTCATCTAAAATTACTCAAATATACATCCTACAACAAAAATACTCGACAAAATAAAAAAAAATCGAAGTTGGTTTCAAATAAATTTATTAAAATTTGACACTTTCAACTAAAATTTTTTTCACAATCCTAGAAATTGAAGTTATTTTCATCTAAATTTACTCAAATATAGATCCTACAAAAAAATACTCAACAAAATCCAAAAAAATCGAAGTTGGTTTCAAATAAATTTATTAAAATTTGACACTTCCAACTAAAATTTTTTTCACAATCCTAAAAATTGAAGTTATTTTCATCTAAATTTACTCAAATATACATCCTACACCAAAAATACTCGACAAAATCAAAAAAAATCGAAGTTGGTTTCAATTAAATTTATTAAAATTTGACACTTCCAACTAAAATTTTTTTCACAATCCTAAAAATTGAAGTTATTTTCATCTAAATTTACTCAAATATAGATCCTACAAAAAATACTCAACAAAATCCAAAAAAAACGAAGTTGATTTCAAATAAATTTATTAAAATTTGACACTTCCGACTAAAATTTTTTTCACAATCCTAGAAATTGAAGTTATTTTCATCTAAATTTACTCAAATATACATCCTACACCAAAAATACTCGACAAAATCCAAAAAAATCGAAGTTGGTTTCAAATAAATTTATTAAAATTAGACACTTGTAACTAAAATTTTTTTCAAAATCCTAGAAATTGAAGTTATTTTCATCTAAATTTACTCAAATATACATCCTACACCAAAAATACTCGACAAAATCCAAAAAAATCGAAGTTGGTTTCAAATAAATTTATTAAAATTTGACACTTCCAACTAAAATTTTTTTCACAATCCTAAAAATTGAAGTTATTTTCATCTAAATTTACTCAAATATACATCCTACACCAAAAATACTCGACAAAATCCAAAAAAATCGAAGTTGGTTTCAAATAAATTTATTAAAATTTGACACTTCCAACTAAAATTTTTTTCACAATCCTAAAAATTGAAGTTGTTTCATCTAAATTTACTCAAATATAGATCCTACAAAAAAATACTCAACAAAATCCAAAAAAATCTGAGTTGATTTCAAATAAATTTATTAAAATTTGACACTTGCAACTAAAATTTTTTTCACAATCCTAGAAATTGAAGTTATTTTCATCTAAATTTACTCAAATATACATCCTACACCAAAGATACTCGACAAAATCCAAAAAAATCGAAGTTGGTTTCAAATTAATTTATTAAAATTTGACGCTTCCAACTAAAATTTTTTTCACAATCGTAGAAATTGAAGTTATTTTCATCTAAATTTACTCAAATATACATCCTACACCAAAAATACTCGACAAAATCCAAAAAAATCGAAGTTGGTTTCAAATAAATTTATTAAAATTTGACACTTCCAACTAAAATTTTTTTCACAATCCTAGAAATTGAAGTTATTTTCATCTAAATTTACTCAAATATACATCCTACACCAAAAATACTCGACAAAATCCAAAAAAATCGAAGTTGGTTTCAAATTAATTTATTAAAATTTGACGCTTCCAACTAAATTTTTTTTCACAATCCTAGAAATTGATGTTATTTTCATCTAAATTTACTCAAATATACATCCTACACCAAAAATACTCGACAAAATCCAAAAAAATCGAAGTTGGTTTCAAATAAATTTATTAAAATTTGACACTTCCAACTAAAATTTTTTTCACAATCCAATAAATTTTCGTTATTTTCATCTAAATTTACTCAAATATACATCCTACAACAAAAATACTCGACAAAATCAAAAAAAATCGAAGTTGGTTTCAAATAAATTTATTAAAATTTGACACTTGCAACTAAAATTTTTTTCACAATCCTAGAAATTGAAGTTATTTTCATCTAAATTTACTCAAATATAGATCCTACAAAAAATACTCAACAAAATCCAAAAAAAACGAAGTTGATTTCAAATAAATTTATTAAAATTTGACACTTCCGACTAAAATTTTTTTCACAATCCTAGAAATTGAAGTTATTTTCATCTAAATTTACTCAAATATACATCCTACACCAAAAATACTCGACAAAATCCAAAAAAATCGAAGTTGGTTTCAAATAAATTTATTAAAATTAGACACTTGTAACTAAAATTTTTTTCAAAATCCTAGAAATTGAAGTTATTTTCATCTAAATTTACTCAAAGATACATCCTACACCAAAAATACTCGACAAAATCCAAAAAAAACGAAGTTGGTTTCAAATTAATTTATTAAAATTTGACGCTTCCAACTAAAATTTTTTTCACAATCCTAGAAATTGATGTTATTTTCATCTAAATTTACTCAAATATACATCCTACACCAAAAATACTCGACAAAATCCAAAAAAATCGAAGTTGGTTTCAAATAAATTTATTAAAATTTGACACTTCCAACTAAAATTTTTTTCACAATCCAATAAATTTTCGTTATTTTCATCTAAATTTACTCAAATATACATCCTACACCAAAAATACTCGACAAAATCCAAAAAAATCGAAGTTGGTTTCAAATAAATTTATTAAAATTAGACACTTGTAACTAAAATTTTTTTCAAAATCCTAGAAATTGAAGTTATTTTCATCTAAATTTACTCAAATATACATCCTACACCAAAAATACTCGACAAAATCCAAAAAAATCGAAGTTGGTTTCAAATAAATTTATTAAAATTTGACACTTCCAACTAAAATTTTTTTCACAATCCTAAAAATTGAAGTTATTTTCATCTAAATTTACTCAAATATACATCCTACACCAAAATGACTCGACAAAATCCAAAAAAATCGAAGTTGGTTTCAAATAAATTTATTAAAATTTGACACTTCCAACTAAAATTTTTTTCACAATCCTAAAAATTGAAGTTGTTTCATCTAAATTTACTCAAATATAGATCCTACAAAAAAATACTCAACAAAATCCAAAAAAATCTGAGTTGATTTCAAATAAATTTATTAAAATTTGACACTTGCAACTAAAATTTTTTTCACAATCCTAAAAATTGAAGTTATTTTCATCTAACTTTACTCAAATATACATCCTACAACAAAAATACTCGACAAAATCCAAAAAAATCGAAGTTGATTTCAAATAAATTAATTAAAATTTGACACTTCCAACTAAAATATTTTTCACAATCCAAAAAATGGTCGTTATTTTCATCTAAATTTACTCAAATATACATCCTACACCAAAAATACTCGACAAAATCCAAAAAAATCGAGATTGGTTTCACATAAATTTATTAAAATTTGACGCTTCCAACTAAAATTTTTTTCACAATCCTAAAAATTGAAGTTATTTTCATATAAATTTACTCAAATATAGATCCTACAAAAAATACTCAACAAAATCCAAAAAAAACGAAGTTGATTTCAAATAAATTTATTAAAATTTGACACCTCCGACTAAATTTTTTTTCACAATCCTAGAAATTGAAGTTATTTTCATCTGAATTTACTCAAATATACATCCTACACCAAAAATACTCGACAAAATCCAAAAAAATCGAAGTTGGTTTCAAATAAATTTATTAAAATTAGACACTTGTAACTAAATTTTTTTCAAAATCCTAGAAATTGAAGTTATTTTCATCTAAATTTACTCAAATATACATCCTACACCAAAAATACTCGACAAAATCCAAAAAAATCGAAGTTGGTTTCAAATTAATTTATTAAAATTTGACGCTTCCAACTAAATTTTTTTTCACAATCCTAGAAATTGAAGTTATTTTCATCTAAATTTACTCAAATATACATCCTACACCAAAAATACTCTTCAAAATCCAAAAAAATCGAAGTTGGTTTCAAATAAATTTATTAAAATTTGACACTTGTAACTAAATTTTTTTCAAAATCCTAGAAATTGAAGTTATTTTCATCTAAATTTACTCAAATATACATCCTACACCAAAAATACTCGACAAAATCCAAAAAAATCGAAGTTGGTTTCAAATTAATTTATTAAAATTTGACGCTTCCAACTAAATTTTTTTTCACAATCCTAGAAATTGAAGTTATTTTCATCTAAATTTACTCAAATATACATCCTACACCAAAAATACTCTACAAAATCCAAAAAAATCGAAGTTGGTTTCAAATAAATTTATTAAAATTTGACACTTCCAACTAAAATATTTTTCAAAATCCTAGAAATTGAAGTTATTTTCATCTAAATTTACTCAAATATACATCCTACACCAAAGATACTCGACAAAATCCAAAAAAATCGAAGTTGGTTTCAAATTAATTTATTAAAATTTGACGCTTCCAACTAAAATTTTTTTCACAATCGTAGAAATTGAAGTTATTTTCATCTAAATTTACTCAAATATACATCCTACACCAAAAATACTCGACAAAATCCAAAAAAATCGAAGTTGGTTTCAAATAAATTTATTAAAATTTGACACTTCCAACTAAAATTTTTTTCACAATCCTAGAAATTGAAGTTATTTTCATCTAAATTTACTCAAATATACATCCTACACCAAAAATACTCGACAAAATCCAAAAAAATCGAAGTTGGTTTCAAATTAATTTATTAAAATTTGACGCTTCCAACTAAATTTTTTTTCACAATCCTAGAAATTGATGTTATTTTCATCTAAATTTACTCAAATATACATCCTACACCAAAAATACTCGACAAAATCCAAAAAAATCGAAGTTGGTTTCAAATAAATTTATTAAAATTTGACACTTCCAACTAAAATTTTTTTCACAATCCAATAAATTTTCGTTATTTTCATCTAAATTTACTCAAATATACATCCTACAACAAAAATACTCGACAAAATCAAAAAAAATCGAAGTTGGTTTCAAATAAATTTATTAAAATTTGACACTTGCAACTAAAATTTTTTTCACAATCCTAGAAATTGAAGTTATTTTCATCTAAATTTACTCAAATATAGATCCTACAAAAAATACTCAACAAAATCCAAAAAAAACGAAGTTGATTTCAAATAAATTTATTAAAATTTGACACTTCCGACTAAAATTTTTTTCACAATCCTAGAAATTGAAGTTATTTTCATCTAAATTTACTCAAATATACATCCTACACCAAAAATACTCGACAAAATCCAAAAAAATCGAAGTTGGTTTCAAATAAATTTATTAAAATTAGACACTTGTAACTAAAATTTTTTTCAAAATCCTAGAAATTGAAGTTATTTTCATCTAAATTTACTCAAAGATACATCCTACACCAAAAATACTCGACAAAATAAAAAAAAAACGAAGTTGGTTTCAAATTAATTTATTAAAATTTGACGCTTCCAACTAAAATTTTTTTCACAATCCTAGAAATTGATGTTATTTTCATCTAAATTTACTCAAATATACATCCTACACCAAAAATACTCGACAAAATCCAAAAAAATCGAAGTTGGTTTCAAATAAATTTATTAAAATTTGACACTTCCAACTAAAATTTTTTTCACAATCCAATAAATTTTCGTTATTTTCATCTAAATTTACTCAAATATACATCCTACACCAAAAATACTCGACAAAATCCAAAAAAATCGAAGTTGGTTTCAAATTAATTTATTAAAATTTGACGCTTCCAACTAAAATTTTTTTCACAATCCTAGAAATTGAAGTTATTTTCATCTAAATTTACTCAAATATACATCCTACACCAAAAATACTCGACAAAATCCAAAAAAATCGAAGTTGGTTTCAAATAAATTTATTAAAATTAGACACTTGTAACTAAAATTTTTTTCACAATCCTAGAAATTGAAGTTATTTTCATCTAAATTTACTCAAATATACATCCTACACCAAAAATACTCGACAAAATCCAAAAAAAACGAAGTTGATTTCAAATAAATTAATTAAAATTTGACACTTCCAACTAAAATATTTTTCACAATCCAAAAAATGGTCGTTATTTTCATCTAAATTTACTCAAATATACATCCTACACCAAAAATACTCGACAAAATCCAAAAAAATCGAAGTTGGTTTCAAATAAATTTATTAAAATTTGACACTTCCAACTAAAATTTTTTTCACAATCCAATAAATTTTCGTTATTTTCATCTAAATTTACTCAAATATACATCCTACACCAAAAATACTCGACAAAATCCAAAAAAATCGAAGTTGGTTTCAAATAAATTTATTAAAATTAGACACTTGTAACTAAAATTTTTTTCAAAATCCTAGGAATTGAAGTTATTTTCATCTAAATTTACTCAAATATACATCCTACACCAAAAATACTCGACAAAATCCAAAAAAATCGAAGTTGGTTTCAAATAAATTTATTAAAATTTGACACTTCCAACTAAAATTTTTTTCACAATCCTAAAAATTGAAGTTATTTTCATCTAAATTTACTCAAATATACATCCTACACCAAACTGACTCGACAAAATCCAAAAAAATCGAAGTTGGTTTCAAATAAATTTATTAAAATTTGACACTTCCAACTAAAATTTTTTTCACAATCCTAAAAATTGAAGTTGTTTCATCTAAATTTACTCAAATATAGATCCTACAAAAAAATACTCAACAAAATCCAAAAAAATCTGAGTTGATTTCAAATAAATTTATTAAAATTTGACACTTGCAACTAAAATTTTTTTCACAATCCTAAAAATTGAAGTTATTTTCATCTAACTTTACTCAAATATACATCCTACAACAAAAATACTCGACAAAATCCAAAAAAATCGAAGTTGATTTCAAATAAATTAATTAAAATTTGACACTTCCAACTAAAATATTTTTCACAATCCAAAAAATGGTCGTTATTTTCATCTAAATTTACTCAAATATACATCCTACACCAAAAATACTCGACAAAATCAAAAAAAATCGAGATTGGTTTCACATAAATTTATTAAAATTTGACGCTTCCAACTAAAATTTTTTTCACAACCCTAGAAATTGAAGTTATTTTCATCTAAATTTACTCAAATATACATCCCACACCGAAAATACTCGACAAAATAAAAAAAAATCGAAGTTGGTTTCAAATAAATTTATTAAAATTTGACACTTCCAACTAAAATTTTTTTCACAATCCTAGAAATTGAAGTTATTTTCATCTAAATTTACTCAAATATACATCCTACACCAAAAATACTCGACAAAATAAAAAAAAATCGAAGTTGGTTTCAAATAAATTTATTAAAATTTGACACTTCCAACTAAAATTTTTTTCACAATCCTAAAAATTGAAGTTATTTTCATATAAATTTACTCAAATATAGATCCTACAAAAAATACTCAACAAAATCCAAAAAAAACGAAGTTGATTTCAAATAAATTTATTAAAATTTGACACCTCCGACTAAATTTTTTTTCACAATCCTAGAAATTGAAGTTATTTTCATCTGAATTTACTCAAATATACATCCTACACCAAAAATACTCGACAAAATCCAAAAAAATCGAAGTTGGTTTCAAATAAATTTATTAAAATTAGACACTTGTAACTAAATTTTTTTCAAAATCCTAGAAATTGAAGTTATTTTCATCTAAATTTACTCAAATATACATCCTACACCAAAAATACTCGACAAAATCCAAAAAAATCGAAGTTGGTTTCAAATTAATTTATTAAAATTTGACGCTTCCAACTAAATTTTTTTTCACAATCCTAGAAATTGAAGTTATTTTCATCTAAATTTACTCAAATATACATCCTACACCAAAAATACTCTACAAAATCCAAAAAAATCGAAGTTGGTTTCAAATAAATTTATTAAAATTTGACACTTGTAACTAAATTTTTTTCAAAATCCTAGAAATTGAAGTTATTTTCATCTAAATTTACTCAAATATACATCCTACACCAAAAATACTCGACAAAATCCAAAAAAATCGAAGTTGGTTTCAAATTAATTTATTAAAATTTGACGCTTCCAACTAAAATTTTTTTCACAATCCAATAAATTTTCGTTATTTTCATCTAAATTTACTCAAATATACATCCTACAACAAAAATACTCGACAAAATCAAAAAAAATCGAAGTTGGTTTCAAATAAATTTATTAAAATTTGACACTTGCAACTAAAATTTTTTTCACAATCCTAGAAATTGAAGTTATTTTCATCTAAATTTACTCAAATATAGATCCTACAAAAAATACTCAACAAAATCAAAAAAAAACGAAGTTGATTTCAAATAAATTTATTAAAATTTGACACTTCCGACTAAAATTTTTTTCACAATCCTAGAAATTGAAGTTATTTTCATCTAAATTTACTCAAATATACATCCTACACCAAAAATACTCGACAAAATCCAAAAAAATCGAAGTTGGTTTCAAATAAATTTATTAAAATTAGACACTTGTAACTAAAATTTTTTTCAAAATCCTAGAAATTGAAGTTATTTTCATCTAAATGTACTCAAAGATACATCCTACACCAAAAATACTCGACAAAATAAAAAAAAAACGAAGTTGGTTTCAAATTAATTTATTAAAATTTGACGCTTCCAACTAAAATTTTTTTCACAATCCTAGAAATTGATGTTATTTTCATCTAAATTTACTCAAATATACATCCTACACCAAAAATACTCGACAAAATCCAAAAAAATCGAAGTTGGTTTCAAATAAATTTATTAAAATTTGACACTTCCAACTAAAATTTTTTTCACAATCCAATAAATTTTCGTTATTTTCATCTAAATTTACTCAAATATACATCCTACACCAAAAATACTCGACAAAATCCAAAAAAATCGAAGTTGGTTTCAAATTAATTTATTAAAATTTGACGCTTCCAACTAAAATTTTTTTCACAATCCTAGAAATTGAAGTTATTTTCATCTAAATTTACTCAAATATACATCCTACACCAAAAATACTCGACAAAATCCAAAAAAATCGAAGTTGGTTTCAAATAAATTAATTAAAATTTGACACTTCCAACTAAAATATTTTTCACAATCCAAAAAATGGTCGTTATTTTCATCTAAATTTACTCAAATATACATCCTACACCAAAAATACTCGACAAAATCCAAAAAAATCGAGATTGGTTTCACATAAATTTATTAAAATTTGACGCTTCCAACTAAAATTTTTTTCACAACCCTAGAAATTGAAGTTATTTTCATCTAAATTTACTCAAATATACATCCCACACCGAAAATACTCTACAAAATAAAAAAAAATCGAAGTTGGTTTCAAATAAATTTATTAAAATTTGACACTTCCAACTAAAATTTTTTTCACAATCCTAGAAATTGAAGTTATTTTCATCTAAATTTACTCAAATATACATCCTACACCAAAAATACTCGACAAAATAAAAAAAAATCGAAGTTGGTTTCAAATAAATTTATTAAAATTTGACACTTCCAACTAAAATTTTTTTCACAATCCTAAAAATTGAAGTTATTTTCATATAAATTTACTCAAATATAGATCCTACAAAAAATACTCAACAAAATCCAAAAAAAACGAAGTTGATTTCAAATAAATTTATTAAAATTTGACACCTCCGACTAAATTTTTTTTCACAATCCTAGAAATTGAAGTTATTTTCATCTGAATTTACTCAAATATACATCCTACACCAAAAATACTCGACAAAATCCAAAAAAATCGAAGTTGGTTTCAAATAAATTTATTAAAATTAGACACTTGTAACTAAATTTTTTTCAAAATCCTAGAAATTGAAGTTATTTTCATCTAAATTTACTCAAATATACATCCTACACCAAAAATACTCGACAAAATCCAAAAAAATCGAAGTTGGTTTCAAATTAATTTATTAAAATTTGACGCTTCCAACTAAATTTTTTTTCACAATCCTAGAAATTGAAGTTATTTTCATCTAAATTTACTCAAATATACATCCTACACCAAAAATACTCTACAAAATCCAAAAAAATCGAAGTTGGTTTCAAATAAATTTATTAAAATTTGACACTTGTAACTAAATTTTTTTCAAAATCCTAGAAATTGAAGTTATTTTCATCTAAATTTACTCAAATATACATCCTACACCAAAAATACTCGACAAAATCCAAAAAAATCGAAGTTGGTTTCAAATTAATTTATTAAAATTTGACGCTTCCAACTAAATTTTTTTTCACAATCCTAGAAATTGAAGTTATTTTCATCTAAATTTACTCAAATATACATCCTACACCAAAAATACTCGACAAAATCCAAAAAAATCGAAGTTGGTTTCAAATAAATTTATTAAAATTTGACACTTCCAACTAAAATTTTTTTCACAATCCAATAAATTTTCGTTATTTTCATCTAAATTTACTCAAATATACATCCTACACCAAAAATACTCGACAAAATCCAAAAAAATCGAAGTTGGTTTCAAATTAATTTATTAAAATTTGACGCTTCCAACTAAATTTTTTTTCACAATCCTAGAAATTGAAGTTATTTTCATCTAAATTTACTCAAATATACATCCTACACCAAAAATACTCTACAAAATCCAAAAAAATCGAAGTTGGTTTCAAATAAATTTATTAAAATTTGACACTTCCAACTAAAATATTTTTCAAAATCCTAGAAATTGAAGTTATTTTCATCTAAATTTACTCAAATATACATCCTACACCAAAGATACTCGACAAAATCCAAAAAAATCGAAGTTGGTTTCAAATTAATTTATTAAAATTTGACGCTTCCAACTAAAATTTTTTTCACAATCGTAGAAATTGAAGTTATTTTCATCTAAATTTACTCAAATATACATCCTACACCAAAAATACTCGACAAAATCCAAAAAAATCGAAGTTGGTTTCAAATAAATTTATTAAAATTTGACACTTCCAACTAAAATTTTTTTCACAATCCTAGAAATTGAAGTTATTTTCATCTAAATTTACTCAAATATACATCCTACACCAAAAATACTCGACAAAATCCAAAAAAATCGAAGTTGGTTTCAAATTAATTTATTAAAATTTGACGCTTCCAACTAAATTTTTTTTCACAATCCTAGAAATTGATGTTATTTTCATCTAAATTTACTCAAATATACATCCTACACCAAAAATACTCGACAAAATCCAAAAAAATCGAAGTTGGTTTCAAATAAATTTATTAAAATTTGACACTTCCAACTAAAATTTTTTTCACAATCCAATAAATTTTCGTTATTTTCATCTAAATTTACTCAAATATACATCCTACAACAAAAATACTCGACAAAATCAAAAAAAATCGAAGTTGGTTTCAAATAAATTTATTAAAATTTGACACTTGCAACTAAAATTTTTTTCACAATCCTAGAAATTGAAGTTATTTTCATCTAAATTTACTCAAATATAGATCCTACAAAAAATACTCAACAAAATCCAAAAAAAACGAAGTTGATTTCAAATAAATTTATTAAAATTTGACACTTCCGACTAAAATTTTTTTCACAATCCTAGAAATTGAAGTTATTTTCATCTAAATTTACTCAAATATACATCCTACACCAAAAATACTCGACAAAATCCAAAAAAATCGAAGTTGGTTTCAAATAAATTTATTAAAATTAGACACTTGTAACTAAAATTTTTTTCAAAATCCTAGAAATTGAAGTTATTTTCATCTAAATTTACTCAAAGATACATCCTACACCAAAAATACTCGACAAAATCAAAAAAAAACGAAGTTGGTTTCAAATTAATTTATTAAAATTTGACGCTTCCAACTAAAATTTTTTTCACAATCCTAGAAATTGATGTTATTTTCATCTAAATTTACTCAAATATACATCCTACACCAAAAATACTCGACAAAATCCAAAAAAATCGAAGTTGGTTTCAAATAAATTTATTAAAATTTGACACTTCCAACTAAAATTTTTTTCACAATCCAATAAATTTTCGTTATTTTCATCTAAATTTACTCAAATATACATCCTACACCAAAAATACTCGACAAAATCCAAAAAAATCGAAGTTGGTTTCAAATTAATTTATTAAAATTTGACGCTTCCAACTAAAATTTTTTTCACAATCCTAGAAATTGAAGTTATTTTCATCTAAATTTACTCAAATATACATCCTACACCAAAAATACTCGACAAAATCCAAAAAAATCGAAGTTGGTTTCAAATAAATTTATTAAAATTAGACACTTGTAACTAAAATTTTTTTCACAATCCTAGAAATTGAAGTTATTTTCATCTAAATTTACTCAAATATACATCCTACACCAAAAATACTCGACAAAATCCAAAAAAAACGAAGTTGGTTTCAAATTAATTTATTAAAATTTGACGCTTCCAACTAAAATTTTTTTCACAATCCTAGAAATTGATGTTATTTTCATCTAAATTTACTCAAATATACATCCTACACCAAAAATACTCGACAAAATCCAAAAAAATCGAAGTTGGTTTCAAATAAATTTATTAAAATTTGACACTTCCAACTAAAATTTTTTTCACAATCCAATAAATTTTCGTTATTTTCATCTAAATTTACTCAAATATACATCCTACACCAAAAATACTCGACAAAATCCAAAAAAATCGAAGTTGGTTTCAAATAAATTTATTAAAATTAGACACTTGTAACTAAAATTTTTTTCAAAATCCTAGAAATTGAAGTTATTTTCATCTAAATTTACTCAAATATACATCCTACACCAAAAATACTCGACAAAATCCAAAAAAATCGAAGTTGGTTTCAAATAAATTTATTAAAATTTGACACTTCCAACTAAAATTTTTTTCACAATCCTAAAAATTGAAGTTATTTTCATCTAAATTTACTCAAATATACATCCTACACCAAACTGACTCGACAAAATCCAAAAAAATCGAAGTTGGTTTCAAATAAATTTATTAAAATTTGACACTTCCAACTAAAATTTTTTTCACAATCCAATAAATTTTCGTTATTTTCATCTAAATTTACTCAAATATACATCCTACAACAAAAATACTCGACAAAATCAAAAAAAATCGAAGTTGGTTTCAAATAAATTTATTAAAATTTGACACTTGCAACTAAAATTTTTTTCACAATCCTAGAAATTGAAGTTATTTTCATCTAAATTTACTCAAATATAGATCCTACAAAAAATACTCAACAAAATCCAAAAAAAACGAAGTTGATTTCAAATAAATTTATTAAAATTTGACACTTCCGACTAAAATTTTTTTCACAATCCTAGAAATTGAAGTTATTTTCATCTAAATTTACTCAAATATACATCCTACACCAAAAATACTCGACAAAATCCAAAAAAATCGAAGTTGGTTTCAAATAAATTTATTAAAATTAGACACTTGTAACTAAAATTTTTTTCAAAATCCTAGAAATTGAAGTTATTTTCATCTAAATTTACTCAAAGATACATCCTACACCAAAAATACTCGACAAAATAAAAAAAAAACGAAGTTGGTTTCAAATTAATTTATTAAAATTTGACGCTTCCAACTAAAATTTTTTTCACAATCCTAGAAATTGAAGTTATTTTCATCTAAATTTACTCAAATATACATCCTACACCAAAAATACTCGACAAAATCCAAAAAAATCGAAGTTGGTTTCAAATAAATTTATTAAAATTAGACACTTGTAACTAAAATTTTTTTCAAAATCCTAGAAATTGAAGTTATTTTCATCTAAATTTACTCAAATATACATCCTACACCAAAAATACTCGACCAAATCCAAAAAAATCGAAGTTGGTTTCAAATAAATTTATTAAAATTTGACACTTTCAACTAAAATTTTTTTCACAATCCTAGAAATTGAAGTTATTTTCATCTAAATTTACTCAAATATAGATCCTACAAAAAAATACTCAACAAAATCAAAAAAAATCGAAGTTGGTTTCAAATAAATTTATTAAAATTTGACACTTCCAACTAAAATTTTTTTCACAATCCTAAAAATTGAAGTTATTTTCATCTAAATTTACTCAAATATACATCCTACACCAAAAATACTCGACAAAATAAAAAAAAATCGAAGTTGGTTTCAATTAAATTTATTAAAATTTGACACTTCCAACTAAAATTTTTTTCACAATCCTAAAAATTGAAGTTATTTTCATCTAAATTTACTCAAATATAGATCCTACAAAAAATACTCAACAAAATCCAAAAAAAACGAAGTTGATTTCAAATAAATTTATTAAAATTTGACACTTCCGACTAAAATTTTTTTCACAATCCTAGAAATTGAAGTTATTTTCATCTAAATTTACTCAAATATACATCCTACACCAAAAATACTCGACAAAATCCAAAAAAATCGAAGTTGGTTTCAAATAAATTTATTAAAATTAGACACTTGTAACTAAAATTTTTTTCAAAATCCTAGAAATTGAAGTTATTTTCATCTAAATTTACTCAAAGATACATCCTACACCAAAAATACTCGACAAAATCCAAAAAAAACGAAGTTGGTTTCAAATTAATTTATTAAAATTTGACGCTTCCAACTAAAATTTTTTTCACAATCCTAGAAATTGATGTTATTTTCATCTAAATTTACTCAAATATACATCCTACACCAAAAATACTCGACAAAATCCAAAAAAATCGAAGTTGGTTTCAAATAAATTTATTAAAATTTGACACTTCCAACTAAAATTTTTTTCACAATCCAATAAATTTTCGTTATTTTCATCTAAATTTACTCAAATATACATCCTACACCAAAAATACTCGACAAAATCCAAAAAAATCGAAGTTGGTTTCAAATTAATTTATTAAAATTTGACGCTTCCAACTAAAATTTTTTTCACAATCCTAGAAATTGAAGTTATTTTCATCTAAATTTACTCAAATATACATCCTACACCAAAAATACTCGACAAAATCCAAAAAAATCGAAGTTGGTTTCAAATAAATTTATTAAAATTTGACACTTCCGACTAAAATTTTTTTCACAATCGTAGAAATTGAAGTTATTTTCATCTAAATTTACTCAAATATACATCCTACACCAAAAATACTCGACAAAATCCAAAAAAATCGAAGTTGGTTTCAAATAAATTTATTAAAATTTGACACTTCCAACTAAAATTTTTTTCACAATCCTAGAAATTGAAGTTATTTTCATCTAAATTTACTCAAATATACATCCTACACCAAAAATACTCGACAAAATCAAAAAAAATCGAAGTTGGTTTCAATTAAATTTATTAAAATTTGACACTTCCAACTAAAATTTTTTTCACAATCCTAAAAATTGAAGTTATTTTCATCTAAATTTACTCAAATATAGATCCTACAAAAAATACTCAACAAAATCCAAAAAAAACGAAGTTGATTTCAAATAAATTTATTAAAATTTGACACTTCCGACTAAAATTTTTTTCACAATCCTAGAAATTGAAGTTATTTTCATCTAAATTTACTCAAATATACATCCTACACCAAAAATACTCGACAAAATCCAAAAAAATCGAAGTTGGTTTCAAATAAATTTATTAAAATTAGACACTTGTAACTAAAATTTTTTTCAAAATCCTAGAAATTGAAGTTATTTTCATCTAAATTTACTCAAAGATACATCCTACACCAAAAATACTCGACAAAATCCAAAAAAATCGAAGTTGGTTTCAAATTAATTTATTAAAATTTGACACTTCCAACTAAAATTTTTTTCACAATCCTAGAAATTGAAGTTATTTTCATCTAAATTTACTCAAATATACATCCTACACCAAAAATACTCGACAAAATCCAAAAAAATCGAAGTTGGTTTCAAATTAATTTATTAAAATTTGACGCTTCCAACTAAATTTTTTTTCACAATCCTAGAAATTGATGTTATTTTCATCTAAATTTACTCAAATATACATCCTACACCAAAAATACTCGACAAAATCCAAAAAAATCGAAGTTGGTTTCAAATAAATTTATTAAAATTTGACACTTCCAACTAAAATTTTTTTCACAATCCAATAAATTTTCGTTATTTTCATCTAAAATTACACAAATATACATCCTACAACAAAAATACTCGACAAAATAAAAAAAAATCGAAGTTGGTTTCAAATAAATTTATTAAAATTTGACACTTTCAACTAAAATTTTTTTCACAATCCTAGAAATTGAAGTTATTTTCATCTAAATTTACTCAAATATAGATCCTACAAAAAAATACTCAACAAAATCCAAAAAAATCGAAGTTGGTTTCAAATAAATTTATTAAAATTTGACACTTCCAACTAAAATTTTTTTCACAATCCTAAAAATTGAAGTTATTTTCATCTAAATTTACTCAAATATACATCCTACACCAAAAATACTCGACAAAATCAAAAAAAATCGAAGTTGGTTTCAATTAAATTTATTAAAATTTGACACTTCCAACTAAAATTTTTTTCACAATCCTAAAAATTGAAGTTATTTTCATCTAAATTTACTCAAATATAGATCCTACAAAAAATACTCAACAAAATCCAAAAAAAAACGAAGTTGATTTCAAATAAATTTATTAAAATTTGACACTTCCGACTAAAATTTTTTTCACAATCCTAGAAATTGAAGTTATTTTCATCTAAATTTACTCAAATATACATCCTACACCAAAAATACTCGACAAAATCCAAAAAAATCGAAGTTGGTTTCAAATAAATTTATTAAAATTAGACACTTGTAACTAAAATTTTTTTCAAAATCCTAGAAATTGAAGTTATTTTCATCTAAATTTACTCAAATATACATCCTACACCAAAAATACTCGACAAAATCCAAAAAAATCGAAGTTGGTTTCTAATAAATTTATTAAAATTTGACACTTCCAACTAAAATTTTTTTCACAATCCTAAAAATTGAAGTTATTTTCATCTAAATTTACTCAAATATACATCCTACACCAAAAATACTCGACAAAATCCAAAATAATCGAAGTTGGTTTCAAATAAATTTATTAAAATTTGACACTTCCAACTAAAATTTTTTTCACAATCCTAAAAATTGAAGTTGTTTCATCTAAATTTACTCAAATATAGATCCTACAAAAAAATACTCAACAAAATCCAAAAAAATCTGAGTTGATTTCAAATAAATTTATTAAAATTTGACACTTGCAACTAAAATTTTTTTCACAATCCTAAAAATTGAAGTTATTTTCATCTAACTTTACTCAAATATACATCCTACAACAAAAATACTCGACAAAATCCAAAAAAATCGAAGTTGATTTCAAATAAATTAATTAAAATTTGACACTTCCAACTAAAATATTTTTCACAATCCAAAAAATGGTCGTTATTTTCATCTAAATTTACTCAAATATACATCCTACACCAAAAATACTCGACAAAATCCAAAAAAATCGAGATTGGTTTCACATAAATTTATTAAAATTTGACGCTTCCAACTAAAATTTTTTTCACAACCCTAGAAATTGAAGTTATTTTCATCTAAATTTACTCAAATATACATCCCACACCGAAAATACTCGACAAAATAAAAAAAAATCGAAGTTGGTTTCAAATAAATTTATTAAAATTTGACACTTCCAACTAAAATTTTTTTCACAATCCTAGAAATTGAAGTTATTTTCATCTAAATTTACTCAAATATACATCCTACACCAAAAATACTCGACAAAATAAAAAAAAATCGAAGTTGGTTTCAAATAAATTTATTAAAATTTGACGCTTCCAACTAAATTTTTTTTCACAATCCTAGAAATTGAAGTTATTTTCATCTAAATTTACTCAAATATACATCCTACACCAAAAATACTCTACAAAATCCAAAAAAATCGAAGTTGGTTTCAAATAAATTTATTAAAATTTGACACTTCCAACTAAAATATTTTTCAAAATCCTAGAAATTGAAGTTATTTTCATCTAAATTTACTCAAATATACATCCTACACCAAAAATACTCGACAAAATCCAAAAAAATCGAAGTTGGTTTCAAATTAATTTATTAAAATTTGACGCTTCCAACTAAAATTTTTTTCACAATCGTAGAAATTGAAGTTATTTTCATCTAAATTTACTCAAATATACATCCTACACCAAAAATACTCGACAAAATCCAAAAAAATCGAAGTTGGTTTCAAATAAATTTATTAAAATTTGACACTTCCAACTAAAATTTTTTTCACAATCCTAGAAATTGAAGTTATTTTCATCTTAATTTACTCAAATATACATCCTACACCAAAAATACTCGACAAAATCCAAAAAAATCGAAGTTGGTTTCAAATTAATTTATTAAAATTTGACGCTTCCAACTAAATTTTTTTTCACAATCCTAGAAATTGATGTTATTTTCATCTAAATTTACTCAAATATACATCCTACACCAAAAATACTCGACAAAATCCAAAAAAATCGAAGTTGGTTTCAAATAAATTTATTAAAATTTGACACTTCCAACTAAAATTTTTTTCACAATCCAATAAATTTTCGTTATTTTCATCTAAATTTACTCAAATATACATCCTACAACAAAAATACTCGACAAAATAAAAAAAAATCGAAGTTGGTTTCAAATAAATTTATTAAAATTTGACACTTGCAACTAAAATTTTTTTCACAATCCTAGAAATTGAAGTTATTTTCATCTAAATTTACTCAAATATAGATCCTACAAAAAATACTCAACAAAATCCAAAAAAAACGAAGTTGATTTCAAATAAATTTATTAAAATTTGACACTTCCGACTAAAATTTTTTTCACAATCCTAGAAATTGAAGTTATTTTCATCTAAATTTACTCAAATATACATCCTACACCAAAAATACTCGACAAAATCCAAAAAAATCGAAGTTGGTTTCAAATAAATTTATTAAAATTAGACACTTGTAACTAAAATTTTTTTCAAAATCCTAGAAATTGAAGTTATTTTCATCTAAATTTACTCAAATATACATCCTACACCAAAAATACTCGACAAAATCCTAAAAAAATCGAAGTTGGTTTCAAATTAATTTATTAAAATTTGACGCTTCCAACTAAAATTTTTTTCACAATCCTAGAAATTGAAGTTATTTTCATCTAAATTTACTCAAATATACATCCTACACCAAAAATACTCGACAAAATCCAAAAAAATCGAAGTTGGTTTCAAATAAATTTATTAAAATTTGACACTTCCGACTAAAATTTTTTTCACAATCGTAGAAATTGAAGTTATTTTCATCTAAATTTACTCAAATATACATCCTACACCAAAAATACTCGACAAAATCCAAAAAAATCGAAGTTGGTTTCAAATAAATTTATTAAAATTTGACACTTCCAACTAAAATTTTTTTCACAATCCTAGAAATTGAAGTTATTTTCATCTAAATTTACTCAAATATACATCCTACACCAAAAATACTCGACAAAATCCAAAAAAATCGAAGTTGGTTTCAAATTAATTTATTAAAATTTGACGCTTCCAACTAAATTTTTTTTCACAATCCTAGAAATTGATGTTATTTTCATCTAAATTTACTCAAATATGCATCCTACACCAAAAATACTCGACAAAATCCAAAAAAATCGAAGTTGGTTTCAAATAAATTTATTAAAATTTGACACTTCCAACTAAAATTTTTTTCACAATCCAATAAATTTTCGTTATTTTCATCTAAAATTACTCAAATATACATCCTACAACAAAAATACTCGACAAAATAAAAAAAAATCGAAGTTGGTTTCAAATAAATTTATTAAAATTTGACACTTTCAACTAAAATTTTTTTCACAATCCTAGAAATTGAAGTTATTTTCATCTAAATTTACTCAAATATAGATCCTACAAAAAAATACTCAACAAAATCCAAAAAAATCGAAGTTGGTTTCAAATAAATTTATTAAAATTTGACACTTCCAACTAAAATTTTTTTCACAATCCTAAAAATTGAAGTTATTTTCATCTAAATTTACTCAAATATACATCCTACACCAAAAATACTCGACAAAATCAAAAAAAATCGAAGTTGGTTTCAATCAAATTTATTAAAATTTGACACTTCCAACTAAAATTTTTTTCACAATCCTAAAAATTGAAGTTATTTTCATCTAAATTTACTCAAATATAGATCCTACAAAAAATACTCAACAAAATCCAAAAAAAACGAAGTTGATTTCAAATAAATTAATTAAAATTTGACACTTCCGACTAAATTTTTTTTCACAATCCTAGAAATTGAAGTTATTTTCATCTAAATTTACTCAAATATACATCCTACACCAAAAATACTCGACAAAATCCAAAAAAATCGAAGTTGGTTTCAAATTAATTTATTAAAATTTGACGCTTCCAACTAAATTTTTTTTCACAATCCTAAAAATTGAAGTTATTTTCATCTAAATTTACTCAAATATACATCCTACACCAAAAATACTCGACAAAATCCAAAAAAATCGAAGTTGGTTTCAAATAAATTTATTAAAATTTGACACTTCCAACTAAAATTTTTTTCACAATCCTAAAAATTGAAGTTGTTTCATCTAAATTTACTCAAATATAGATCCTACAAAAAAATACTCAACAAAATCCAAAAAAATCTGAGTTGATTTCAAATAAATTTATTAAAATTTGACACTTGCAACTAAAATTTTTTTCACAATCCTAAAAATTGAAGTTATTTTCATCTAACTTTACTCAAATATACATCCTACAACAAAAATACTCGACAAAATCCAAAAAAATCGAAGTTGATTTCAAATAAATTAATTAAAATTTGACACTTCCAACTAAAATATTTTTCACAATCCAAAAAATGGTCGTTATTTTCATCTAAATTTACTCAAATATACATCCTACACCAAAAATACTCGACAAAATCCAAAAAAATCGAGATTGGTTTCACATAAATTTATTAAAATTTGACGCTTCCAACTAAAATTTTTTTCACAACCCTAGAAATTGAAGTTATTTTCATCTAAATTTACTCAAATATACATCCCACACCGAAAATACTCGACAAAATAAAAAAAAATCGAAGTTGGTTTCAAATAAATTTATTAAAATTTGACACTTCCAACTAAAATTTTTTTCACAATCCTAGAAATTGAAGTTATTTTCATCTAAATTTACTCAAATATACATCCTACACCAAAAATACTCGACAAAATAAAAAAAAATCGAAGTTGGTTTCAAATAAATTTATTAAAATTTGACACTTCCAACTAAAATTTTTTTCACAATCCTAAAAATTGAAGTTATTTTCATATAAATTTACTCAAATATAGATCCTACAAAAAATACTCAACAAAATCCAAAAAAAACGAAGTTGATTTCAAATAAATTTATTAAAATTTGACACCTCCGACTAAATTTTTTTTCACAATCCTAGAAATTGAAGTTATTTTCATCTGAATTTACTCAAATATACATCCTACACCAAAAATACTCGACAAAATCCAACAAAATCGAAGTTGGTTTCAAATAAATTTATTAAAATTAGACACTTGTAACTAAATTTTTTTCAAAATCCTAGAAATTGAAGTTATTTTCATCTAAATTTACTCAAATATACATCCTACACCAAAAATACTCGACAAAATCCAAAAAAATCGAAGTTGGTTTCAAATTAATTTATTAAAATTTGACGCTTCCAACTAAATTTTTTTTCACAATCCTAGAAATTGAAGTTATTTTCATCTAAATTTACTCAAATATACATCCTACACCAAAAATACTCTACAAAATCCAAAAAAATCGAAGTTGGTTTCAAATAAATTTATTAAAATTTGACACTTCCAACTAAAATATTTTTCAAAATCCTAGAAATTGAAGTTATTTTCATCTAAATTTACTCAAATATACATCCTACACCAAAAATACTCGACAAAATCCAAAAAAATCGAAGTTGGTTTCAAATTAATTTATTAAAATTTGACGCTTCCAACTAAATTTTTTTTCACAATCCTAGAAATTGATGTTATTTTCATCTAAATTTATTCAAATATGCATCCTACACCAAAAATACTCGACAAAATCCAAAAAAATCGAAGTTGGTTTCAAATAAATTTATATAAAATTTGACACTTCCAACTAAAATTTTTTTCACAATCCAATAAATTTTCGTTATTTTCATCTAAAATTACTCAAAAATACATCCTACAACAAAAATACTCGACAAAATAAAAAAAAATCGAAGTTGGTTTCAAATAAATTTATTAAAATTTGACACTTTCAACTAAAATTTTTTTCACAATCCTAGAAATTGAAGTTATTTTCATCTAAATTTACTCAAATATAGATCCTACAAAAAAATACTCAACAAAATCCAAAAAAATCGAAGTTGGTTTCAAATAAATTTATTAAAATTTGACACTTCCAACTAAAATTTTTTTCACAATCCTAAAAATTGAAGTTATTTTCATCTAAATTTACTCAAATATACATCCTACACCAAAAATACTCGACAAAATCAAAAAAAAT
>CAWVQO010000294.1:0-13871 GCA_963932275.1 Andrena praecox | reverse complement strand
AGAGTCATCGATTCGTATAGGCCTACAACTTTCATGAAGGGTCCAGGGCCAGATAAAACCTGGATCCATAAACAGAATCTGCCGCAATGTGTTCGGTCAAAAACGAAGCAAGTCTAGGCACTGAAACGCGAATATCTTGAGCTTCTGGTTTTGAAATTACATGATTCAAATATCCAGAGTCATCGTTTCGTATAGGCCTACAACTTTCATGAAGGGTCCAGCGCGAGATAAAACTTGGATCCATAAACAGAATCTGCCGCAATGTGTTCGGTCAAAAACGAAGCAAGTCTAGGCACTGAAACGCGAATATCTTGAGCTTCTGGTTTTGAAATTACATGATTCAACTATCCAGAGTCATCGTTTCGTATAGGCCTACAACTTTCATTAAGGGTCCAGGGCAAGATAAAACCTGGATCCATAAACAGAATCTGCCGCAATGTGTGCGGTCAAAAACGAAGCAAGTCTAGGCAATGAAACGCGAATATCTTGAGCTTCTGGTTTTGAAATTACATGATTCAAGTATCCAGATTCATCGTTTCGTATAGGCCTACAACTTTCATGAAGGGTCCAGCGCGAGATAAAACCTGGATCCATAAACAGAATCTGCCGCAATGTGTTCGGTCAAAAACGAAGGAAGTCTAGGCACTGAAACGCGAATATCTTGAGCTTCTGGTTTTGAAATTACATGATTCAAATATCCAGATTCATCATTTCGTATAGGCCTACAACTTTCATGAAGGGTCCAGCGCAAGATAAAACCTGGATCCATAAACAGAATCTGCCGCAATGTGTTCGGTCAAAAACGAAGCAAGTCTAGGCACTGAAACGCGATTATCTTGACCTTCTGGTTTTGAAATTACATGATTCAAATATCCAGAGTCATCGATTCGTATAGGCCTACAACTTTCATGAAGGGTCCAGGGCGAGATAAAACCTGGATCCATACACAGAATCTGCCGCAATGTGTTCGGTCAAAAACGAAGCAAGTCTAGGCACTGAAACGCGAATATCTTGAGCTTCTGGTTTTGAAATTAAATGATTCAAATATCCAGATTCATCGTTTCGTATAGGCCTACAACTTTCATGAAGGGTCCAGGGCGAGATAAAACCTGGATCCATAAACAGAATCTGCCGCAATGTGTTCGGTCAAAAACGAAGCAAGTCTAGGCACTGAAACGCGAATATCTTGAGCTTCTGGTTTTGAAATTACACGATTCAAATATCCAGATTCATTATTTCGTATAGGCCTACAACTTTCATGAAGGGTCCAGCGCGAGATAAAACCTGGATCCATAAACAGAATCTGCCGCAATGTGTTCGGTCAAAAACGAAGCAAGTCTAGGCACTGAAACGTGAATATCTTGAGCTTCTGGTTTTGAAATTACGTGATTCAAATATCCAGAGTCATCGTTTCGTATAGGCCTACAACTTTCATGAAGAGTCCAGCGCGAGATAAAACCTGGATCCATAAACAGAATCTGCCGCAATGTGTTCGGTCAAAAACGAAGCAAGTCTAGGCACTGAAACGTGAATATCTTGAGCTTCTGGTTTTGAAATTACATGATTCAAATATCTAGAGTCATCGATTCGTATAGGCCTACAACTTTCATGAAGGGTCCAGGGCGAGATAAAACCTGGATCCATAAACAGAATCTGCCGCAATGTGTTCGGTCAAAAACGAAGCAAGTCTAGGCACTGAAACGCGAATATCTTGAGCTTCTGGTTTTGAAATTACATGATTCAAGTATCCAGATTCATCGTTTCGTATAGGCCTACAACTTTCATGAAGGGTCCAGCGCGAGATAAAACCTGGATCCATAAACAGAATCTGCCGCAATGTGTTCGGTCAAAAACGAAGCAAGTCTAGGCACTGAAACACGATTATCTTGACCTTCTGGTATTGAAATTACATGATTCAAATATCCAGAGTCATCGATTCGTATAGGCCTACAACTTTCATGAAGGGTCCAGGGCGAGTTAAAACCTGGATCCATAAACAGAATCTGCCGCAATGTGTTCGGTCAAAAACGAAGCAAGTCTAGGCACTGAAACGCGAATATCTTGAGCTTCTGGTTTTGAAATTACATGATTCAAATATCCAGAGTCATCGTTTCGTATAGGCCTACAACTTTCATGAAGGGTCCAGCGCGAGATAAAACTTGGATCCATAAACAGAATCTGCCGCAATGTGTTCGGTCAAAAACGAAGCAAGTCTAGGCACTGAAACGCGAATATCTTGAGCTTCTGGTTTTGAAATTACATGATTCAAGTATCCAGATTCATCGTTTCGTATAGGCCTACAACTTTCATGAAGGGTCCAGCGCGAGATAAAACCTGGATCCATAAACAGAATCTGCCGCAATGTGTTCGGTCAAAAACGAAGCAAGTCTAGGCACTGAAACACGATTATCTTGACCTTCTGGTTTTGAAATTACATGATTCAATTATCCAGAGTCATCGTTTCGTATAGGCCTACAACTTTCATGAAGGGTCCAGGGCCAGATAAAACCTGGATCCATAAACAGAATCTGCCGCAATGTGTTCGGTCAAAAACGAAGCAAGTCTAGGCACTGAAACGCGAATATCTTGAGCTTCTGGTTTTGAAATTACATGATTCAAATATCCAGAGTCATCGTTTCGTATAGGCCTACAACTTTCATGAAGGGTCCAGCGCGAGATAAAACTTGGATCCATAAACAGAATCTGCCGCAATGTGTTCGGTCAAAAACGAAGCAAGTCTAGGCACTGAAACGCGAATATCTTGAGCTTCTGGTTTGAAATTACATGATTCAACTATCCAGAGTCATCGTTTCGTATAGGCCTACAACTTTCATTAAGGGTCCAGGGCAAGATAAAACCTGGATCCATAAACAGAATCTGCCGCAATGTGTGCGGTCAAAAACGAAGCAAGTCTAGGCAATGAAACGCGAATATCTTGAGCTTATGGTTTTGAAATTACATGATTCAAGTATCCAGATTCATCGTTTCGTATAGGCCTACAACTTTCATGAAGGTCCAGCGCGAGATAAAACCTGGATCCATAAACAGAATCTGCCGCAATGTGTTCGGTCAAAAACGAAGGAAGTCTAGGCACTGAAACGCGAATATCTTGAGCTTCTGGTTTTGAAATTACATGATTCAAATATCCAGATTCATCATTTCGTATAGGCCTACAACTTTCATGAAGGGTCCAGCGCAAGATAAAACCTGGATCCATAAACAGAATCTGCCGCAATGTGTTCGGTCAAAAACGAAGCAAGTCTAGGCACTGAAACGCGATTATCTTGACCTTCTGGTTTTGAAATTACATGATTCAAATATCCAGAGTCATCGATTCGTATAGGCCTACAACTTTCATGAAGGGTCCAGGGCGAGATAAAACCTGGATCCATACACAGAATCTGCCGCAATGTGTTCGGTCAAAAACGAAGCAAGTCTAGGCACTGAAACGCGAATATCTTGAGCTTCTGGTTTTGAAATTAAATGATTCAAATATCCAGATTCATCGTTTCGTATAGGCCTACAACTTTCATGAAGGGTCCAGGGCGAGATAAAACCTGGATCCATAAACAGAATCTGCCGCAATGTGTTCGGTCAAAAACGAAGCAAGTCTAGGCACTGAAACGCGAATATCTTGAGCTTCTGGTTTTGAAATTACATGATTCAAATATCCAGATTCATTATTTCGTATAGGCCTAAAACTTTCATGAAGGGTCCAGGGCGAGATAAAACCTGGATCCATAAACAGAATCTGCCGCAATGTGTTCGGTCAAAAACGAAGCAAGTCTAGGCACTGAAACGCGAATATCTTGAGCTTATGGTTTTGAAATTACATGATTCAAGTATCCAGATTCATCGTTTCGTATAGGCCTACAACTTTCATGAAGGGTCCAGGGCGAGTTAAAGCCTGGATCCATAAACAGAATCTGCCGCAATGTGTTCGGTCAAAAACGAAGCAAGTCTAGGCACTGAAACGCGAATATCTTGAGCTTCTGGTTTTGAAATTACATGATTCAAGTATCCTCATTCATCTTTTCGTATAGGCCTACAACTTTCATGAAGGGTCCAGCGCAAGATAAAACCTGGATCCATAAACAGAATCTGCCGCAATGTGTTCGGTCAAAAACGAAGCAAGTCGAGGCACTGAAACGCGAATATCTTGAGCTTCTGGTTTTGAAATTACATGATTCAAGTATCTAGAGTCATCGATTCGTATAGGCCTACAACTTTCATGAAGGGTCCAGGGCGAGATAAAACCTGGATCCATAAACAGAATCTGCCGCAATGTGTTCGGCCAAAAACGAAGCAAGTCTAGGCACTGAAACGCGAATATCTTGAGCTTCTGGTTTTGAAATTACATGATTCAAGTATCCAGAGTCATCGTTTCGTATAGGCCTACAACTTTCATGAAGGGTCCAGGGCGAGATAAAACCTGGATCCATAAACAGAATCTGTCGCAATGTGTTCGGTCAAAAACGAAGAAAGTCTAGGCACTGAAACGCGAATATCTTGAGCTTCTGGTTTTGAAATTACATGATTCAAATATCCAGATTCATCATTTCGTATAGGCCTACAACTTTCATGAAGGGTCCAGCGCGAGATAAAACCTGGATCCATAAACAGAATCTGCCGCAATGTGTTCGGTCAAAAACGAAGCAAGTCTAGGCACTGAAACACGATTATCTTGACCTTCTGGTTTTGAAATTACATGATTCAAATATCCAGAGTCATCGATTCGTATAGGCCTACAACTTTCATGAAGGGTCCAGGGCGAGTTAAAACCTGGATCCATAAACAGAATCTGCCGCAATGTGTTCGGTCAAACAAAAAGTAAGTCTAGGCACTGAAACGCGAATATCTTGAGCTTCTGGTTTTGAAATTAAATGATTCAAGTATCCAGATTCATCGTTTCGTATAGGCCTACAACTTTCATGAAGGGTCCAGGGCGAGATAAAACCTGGATCCATAAACAGAATCTGCCGCAATGTGTTCGGTCAAAAACGAAGCAAGTCTAGGCACTGAAACGCGAATATCTTGAGCTTTTGGTTTTGAAATTACATGATTCATGTATCCAGATTCATCGTTTCGTATAGGCCTACAACTTTCATGAAGGGTCCAGCGCGAGATAAAACCTGGATCCATAAACAGAATCTGCCGCAATGTGTTCGGTCAAAAACGAAGCAAGTCTAGGCACTGAAACGCGAATATCTTGAGCTTCTGGTTTTGAAATTACATGATTCAAATATCCAGATTCATCGTTTCGTATAGGCCTAAAACTTTCATGAAGGGTCCAGGGCGAGATAAAACCTGGATCCATAAACAGAATCTGCCGCAATGTGTTCGGTCAAAAACGAAGCAAGTCTAGGCACTGAAACGCGAATATCTTGAGCTTCTGGTTTTGAAATTACATGATTCATGTATCCAGATTCATCGTTTCGTATAGGCCTACAACTTTCATGAAGGGTCCAGCGCGAGATAAAACCTGGATCCATAAACAGAATCTGCCGCAATGTGTTCGGTCAAAAACGAAGCAAGTCTAGGCACTGAAACGCGAATATCTTGAGCTTCTGGTTTTGAAATTACATGATTCAAATATCCAGATTCATCGTTTCGTATAGGCCTAAAACTTTCATGAAGGGTCCAGGGCGAGATAAAACCTGGATCCATAAACAGAATCTGCCGCAATGTGTTCGGTCAAAAACGAAGCAAGTCTAGGCACTGAAACGCGAATATCTTGAGCTTATGGTTTTGAAATTACATGATTCAAGTATCCAGATTCATCGTTTCGTATAGGCCTACAACTTTCATGAAGGGTCCAGGGCGAGTTAAAACCTGGATCCATAAACAGAATCTGCCGCAATGTGTTCGGTCAAAAACTAAGCAAGTCTAGGCACTGAAACGCGAATATCTTGAGCTTCTGGTTTTGAAATTACATGATTCAAGTATCCTCATTCATCTTTTCGTATAGGCCTACAACTTTCATGAAGGGTCCAGCGCCAGATAAAACCTGGATCCATAAACAGAATCTGCCGCAATGTGTTCGGTCAAAACGAAGCAAGTCTAGGCACTGAAACGCGAATATCTTGAGGTTCTGGTTTTGAAATTACATGATTCAATTATCCAGAGTCATCGTTTCGTATAGGCCTACAACTTTCATGAAGGGTCCAGGGCCAGATAAAACCTGGATCCATAAACAGAATCTGCCGCAATGTGTTCTGTCAAAAACGAAGCAAGTTTAGGCACTGAAACGCGAATATCTTGAGCTTCTGGTTTTGAAATTACATGATTCAAATATCCAGAGTCATCGTTTCGTATAGGCCTACAACTTTCATGAAGGGTCCAGCGCGAGATAAAACTTGGATCCATAAACAGAATCTGCCGCAATGTGTTCGGTCAAAATGAAGCAAGTCTAGGCACTGAAACGCGAATATCTTGAGCTTCTGGTTTTGAAATTACATGATTCAAATATCTAGAGTCATCGATTACAGAATCTGCCGCAATGTGTACGGTCAAAAATGAAGTAAGTCTAGGCAGTGAAACGCGAATATCTTGAGCTTCTGGTTTTGAAATTACATGATTCAAGTATCCAGAGTCATCTTTTCGTATAGGCCTACAACTTTCATGAAGGGTCCAGGGCGAGATAAAACCTGGATCCATAAACAGAATCTGCCGCAATGTGTTCGGTCAAAAACGAAGCAAGTCTAGGCACTGAAACGCGAATATCTTGAGCTTCTGGTTTTGAAATTACATGATTCAAATACCCAGATTCATCGTTTCGTATAGGCCTACAACTTTCATGAAGGGTCCAGGGCGATATAAAACCTGGATCCATAAACAGAATCTGCCGCAATGTGTTCGGTCAAAAACGAAGCAAGTCTAGGCAGTGAAACGAGAATATCTTGAGCTTCTGGTTTTGAAATTACATGATTCAAATATCCTCATTCATCTTTTCGTATAGACCTACAACTTTCATGAAGGGTCCAGCGCAAGATAAAACCTGGATCCATAAACAGAATCTGCCGCAATGTGTTCGGTCAAAAACGAAGCAAGTCGAGGCACTGAAACGCGAATATCTTGAGCTTCTGGTTTTGAAATTACATGATTCAAGTATCTAGAGTCATCGATTCGTATAGGCCTACAACTTTCATGAAGGGTCCAGGGCGAGATAAAACCTGGATCCATAAACAGAATCTGCCGCAATGTGTTCGGCCAAAAACGAAGCAAGTCTAGGCACTGAAACGCGAATATCTTGAGCTTCTGGTTTTGAAATTACATGATTCAAGTATCCAGAGTCATCGTTTCGTATAGGCCTACAACTTTCATGAAGGGTCCAGGGCGAGATAAAACCTGGATCCATAAACAGAATCTGTCGCAATGTGTTCGGTCAAAAACGAAGAAAGTCTAGGCACTGAAACGCGAATATCTTGAGGTTCTGGTTTTGAAATTACATGATTCAATTATCCAGAGTCATCGTTTCGTATAGGCCTACAACTTTCATGAAGGGTCCAGGGCCAGATAAAACCTGGATCCATAAACAGAATCTGCCGCAATGTGTTCGGTCAAAAACGAAGCAAGTCTAGGCACTGAAACGCGAATATCTTGAGCTTCTGGTTTTGAAATTACATGATTCAAATATCCAGAGTCATCGTTTCGTATAGGCCTACAAATTTCATGAAGGGTCCAGCGCGAGATAAAACTTGGATCCATAAACAGAATCTGCCGCAATGTGTTCGGTCAAAAACGAAGCAAGTCTAGGCACTGAAACGCGAATATCTTAAGCTTCTGGTTTTGAAATTACATGATTCAAATATCTAGAGTCATCGATTACAGAATCTGCCGCAATGTGTACGGTCAAAAACGAAGCAAGTCTAGGCAGTGAAACGCGAATATCTTGAGCTTCTGGTTTTGAAATTACATGATTCAAGTATCCAGAGTCATCTTTTCGTATAGGCCTACAACTTTCATGAAGGGTCCAGGGCGAGATAAAACCTGGATCCATAAACAGAATCTGCCGCAATGTGTTCGGTCAAAAACGAAGCAAGTCTAGGCACTGAAACGCGAATATCTTGAGCTTCTGGTTTTGAAATTACATGATTCAAATACCCAGATTCATCGTTTCGTATAGGCCTACAACTTTCATGAAGGGTCCAGGGCGATATAAAACCTGGATCCATAAACAGAATCTGCCGCAATGTGTTCGGTCAAAAACGAAGCAAGTCTAGGCAGTGAAACGAGAATATCTTGAGCTTCTGGTTTTGAAATTACATGATTCAAATATCCTCATACATCTTTCTGTATAGACCTACAACTTTCATGAAGGGTCCAGCGCAAGATAAAACCTGGATCCATAAACAGAATCTGCCGCAATGTGTTCGGTCAAAAACGAAGCTAGTCTAGGCAGTGAAACGCGAATATCTTGAGCTTCTGGTTTTGAAATTGCATGATTCAAGTATCCAGAGTCATCTTTTCGTGTAGGCCTACAACTTTCATGAAGGGTCCAGGGCGAGATAAAACCTGGATCCATAAACAGAATCTGCCGCAATGTGTTCGGTCAAAAACGAAGCAAGTCTAGGCACTGAAACGCGAATATCTTGAGCTTCTGGTTTTGAAATTACATAATTCAAATATCCAGATTCATCGTTTCGTATTGGCCTAAACTTTCATGAAGGGTCCTGGGCGAGATAAAACCTGGATCCATAAACAGAATCTGCCGCAATGTGTTCGGTCAAAAACGAAGCAAGTCTAGGCACTGAAACGCGAATATCTTGAGCTTCTGGTTTTGAAATTGCATGATTCAAATATCCAGAGTCATCGTTTCGTATAGGCCTACAACTTTCATGAAGGGTCCTGGGCGAGATAAAACCTGGATCCATAAACAGAATCTGCCGCAATGTGTTCGGTCAAAAACGAAGCAAGTCTAGGCACTGAAACGCGAATATCTTGAGCTTCTGGTTTTGAAATTACATGATTCAAATATCTAGAGTCATCGATTACAGAATCTGCCGCAATGTGTACGGTCAAAAACGAAGCAAGTCTAGGCAGTGAAACGCGAATATCTTGAGCTTCTGGTTTTGAAATTACATGATTCAAGTATCCACAGTCATCTTTTCGTATAGGCCTACAACTTTCATGAAGGGTCCAGGGCGAGATAAAACCTGGATCCATAAACAGAATCTGCCGCAATGTGTTCGGTCAAAAACGAAGCAAGTCTAGGCACTGAAACGCGAATATCTTGAGCTTCTGGTTTTGAAATTACATGATTCAACTACCCAGATTCATCGTTTCGTATAGGCCTACAACTTTCATGAAGGGTCCAGGGCGATATAAAACTTGGATCCATAAACAGAATCTGCCGCAATGTGTTCGGTCAAAAACGAAGCAAGTCTAGGCAGTGAAACGAGAATATCTTGAGCTTCTGGTTTTGAAATTACATGATTCAAATATCCTCATTCATCTTTTCGTATAGGCCTACAACTTTCATGCAGGGTCCAGCGCAAGATAAAACCTGGATCCATAAACAGAATCTGCCGCAATGTGTTCGGTCAAAAACGAAGCAAGTCGAGGCACTGAAACGCGAATATCTTGTGGTTTTGAAATTACATGATTCAAATACCCTCATTCATCGTTTTGTATAGGCCTACAACTTTCATGAAGGGTCCAGCGCGAGATAAAACCTGGATCCATAAACAGAATCTGCCGCAATGTGTTCGGTCAAAAACGAAGCAAGTCTAGGCAGTGAAACGCGAATATCTTGAGCTTCTGGTTTTGAAATTGCATGATTCAAATACCCTCATTCATCGTTTTGTATAGGCCTACAACTTTCATGAAGGGTCCAGCGCGAGATAAAACCTGGATCCATAAACAGAATCTGCCGCAATGTGTTCGGTCAAAAACGAAGCAAGTCTAGGCAGTGAAACGCGAATATCTTGAGCTTCTGGTTTTGAAATTGCATGATTCAAGTATCCAGAGTCATCTTTTCGTATAGGCCTACAACTTTCATGAAGGGTCCAGGGCGAGATAAAACCTGGATCCATAAACAGAATCTGCCGCAATGTGTTCGGTCAAAAACGAAGCAAGTCTAGGCACTGAAACGCGAATATCTTGAGCTTCTGGTTTTGAAATTACATAATTCAAATATCCAGATTCATCGTTTCGTATTGGCCTACAACTTTCGTGAAGGGTCCTGGGCGAGATAAAACCTGGATCCATAAACAGAATCTGCCGCAATGTGTTCGGTCAAAAACGAAGCAAGTCTAGGCACTGAAACGCGAATATCTTGAGCTTCTGGTTTTGAAATTACATGATTCAAATATCTAGAGTCATCGATTACAGAATCTGCCGCAATGTGTACGGTCAAAAACGAAGCAAGTCTAGGCAGTGAAACGCGAATATCTTGAGCTTCTGGTTTTGAAATTACATGATTCAAATACCCAGATTCATCGTTTCGTATAGGCCTACAACTTTCATGAAGGGTCCAGGGCGATATAAAACCTGGATCCATAAACAGAATCTGCCGCAATGTGTTCGGTCAAAAACGAAACAAGTCTAGGCAGTGAAACGAGAATATCTTGAGCTTCTGGTTTTGAAATTACATGATTCAAATATCCTCATTCATCTTTTCGTATAGGCCTACAACTTTCATGCAGGGTCCAGCGCAAGATAAAACCTGGATCCATAAACAGAATCTGCCGCAATGTGTTCGGTCAAAAACGAAGCAAGTCGAGGCACTGAAACGCGAATATCTTGAGCTTCTGGTTTTGAAATTACATGATTCAAATACCCTCATTCATCGTTTTGTATAGGCCTACAACTTTCATGAAGGGTCCAGCGCGAGATAAAACCTGGATCCATAAACAGAATCTGTCGTAATGTGTTCGGTCAAAAACGAAGCAAGTCTAGGCAGTGAAACGCGAATATCTTGAGCTTCTGGTTTTGAAATTGCATGATTCAAGTATCCAGAGTCATCTTTTCGTATAGGCCTACAACTTTCATGAAGGGTCCAGGGCGAGATAAAACCTGGATCCATAAACAGAATCTGCCGCAATGTGTTCGGTCAAAAACGAAGCAAGTCTAGGCACTGAAACGCGAATATCTTGAGCTTCTGGTTTTGAAATTACATAATTCAAATATCCAAATTCATCGTTTCGTATTGGCCTACAACTTTCATGAAGGGTCCTGGGCGAGATAAAACCTGGATCCATAAACAGAATCTGCCGCAATGTGTTCGGTCAAAAACGAAGCAAGTCTAGGCACTGAAACGCGAATATCTTGAGCTTCTGGTTTTGAAATTGCATGATTCAAATATCCAGAGTCATCGTTTCGTATAGGCCTACAACTTTCATGAAGGGTCCTGGGCGAGATAAAACCTGGATCCATAAACAGAATCTGCCGCAATGTGTTCGGTCAAAAACGAAGCAAGTCTAGGCACTGAAACGCGAATATCTTGAGCTTCTGGTTTTGAAATTACATGATTCAAATATCTAGAGTCATCGATTACAGAATCTGCCGCAATGTGTACGGTCAAAAACGAAGCAAGTCTAGGCAGTGAAACGCGAATATCTTGAGCTTCTGGTTTTGAAATTACATGATTCAAGTATCCAGAGTCATCTTTTCGTATAGGCCTACAACTTTCATGAAGGGTCCAGGGCGAGATAAAACTTGGATCCATAAACAGAATCTGCCGCAATGTGTTCGGTCAAAAACGAAGCGAGTCTAGGCACTGAAACGCGAATATCTTGAGCTTCTGGTTTTGAAATTACATGATTCAAATACCCAGATTCATCGTTTCGTATAGGCCTACAACTTTCATGAAGGGTCCAGGGCGATATAAAACCTGGATCCATAAACAGAATCTGCCGCAATGTGTTCGGTCAAAAACGAAGCAAGTCTAGGCACTGAAACGCGAATATCTTGAGCTTCTGGTTTTGAAATTACATGATTCAAATATCTAGAGTCATCGATTACAGAATCTGCCGCAATGTGTTCGGTCAAAACGAAGCAAGTCTAGGCAGTGAAACGAGAATATCTTGAGCTTCTGGTTTTGAAATTACATGATTCAAATATCCTCATTCATCTTTTCGTATAGGCCTACAACTTTCATGCAGGGTCCAGCGCAAGATAAAACCTGGATCCATAAACAGAATCTGCCGCAATGTGTTCGGTCAAAAACGAAGCAAGTCGAGGCACTGAAACGCGAATATCTTGAGCTTCTGGTTTTGAAATTACATGATTCAAATACCCTCATTCATCGTTTTGTATAGGCCTACAACTTTCATGAAGGGTCCAGCGCGAGATAAAACCTGGATCCATAAACAGAATCTGCCGCAATGTGTTCGGTCAAAAACGAAGCAAGTCTAGGCAGTGAAACGCGAATATCTTGAGCTTCTGGTTTTGAAATTGCATGATTCAAATACCCTCATTCATCGTTTTGTATAGGCCTACAACTTTCATGAAGGGTCCAGCGCGAGATAAAACCTGGATCCATAAACAGAATCTGCCGTAATGTGTTCGGTCAAAAACGAAGCAAGTCTAGGCAGTGAAACGCGAATATCTTGAGCTTCTGGTTTTGAAATTGCATGATTCAAGTATCCAGAGTCATCTTTTCGTATAGGCCTACAACTTTCATGAAGGGTCCAGGGCGAGATAAAACCTGGATCCATAAACAGAATCTGCCGCAATGTGTTCGGTCAAAAACGAAGCAAGTCTAGGCACTGAAACGCGAATATCTTGAGCTTCTGGTTTTGAAATTACATAATTCAAATATCCAGATTCATCGTTTCGTATTGGCCTACAACTTTCATGAAGGGTCCTGGGCGAGATAAAACCTGGATCCATAAACAGAATCTGCCACAATGTGTTCGGTCAAAAACGAAGCAAGTCTAGGCACTGAAACGCGAATATCTTGAGCTTCTGGTTTTGAAATTGCATGATTCAAATATCCAGAGTCATCGTTTCGTATAGGCCTACAACTTTCATGAAGGGTCCTGGGCGAGATAAAACCTGGATCCATAAACAGAATCTGCCGCAATGTGTTCGGTCAAAAACGAAGCAAGTCTAGGCACTGAAACGCGAATATCTTGAGCTTCTGGTTTTGAAATTACATGATTCAAATATCTAGAGTCATCGATTACAGAATCTGCCGCAATGTGTACGGTCAAAAACGAAGCAAGTCTAGGCAGTGAAACGCGAATATCTTGAGCTTCTGGTTTTGAAATTACATGATTCAAGTATCCAGAGTCATCTTTTCGTATAGGCCTACAACTTTCATGAAGGGTCCAGGACGAGATAAAACCTGGATCCATAAACAGAATCTGCCGCAATGTGTTCGGTCAAAAACGAAGCGAGTCTAGGCACTGAAACGCGAATATCTTGAGCTTCTGGTTTTGAAATTACATGATTCAAATACCCAGATTCATCGTTTCGTATAGGCCTACAACTTTCATGAAGGGTCCAGGGCGATATAAAACCTGGATCCATAAACAGAATCTGCCGCAATGTGTTCGGTCAAAAACGAAGCAAGTCTAGGCAGTGAAACGAGAATATCTTGAGCTTCTGGTTTTGAAATTACATGATTCAAATATCCTCATTCATCTTTTCGTATAGGCCTACAACTTTCATGAAGGGTCCAGCGCAAGATAAAACCTGGATCCATAAACAGAATCTGCCGCAATGTGTTCGGTCAAAAACGAAGCAAGTCGAGGCACTGAAACGCGAATATCTTGAGCTTCTGGTTTTGAAATTACATGATTCAAATACCCTCATTCATCGTTTTGTATAGGCCTACAACTTTCATGAAGGGTCCAGCGCGAGATAAAACCTGGATCCATAAACAGAATCTGCCGCAATGTGTTCGGTCAAAAACGAAGCAAGTC
>CAWVQO010000293.1:0-206184 GCA_963932275.1 Andrena praecox | reverse complement strand
GTATGTTATAACAGAAGCACTCGTGAAGCAAAAGAGCGAAAACGACAATATTTAAAATTCAGGACGGGTGTGTGGCAGTCTTACTTCACCAAACATATTTGGGAAAATACACGCTTGAAATGTGGGATTAATTACAGAAGTCACAATTTATCTTTACATGGTACAACAGGGAAATTTTCCGGTAAGCTAATTTATTCACTATTAAGTTTTACAATAAAAGAGAAGAAGAAACAAAAAAATGCACGATTTATTCGAGGTTGCAAAATCAACATTTTTAAAATCACAATATTTGCACACCGACCCAAATGCAGCATTGGATATTATGAAGTGTACAATGCATGTGAACGAAATCCACGATATCGGACAAAATCCGTTTTATGTTGACTACTGGACGAATGAGCAGCTACACGCTTACAAAAAAGTATGCTCTTTATATGGTGGAAGTGTGTGCGTCGATTCGACGGGACTGAAAATGCAGCCCATCAGAAGAGTCCACACTAACCTAGAACGATCGATATTTATGTACATAATTAGGTAATGCAGTAATTCTTATTAGTACATATTAATAAACAGTTTTCCGAATTTTAGAAATATTTTATAAAATTTAGAAATATACAGGAATATATGTGCGTGTAAGGAGAAATTTTTTTTAAAAAATACCGTGTTAATTACGATAATCGTTAAGTATTATGATCAACGACAAAAATTCTAGATACAGCACGATAAAATTATAGGCACACCACAAATGCGTTAAAGGAAGGTGCATTCATTTTTACTGTGTTGTATGCAGAATCTTTTACACTACCATATAATACTACCGTAATTAGCACGGTCATTTTTAAAAGAAATTTTACTTACAGCATAATGGAAACATAATCACCTCTCAGCATTCCCAGTTACACTTTGGAAAGAAAGAATTCTTCCAGTACTTGTAAGAGTATCATTGAACACGCGAATAGTGTTGAAATAACTTTTCCAAAAAAACGGCGAGAATATTGTCAAAATTACTTTCCACAATCACGAATATTGCCACTTTTTCAGATTTGCATTAATTTTTGATAACCATATTTTGTTCCCTTGGTGATATTCTTGAAGGTACTGCACGAATTTTGCATTACAATGTTGTCCTATAAACCGCACTTATTTGCATTTATATATACTGTTCATTCAGAGTTCAGTTCTCGCTATTAATTGACATTTTAGTTCTGAAAAATGATACAATTTATTAACTGTGATATTTTACTGAGCACTTCTCACGACATAAATAATATTCAATACAGATTCTAGGTGAAAAATATATTATCGACAATATTTAGCACTAACAATGGACATATTTTTGTTTCATTCAATTTCAGTGTTAACTGTGAGGAAGGACAGTTTACAGTTGCCCAAAGATTAGGAGAGCGGCACACGACAAGGGACATAATGCAATTTTTAATAGACTTTCATAGTTTTGGTGCACCTTTTCCAAAGGAATTTATTTGTGATGGGGCGAGAGCATTATTAAATGCTGCCGTACTGACATACTCTCGCTTATCCAACATACAAGAGTATGCAGACGGAATGAAAAATACAGAAAACATAAAAACGCGCATTCGCATGGATGTGGCGCACTTTAAAAATAAATACAGGAAACACCTAAAAAATATTAATCGCAGAGTATTTTGTTTATATATGGCTGCGATTGGGCAGTTGCTCATGACCCAAAATTTAAACGAGGCAGAGGATATAATTCTCGCTATTTTTTTATTAGAAAATTGCGAGACAGAAGGGTTTATACCAAATGGAGAAAAGTCTGAATGCCTGAAAAAGAAAACATGGCTAATTACGTTAGTAACCAGTAAGTGCGAAATTTCATATTGTAAATAACTTGCTTTTAACTAATATATTTTAACTAACTTTTAATAAATGCTTCGGTTAAATATAGTACAATTTTCATTGGAAAACCTTTTATCATACATTAAACTTTTCATGAGTGAATCCGAAATATTAAGTTTGAAGATCTATCTTCTTTGAAAAAAATTTATTTTACCTATGCGAAGTACAATCACTCTTGATGTTTTATTAGGCTATGAAGAAATGGAAATGGCTGAAATTGAAGAAGAAAGAGATATGGAATGCCACATTGAAGCAGAGGAAAATACACCGACAGTCTTGAATTATTGGGGACAATGGGCGAATAAACTTTTCGAAAATGCAAAGCCTTTTTTCGAACAGGAAGGTTCTGAAATCAATGCATTTTATTTGCATTCCAATAAGATTTCGAAAAAGTTGCTCAAAGATTTAGAATTATTTCCCATATGGGGAAATATATTAAGCAATAAATTTAATTTCGGACGCATACCAGCATCCAGTGCATCCGTGGAAGGAGAAATAAATAAAATTAAATCAATATTAATGAAATCATATAAGTCTGCAGTGAGGGTGGATCAATTTCTATCAGACCACATTGAATATTTAAAAGGAAAAATGCTATTGATCAATGCAGCATTAAATAAGAAAGCTGTAAATGTCAGCGAAAATAAAATAACATTATTAGAAAACGCAAATAGAAATACTGCTTTAAAAGAAATCGAAAATTGGAGAGGGAAAGGCAATCCCCGGGTAAAACGGCGAAAAACAGCAAACAATAATAACACAAGTCCGGTAGAAATCCAACAATCTGATAAACCAATCTGCCCCGCATGTGCAGATGGCAATATGCCAGGCGATGCGCATAAGTGTTACTTATGCGCAAAACCTGTGCATATTTTTATTCAGTGTTCTATTCCCTTAGAGGGAGAAGAGGAAGGTTATGGACAGAAACGTATATGCTATGATTGCGATAAACATGGCCATGTACAAAGCAATATAGACATACAATTAGATCAAGCAAACAAGGAAAATGTACAGAAAAAGAAAAAAACATATAGAGAAGCTGCGAAATATTTAGGAGAAAGGAAAAATGATGTTAAAGATATATTGCAGTGGGATAGAAATCGGGCCATACCCATAATTAAAAACGGAAACAGTCCCCAACTGGCACCCACAACAATCGACAATAAAACAGTTTCATTGCGAAATACATGCTCCTTTGATAGCATATTCTATTTAACATTGTTGGCCGCAATCGATTTTGTAAATATAAGAGACAAAGTAAGTTCATAATTTTAATTACACATAGTTGATGTACATAAATGTATTATATAACGAATGAAAACTCTTATAAATTTTGTTTTGCAATTATTCTAAATTGTTATTAATTGTACCTATAGAAATACTGTTTTTTCTTCTCATTCCTTCATGTAAAAATATTGTTTTTACCCCAAATGATTACAATACATTTTATTAGCAAATGTATCAAAATATTATTATATATATTTATTTCTTATATTTCATATATTAGATGAAATCGATAGATACATTGTTCTCAAAAATGATTGAAGACATCCTTAACAACGGGTTGAGGAGTTATACGTATGTGATGCGGGCAAAATTGCTAGCAACAATATTTCCAGTGGAACAGTCCACATTAATAGACAAATTGCACTATATAAACTGTAATACAAATGTTGGGTGGTTGGCACAAAAGTTATTCAAGGAACTACCTAGCATTAGAGAAAAATCAGAATGCACAATATGTAAATATATAAATATTAAAAATCTAACAGGAATACAGATAGAGGACGTACAACTTATGAAATCAAACAGCGAAAGTTTTATTCCAGAATTTTGTACGGTACCGAATAGTACCTGTCCCAAATGTGGCAGTCCCGGTACCGTACAAAATAAATTAATAGAAATCGGTAAATAACACGTTTTATAACTAAATTAATAACATGGTTTTATTGCAATTTCTGTTGAGTTTTAAAGAATTTGAAAATGCTTTTCTAACATAATTAATCATACATTTTCATTTCTAGGTGACATTGTATTATTTCAAGTATTTAATGCTACAGAAGAAAATTTGTATATAAGCTTAGAAGAAATACATAAAAAAATTACGAACCCATTATCTGAAAACGAAGATCTACAATTGGTGGGCTCGGTTAATTACTACGGTAAGAGTGGCCTCCCGACAAGGCACGCGGAAGGATCTTTAAAAAATGTAACAGGCCATTACACGGCAATTATATATCGGAAGGGCGGTCCATCAACAAATTGGACAGAATTCGATGATATAAAAAATCATAGTATAAGTAGGAAGGCCAATTACAAAATTGTCCCTCGACTATTAATGTACATAAAAGAAATAAAATAATAAAATAGGAATAAAAGGGGAACGCATATGAGCCGTACTGACAATGAGCATGATTACGGGGCTATACGCACTGAGCTTGGGTTGCTAAACATTTGTGATCTGTTTACGTTAGCTGACATATGTTTTCTATACAACATCTTAAAAAGCCGAATCGATTGTAAGGATTTATTGGGGTCTATCAATTTATGTGCAATGTAGCGTAACGTACGTCGAATGTTATATTTTCGGATAGGCCGCCCCAAGTCTCATTATGGTACGCGTGATCAGATTCATAGATGCCGCGAAACAGCGAACTCTTTCTTCTCTTCTTTAGACATTTTTAATGGGTCGCCTCAACGACTCGAGGCGCAAGTTATTTCTGAGCTGGAGCGTAGAAGTTCATAGCGTTGTTGTTATCTGTACTTTTGCGATTACTATTACTTTTTCTTTATCTATTTCTGAATCTGTGTATATATGTTTCTCGTCCGTCACACATGCTAACTATAGCTCACTGTACCTTACATAGTTATATGCTTCTTTGCATCAAAAGGGTACGTCTCGTAAAATGAATAAATAAATAAATAAATAAAATGAAATGATACAAAATCTTTCATTCTTTTTTCTGCACTTACCTACAACCAACATTGTACAGCCTTTAGGCTATGCTAGATTAACGCTGTTCCAGCGCGGTCATCGCTTCTCGAAAATGGGTGGAGCAAAAAAATTAATATTCGGGGGATTGAGAGCAAATAATTAGCAACAAAATATGCCGCAAGAATGGCATCGATAGCTTTGTTAGGTACAAAGGTACGACGCGTGGCTACGCTAGATTAACGCGGGTCCAGCGCGGTCATCGCTTCTCGAAAATGGGTGGAGCAAAAAAATTAATATTCGGGGGATTGAGAGCAAATAATTAGCAACAAAATATGCCGCAAGAATGGCATCGATAGCTTTGTTAGGTACAAAGGTACGACGCGTGGCTACGCTAGATTAACGCGGGTCCAGCGCGGTCATCGCTTCTCGAAAATGGGTGGAGCAAAAAAATTAATATTCGGGGGATTGAGAGCAAATAATTAGCAACAAAATATGCCGCAAGAATGGCATCGATAGCTTTGTTAGGTACAAAGGTACGACGCGTGGCTACGCTAGATTAACGCGGGTCCAGCGCGGTCATCGCTTCTCGAAAATGGGTGGAGCAAAAAAATTAATATTCGGGGGATTGAGAGCAAATAATTAGCAACAAAATATGCCGCAAGAATGGCATCGATAGCTTTGTTAGGTACAAAGGTACGACGCGTGGCTACGCTAGATTAACGCGGGTCCAGCGCGGTCATCGCTTCTCGAAAATGGGTGGAGCAAAAAAATTAATATTCGGGGGATTGAGAGCAAATAATTAGCAACAAAATATGCCGCAAGAATGGCATCGATAGCTTTGTTAGGTACAAAGGTACGACGCGTGGCTACGCTAGATTAACGCGGGTCCAGCGCGGTCATCGCTTCTCGAAAATGGGTGGAGCAAAAAAATTAATATTCGGGGGATTGAGAGCAAATAATTAGCAACAAAATATGCCGCAAGAATGGCATCGATAGCTTTGTTAGGTACAAAGGTACGACGCGTGGCTACGCTAGATTAACGCGGGTCCAGCGCGGTCATCGCTTCTCGAAAATGGGTGGAGCAAAAAAATTAATATTCGGGGGATTGAGAGCAAATAATTAGCAACAAAATATGCCGCAAGAATGGCATCGATAGCTTTGTTAGGTACAAAGGTACGACGCGTGGCTACGCTAGATTAACGCGGGTCCAGCGCGGTCATCGCTTCTCGAAAATGGGTGGAGCAAAAAAATTAATATTCGGGGGATTGAGAGCAAATAATTAGCAACAAAATATGCCGCAAGAATGGCATCGATAGCTTTGTTAGGTACAAAGGTACGACGCGTGGCTACGCTAGATTAACGCGGGTCCAGCGCGGTCATCGCTTCTCGAAAATGGGTGGAGCAAAAAAATTAATATTCGGGGGATTGAGAGCAAATAATTAGCAACAAAATATGCCGCAAGAATGGCATCGATAGCTTTGTTAGGTACAAAGGTACGACGCGTGGCTACGCTAGATTAACGCGGGTCCAGCGCGGTCATCGCTTCTCGAAAATGGGTGGAGCAAAAAAATTAATATTCGGGGGATTGAGAGCAAATAATTAGCAACAAAATATGCCGCAAGAATGGCATCGATAGCTTTGTTAGGTACAAAGGTACGACGCGTGGCTACGCTAGATTAACGCGGGTCCAGCGCGGTCATCGCTTCTCGAAAATGGGTGGAGCAAAAAAATTAATATTCGGGGGATTGAGAGCAAATAATTAGCAACAAAATATGCCGCAAGAATGGCATCGATAGCTTTGTTAGGTACAAAGGTACGACGCGTGGCTACGCTAGATTAACGCGGGTCCAGCGCGGTCATCGCTTCTCGAAAATGGGTGGAGCAAAAAAATTAATATTCGGGGGATTGAGAGCAAATAATTAGCAACAAAATATGCCGCAAGAATGGCATCGATAGCTTTGTTAGGTACAAAGGTACGACGCGTGGCTACGCTAGATTAACGCGGGTCCAGCGCGGTCATCGCTTCTCGAAAATGGGTGGAGCAAAAAAATTAATATTCGGGGGATTGAGAGCAAATAATTAGCAACAAAATATGCCGCAAGAATGGCATCGATAGCTTTGTTAGGTACAAAGGTACGACGCGTGGCTACGCTAGATTAACGCGGGTCCAGCGCGGTCATCGCTTCTCGAAAATGGGTGGAGCAAAAAAATTAATATTCGGGGGATTGAGAGCAAATAATTAGCAACAAAATATGCCGCAGGAATGGCGTCGATATCTTTGTTACGTACTGTGATACAACATGTGGCTACGTTAGCTTAATATTGAGCTAGAGCAGCCTCAGTTTTTCGAAAACGGCTGGGGCAAAAAAATTAATATTCAGTGGATTAAGAGCAATAAATTAGCAAAAAAATATGCTGCAAGAATGGGATTGATATCTTTCTTAGGTACAGAGATACAATAAGTGGCTACGCCAGCTTAATATTACGGTAGCGTAGCCATTGTTTCTCGAAAACGGCTGGAGCAAAAAAATCAATTCTTTGGCAAATAATTAGCAAATAAATAGCAACAAAATATCGTATTAATTTTGCGCTGGCCTTTTCAAATGGCTACGCCAGCTTAATATACGTGCTGGATACGGCTGCTCCTCCCCTCTCGACGATCACGCTTTAACGATGCTGTTTGTATCGTAACTGTATCACCCCCGGAGCGAAGTTCTCTAATTTTCACCCTCGCTGGACAGCATTGTGAGTCGCAGAGTTAACGCCTCTCGCAATTTTCACGCAACTTTTCATCGCCTATCTCTTCGAACGCCAAGAAGCATAATCGGTACGCAGGCTCAAACCCCCCCCCCCCCACCCCCGGGCTGTGAAAAAGCGTGATTTAATTACCGTGCCGCTGGTTTTATGTAAATACCATTAGGCCGAGCTGTGTTTATTAAAAAAGTTTGCTCTGTGCAAGGGCGGCGTTGAAGTGTGCGTTGAGTTGTGTTGCTATTGGGTTTATCTTCTTCTGGGCATGGTGGAATGATGAGTAAATTTTCGGACAACTTTTGGAGTATTTAAGCGGCTTCTTTATCTGAAGAATGTATACTTGGGATTTTGAACCGACTTCAAAAAGGAGGAGGTTATGTATTCGACCCGTATGTATGTTTTTTTTTTTATGTTTGTCCCCTCATAACTCCTCAGCATATGGTCCGATTTTGAGGATCTTTTTTTTATTCGAAAGAGGATGGTGCCCCGTTGGTCCCATTCTGCGCGGAATCAATATTGGCCCAATATTTTACCAGTTATAGTTAATAATAATTTATATGTTTGTCCCCCCATAACTCCTCAGCATATGGACCGATTTTGAGGATCTTTTTTTTATTCGAAAGAGGGCGATGCCCCGGTGGTCCCATCCGAGACTAAATCAGTATTGGCTCAATATTTTGCCAGTTATGGTTAATAATAATAATTTATATGTTTGTCCTCGCATAACTCCTCAGTATGTGGACCGATTTTGATGATCTTTTTTTTACTCGAAAGGGGGCGATGCCCCGGTGGTCCCATCCTACACTGCATCAACATTGGCCCAATATTTTGCCCGTTATGGTTAATAATAACGACTATTGTCACCTAATTATTATTATTTTATGTACGTACGCGCATATCTCCTCAGCATGTTGTCTCAATATATATAAAACTAAAAAGTTAAAAATAAACAAAATTTAAAAAAAAAATTAAAACCGACTTCAAAAAAAAAAAATAATAAAATTGCACTAAAAAGTAAAAAATAATTCTTTCCCTTATTTAATCTACGACTCATATTTTTCAAGTTGGTGCCTCATCATTTGCACTGTGTAAATCTGGCGCCGGCTTAAAAAATACGAGTCGTAGATTAAATAAGGGAAAGAATTATTTTTTACTTTTTAGTGCAATTTTATTTATTTTTTTTTTTTTTGAAGTCGGTTTTATTTTTTTTCATAACACGGACACTGGGGGTTGCGATATGATGCGTGGGAAAGGTAGCAGAGAATTTACTGTACTACGGTACTGTATTTTACAGACTATAATAAGGAAACTAGTCTGTACGAAGCTGGGTAGAGGGGTGCCTTTTTCCACAACTAGGTCATCGGTTTTATGGCTAGGAATTATTCTATTCTGCACCGAAGCAGTAATTAACATAGAATAACATTTACTCCTGAAATGCACACCAGAAGCCGGGGTGCATATTTCAGCGGGATATTGTAGAAATGTGGTTGCGTCCTCCAACATTCCTGGACCTCTCTAAATTCGTCCCGCCGCATTCCTTAGCAGGGCGCGCATGAATTCTCAAACTTCGTGATCTTAGAATCAAGTAATTCCTTGTTAAAAGGGAGCCTCGGTCTTGATTAACCTAAAAGTTCCCTGCGTTTTGCAAAACTTTGACTGCGGCTCAGTGGGCCACTCCAGGACCTACACGTGTTCGTACGAACTTCCGCACTTATTTTGGCCAGACCACGTGTTTGCAGGGTAGTGTACCCCCCCCCCCCGCGTATAAACATGCCAACGCGCATACGCCTTTACAACGAATAAATAATGAACTAACAGCGTGCACGCAGCAGCAAAATATTACTCCAAGTTACCGCCTCGTGTACACGACCGCCCTTTCGAGTTAATTTCCCCCAATCCTCCCCTGCACCCTCTGCGAGAGAGCAGCGCGGTGTCGGTATTCCTTCAGGGGCGCACACAACATGCATACGTATTTTCACGAAATAAAACATGCCTAGCTTACGCACAGACATCGACACTTTACACTAAAGAACTAGCATTCGAGTTTATTTTCTTTTAGGTGCGAAAGTAATAGGCACAGTACTTGGTGCACCTTGAAGTACTTCGGAACCTGTCAATCCTCCGATGCGTTTGGTAAGAAGGAAAAAGGGATAGGATAATAGTGGCACGTATTGGGAGTTTGAAATACGACTGACACTTGAGGATAAAACACGTTTAGATTGGGGATATCTTCAGGTTTTCTATTTTTGTGAGCTTGATGAAGGAAGAGATATTGGGGAGGTATGATCTTCTTGGCTGCAACCTGTATCAATAATCACATTAACTGTCCTGAAAGGTTGGAGCAATTCGAGTTCTATTTTCATGATAGGGATCTCAGGCATTACCCTCTTTTTCATACTAATATGCATTACGCGGTGTACGGGAGACACAACTGTACCTATCGATAGAATGTGTATGCCCGCAAATAGGTACTGCGATAATATTGATTTCTCCGCTAACTCCTCATTAACGTTCAGAAACTCGGTCTTGCCTATTGTGAATGATCAATGGTTGCGATTATTATGCCCAATTATAATTGTAATATCTGTGCACATTGTAATATTTGTACTATTTATTTTACTTCTCTTCTTTTCTTTTCTTTGGTGTTTATTTGATTTTATTTGCCCTCTATATTATTTTATTTTATTTCTCCTCTATATTATTTTATTTTATTTGTCCTCTGTACTACTTTATTTTATTTGCTCTCCATATTATTTTATTTTGCTGCTTTTATAATTATTTTATTTCTTCCATATTCTATTCATCTTATTAAAATGCACCACAGGGTTATATCCCGTTAATAAATCAATAATGCTAATTAACACAGTGCATCCTCCGCACGTTTTTTCCGTGTTTTCACGTCGATGTTTTTTGAAAAGCAACGAAAACATTGCTCAAGATTCCCCAATGTCCAAGAACGTTTACATTGAAAACAAACCTAGCAAGGAGTTCGTTTCCTGCGCGCCATAAAAAACTTTATACCCTTAGCTCACTTCCCTGGCACAGGCGATCGCTGAGAAGGGCCTGGCCAACTTAAAGGGCCATTTTTCAAAACCTCGCGCCACTCAAGGCGTTAAAAACCAATATCCTCGTCCTTACGACAAGCAGCTGAATATCCAGCGTTCTATATTCCTCCCCCTATCAAGCGGCCTCTACTCGAAACCCTCGTTCTTATCTAGAAAACCGAGGGGACCGTTCGAAATGGCTCGTCCCGGGGGGGGGCCAATCCCGCGTATAATTCGACAACGCATCCTCCAACCTCCAATACGATCTGAGGAATAATTTTGCGGGACTCGCCACGTGGGGCAGAGTTTTGTTTTCTCGGTCAGCTTTTCCCGTTTATTCGTCGAACAATAAAATTGATCCCAACGAGACGTCAGTCAGGGGCCGACTCCAGTGCGCGTCACTCGCTTATCGATAGTCGGAATTTTCCAGAAAATACCTTCCACCGACGGCATAAAGTCTTTTCCTCCGTGTCGCGGGGAATAGCCAAGCTTATCGGTAGTGAAAGTTTATCGAGGCTTCAGACTCGTGAATTTTTCCAAGATCAACGTGCCCACGCTGGTACGCGTATATATTCCAGCCGGCTAGAATGGGTTATACTCGCCCCGGGCCCCAGGAACGGGGATGTTTGCGCGCGGTGGAAGATACGTTCCATCGAACATCCAGATACACACGGTGAACTACCGAAACTTGGGTCGGCGGGCTTATCCGTTAGACGTCGATTTACATTCTCGATTAGGAACATATTTTCATGCTGCTTCGACGACAGCGGAGTCAGTGTTCAACCCTATCAACGCTAGTGGATTTTAGTTTGAACGTTTAACGTAATCATACTTGCGATTACTCGCCCTTGCCTGGCGGATGCTAGGTCCATTTTTGACTAAACTAAATATTCAACTACAATTACTCACAAATGTAACCGTCTACCCTATATGTAACATGTTAATTCAAAATAAGAATTCCCAAAATTTCATTAATAGGTATATTTTCGTTTTGGGGGTATTCAATTGAAAAATGGTACACGGTTTATTTAAAGAGTATTATTATCCGCGAAAGTAGCAAAGATTGGGCAAAAGTATATTTGCCCAAACTCAGTATTTAATTTATACAAACGTAATTACAATATTTTTCTGATATTCACGCGTTTTAATTATAAGTTTTATTATGCAGATTCAACTAATTTTCTGTGAAATTCGGGCTTATATTGTTCCACTCTTCTAGCAAAATTTCTTCCACCATTTCTGTGATAGATAGTACTAACTGAAAATATATTAATCAATGTATATAGAAATGTAAAGTGTATATGGGTAATTCTGAATTTAGCATTACTCGTTATTAGTATTATTTCTTGGAGAAGATAAGGTTCTTGGATCTTAAATGGTTTTTAAAAACTATTTCTGAGTATCAATCTATCCGCCGTCCAAGTATTGAGGTCGAGGAGAAAAAAATTGGAGAAGTTTCAAGTTGACGGTAATTCCATATTTTCTTGCTGATACTTAAGTGTTTATAAGTAACGTGGAAGAATGTTGGACGAGGGAAATTAGTGGAGAGAAATGGAGGATTAAGTGATAAAACGGACTGTTTTGAATAATCTTGTTTCGTTTCATTTATACAGTTCTATCAATTGCAACAGGATTTTCTACATGTTTGTTTGATCTAGCTGTTTACAGTCGCGTGCACATATGTCGACAATTATTAATGCGCAATGTTCGCAGCATCTGAGCAAGATAACACTGTTGAATTTAATAGTGTTAAAGTTTCCCTATAAATTTGCCGCGGCTGGCGTAAATACACGGGGCTGAAATAGTTCTGTCGACGCACAGTTTACTAGCCGAAATCCCTGCAATTATAACATGCATGAACAGCTTCGGTCTCTGCATCAAAGTCATTAACCTGAGCAGGGAATACTTGAGAGTGGACACTGCGAGGGGCGATGCACAGCGCAGTGAAAAATATCCGCTCATGTTTCATTTTATTAAAGCAAACAGCGCTTTTCGCTTCCAATAATTCATTCCATATCTTTATCAAGTTACAAGCATAACACACACGTACTACCATTAAATAATGCGTAATCAAGATACTACTGAACTCATAATTAAAAGAGAATGTTATTTAATGCGGCAATTTCAACATATTTAACCACTTACAATTACATTAGTAACTAGTAAAAATTAATAACCAAGTTGCAGTTAAATATTCCACGAGCGTGTCTATATTAGAAAATTTCGATTAGAGCCGGTGAAAATAGTAGCCAATCCGATGGTCTGCCAGTTAAATAGTGGCGAAAGATGAATACTTGATAATACTATCACCGACAGAAGCTATCGATCTGAATACTCGATAACATGTTATTCTTGGCTAAAAAGTTCCCCAGTTTCCAGGACTTCTCGCTCTACTATCAATATTCAAAAGTCAACACCAATTCGCTACACTCGGCTAGCAAGAAATCGCTCTCGTTCGAGCAGAGCGAATGAAACGCAAAGCAAATTAATACTTGAGAACACTTTGGTAGCAGCGGGCTGCTTAATTATTTAGACATTTAGAAACTTGCTGGTGCGCTTCCTCCCCGATTCTCTTCGACTCCTCCCCATGGAACGTTCCATTTCTAGGCCTGCGTTTCAGTTTGCGTTAGTCTGGTTAGTTTGAACGTTTGCAAAAGACACGTTCGACCACATCGAGGCTAGAACGATCTACCTGTGCGCTGGTAGGCGAGCCCAAACATTAACATGCATAGTGATGCTTGCACTACTTCACACAAGTATTTGTTCACTTGCGGAAGCACTGTTTGTGGTTATAAATCGACGTAGAAAAACGTTGATAAGAGGAAGTAATTGTTTATTCGAAGAGAATATTGGGTTCTCTGTTCGATTTAAAATTCAGGCTCAGGTACGTTGCACAGTGGTTTGAACAGAGGAAAAAAGTCATTTTTGGAATGTTAAGTACGCAGAATTTTTTCAATACAATTCCATAGTAGGATAATTGAAGCACCAGAACCAACAAGAATTTTCTGTAAATACCATTAATTTGTAAGGAAATTATAATATGAAAGTTGGGGAACAGAATACTTGCAAGTTTGAGTTACAAACGCACTATCTTACAAGTAAAATTTAAAGTATTTACAAATTAAAAAAAAATCGCAATTTTGTAATTTGATTATGTTCATACTGAACAAATAAATTACACGAATTAAGTCAATGATACAATCGTTGATTTCAGTGGGACAGAAGTTGAACAAAGAGGTATTTTTAATAATAGAATCGAAGTTTACTTAGACATAACTTTTTTGCGACAACTAGCGTCAAGGTAAGACTTAATACTAGTGGTGCATTATATCTTTGAGTACATAACCAAACAGGTTTCATCTGCGTAAACTTGCGGCTTTGGTGTCGGGAGCATTTTTTCTATAACTTTTATCAGTATTTGGAGTATCTTGTTTTCATTTTTCATAATATTGAAAAATGTTTTAGATAAAAGTTGAATGGTTCCTAGGAGGCCATAATTTAATGTAATTAGTTTTTTTATATGTGGACGCATAGAGGTCGCAGAGAAGTCATTACTGAATCATACCATTTCAAGGATTTTAAAAAATAAAACCGAAGAACTTGAAAATAGCGACCTCAAAAACCCCGGGATACCAAGTTTGGTATAAATTGAAGGTTTCACATTGATGTTATCATATTTTTTCCTTGATATGTAGATTTCGGACCACTGTGCGTTGGTGTATCATTTCTTAATGGCAGAGAGGTGTAACATGTTTGAAAGTAATTTCCTTATTTCTTCTGTTGTTAGTAAGATTTAAGTAACACTTACTAATCATTAGAGGTATGTCGCAAATAGAAAGTACCATTGATAGTAGTTCTAAACGAGCAAATAAACACGATTTATAACCTTCTTTATCCTAACTACTATTCTGGAATTCTTTGACGAATGAATCTTCTGCTCTTACTCCATGTTCTGATACAGAAACATTTTTTCCAAAATTTGCCTCACGTTTAACAACACAGGAATGCTTTAATATCGATGGGCCACAAGACGATTTTAAATGCCTCCAGTTAAAAAAGTATTTTCCAAGACCTGAAAATCCTGCAAATATAAATTTTGAAAAGTCATAGGAGTCGCGATTCTTCCAGTATCACAGCGATATATACGAGCAGTATGGAGCAAAGCTACACGAAGTGTACACAAGTGGACGTGCTTGTGAGTCCTCGTATTTCAGTGTTAAGCCAGTGTCAAATAAGTCGTTTCGTTCGAGGAGTTTCCAAGAAAGCATATTGAAGTGCCACTACCGCGCAATCCTGTTCCTCGCGTGTGTCCAAGAGTTCCATCGCGAAGTAACTAGTCCAGAGTGGAGGAGCACTCTGACCGTCACTTCAAAGCATCCCCGGAACAGTTGAAACACCTGGAACGCCATTTCGCGCGCTGTTTATACCAGCCTGGCTTCGTATTTACCTCAAACACAACCGTCACCTTCCACGTCCCTCTGTCATCCCGGCCAGCCGTGTCTCGCCACCTTCCGAGCAGCTAATCCACCTGCGTCAATCACCCTGCGCGCTGGACGCCACCGTGTTCGCCTGTTCCCTGCACCGACGTCAGCCGATCCATCTGCAATTCAATTTCTGCTGCGGCATAGGTCCCGAATGGACGTGTGCCCGAATATTAAAGCGGTCCTGGATAATTGCGAGTCGGCTGGCCCGCGTGGACCCTGGTTAATCGTGATGTCGAAAGTTTGAGGGTGGCTGGTGTCACCGCCGCGTTCGACGCAACGGCACCCCAACGCCGCTCGCGCGCCTCGGCTCCTCCGCCTCTCTGAACACCGTGATGCTGTCGAATCAGATTTCAGATACAGGTTACAAAGGCACGAGAATATTTACTTCGAAGACAGTTTCCAAAGTGGGCGTTTCAGCTGAAATTCTATCGTGTTTTCGTGTTTCGTTTACCCGCTGCATCGAGGCGTTCATTGTTCGCGGGTATTGTAAATGCCCTATTTTGGGGATTTGAATAGCCGTGCGCTTTCCTCGTGCGAGTGGAAGGTTCGGATTATGCACTGCACCCGTCGGACGACTAATTAGCGTGCTGTTCTCGTGCGATACCCTGCAACAAGTTATTATGCTGTTGCTCCATTAAATACGGCTGAAATAGGTTTGCAATTAGACTGAGAGTTTCTTGGATTATTTGTTGCTCCGTTTCACTTGACCCGCTTGCAGTGATTCTTTAATTAGCCGAGTGATTTGGAGTACGTAGATAGAATTTTCATTATCGATTGTCCACGATAATTGTTGTACCTAAATGGACCTGAGTTTAAATTCAACGCCTGTCGCGTTCAATTGTCATTTTCATGTCAGAATCAAGCAGACCCGCGGACAAGCACTTGCAGATCAATTTAAATACCGCGACGGTAATGTGCCAGAATCCTCGTGTTATAACAGAAGACTTTGATTGAATGATAGTTTAATGTTGAACGTTATTCGCGATTAATCTAATGGTAAAAATAACAATCTGCCTTTATATCTAATATATCAAGAAAGTTAGTAAAACTACATGCACACACAAATATAATTACAAAATAATTCTTTTATCAAGATGTAGTGAGAGACTTGCAACAAATCTTTCGAAATTCATGAATATGACAGTGAGTGTAATTTCATTGTCACCTTTCATCCTTGTTTTCTTTTGGCGACGAGAAAAACGACACTAATTAAGCACCCCCATGTGCTTTATTTTATTTCCGTTTACCAATTTATCAAGCCTGCACGTGACCTTTTCGGCACATTACTGAAAATGATGCGACCTCTGTTTCGACGGGCAAGGAACTGTTCCTTTGAGCCTCCCATGCATTACGATTCTCGTAGTAATTGGCTATCTATCAGTGACACGTTTCGCCATAGGGTGGAATCGATCAATCGTATAATGCATATGCGATCAGGCAGCAGCGCGTACCGCTCGTATTGGAATACGATTTATCGAGGTTCCAAGGAGTTCTTCCCGTTTTAATTTAATCTGCATCCAAGTGCCGACAGAGATATACACAGGGTGTCTCCCGACGCAACAGGCATACTTGTTCAAGCATTTTTTGCTGGCCTTTCTAAGCCAGCAAAGTCACATTCACTGTGGGTACTTGGTCTAGTTCTTTTCGAGGTAAATGTCGCTCAATCTTCTGACCCGGGGGTGCTAGCTAATGGACAAAGGATATTCGTTTATTATCGTAAACCCTTCATTGCAAATGGGAAGTGGAATCATAATTTTTACATGCCAGGGTAATGAAAATTTGAGCTTCATCTGGTATGTCCATCAACAAATGCATTCCTCAATTTCCCTCACAATTCTGTGTACATTCTGAAACGTGGAGTATCGAAGAACTGATATCCAACTGTCCTCATTGCAAAAACTGAACGCGAATAGAATTTGACCTAATACATATTAGGGGAGGGTTGCCTATTTTGGACCACTTTTTTATGTTTCTCTCCTACACGGGCATAACACATTTCAGAAAGCAAACAGAAACGGGAGAAAGATCAGCATTTTATGCAGATTTTATCATGTATTTTGCGTGTTGATAAAATATGTGATTAAAATAATATTTAAAAAAAACTAAACTACTGACTTCGGTCCATATCAGGCAACCGGTTTCGTAATTTGGACCGTCGGTTTCCTACGTTGGACCGGTCCTAAAAATCAATGAATTCAAATATACAATCTAAAAAACACTGATCAGGGCATTGAAAAAAAAATGGAAACAGGAAGAAACAAGTATCTTACGGTGCACTTAGTTCAATAGTACGTTGTTTTGGTGGGTTTCACATTTGCACAACGTGTATGAACCCAGGTGCGACATTGAAGACATCGTATCATGTCTTCTTCATTGTTTCTGCTACATAGGAAGCAATACTTGAAAGAAAAAACCTTTTTCGTATGCTTTTAACTATTCGCTACCATAACATAGATTGCATCCTACAATCCACCGGTCCAATTCAAGCAACTAGTGATGGTCCAATATTAGGCAACTTGTAGGTTACATCAAAAAGATATGTTTTCATTGTTATACTTATACGAAGATGGGAAAGTAAGGACATGAAGTTGTAGCTAAGACAGCACACTTTACTCTAGTATCGTTTAAAATGATGGTACTTACAAGATGTAAAAAGAAATTCACTTGAAATAGCACGAAAAATAATGATCGTGCACCACGTGTTTCTCTATTTCGACGAAGCTGAACGACAAGCAAATGAATAACCGTCTCGCTGTTCTCGCACGTTCCATCTCCACTTCCTAAATCAGTGTAGCCAAAAAAAACCACTGCAAATATATTTGTTTATCGAGATACACAAATGGTCCAATCTAGGAGCCGGTCCAATAAAGGCAACTCTCCCCTATATACAATTGCTGATATTTCGAAAATGGAGTTTGAAGTAGCCAAAGCCTATTTTCTCAAGAAAAGAAAAAGGACCGTCTCTCCTTTCTGACTCCGTTATCGATTAGCCAAAATCAATTAGAACCACAGTTCTCATCGCGCAGTGCTCTAAATAATTAGCGCAGGAGTTGGTATTTATCTCACTTCATTTCAATGTTAAGAGGGTGGTTGGTAAAATAATAAATTATGAAAACGGAAGAAGCTAACACCTCGATACGCAACATTATCAGTTTTCCAGCAACAGAACCCAGTCCAGTCAAACAGAGCACCGTCCACTATTCAACCACCCCCGCCGTTGATCAATCGACAAGTATAAGCCGCGTTGCATGGACGCCGATTAAACTGTCCGTCGGTAGTCCATCGGAAGTCGATAGTACACGCTATGCATTACCGTGCACTCTGCGATTTGGAAACGGTCGGTGCAGAGTGAATAGTATATCAGTGAAAAAGCAGAAGCAGATCGAGCGTCACAAACAGTAGTCAGCGGAGTTGACGTGCAGGCTAAACAACGCTTATCGCGATGACGGATGGGGATAGATACATTCTGTATATGACGTTTCTCGCTGAGCATCGCCTGGCAAAACGTGCTGGTAAAAGTTTAGCGGTTACATCGCGGGGGCGCTGCGTGCACCGGGGGGATCTGAGAATGGTCAATCGAGACGAATTTCCCCCGATCGCACGGCCACGCTTGGCCTTTCGCAATGCCACGCGATCCGAGGGTGTGTACCGCAATTTTTCTTCTAATCGGCAATCTTGGCTCGCGGGAACGGTCACTCCGCTTCGTTAGCCTCGATAACTCGTTCCTTCTGCTATGCAATGGAATGGCCGTTTAATTATTTCGCGAGCCGCATACACGCTGGATGAGAGACACTTCCGTGTCTCGTGATTGATATTTCGGGTAGGTATTCGACTGAGGGCACTGCAGTGAAGCAGAGCAGAATTAGTACCTTTTTGCGTGCGACACTTTTGGGGTCGCGCGAGTAGGGGAGACCGGGTATGGTTTGTCACACGGATAGGTTGTCACAAGCGCTATAATAAAGAAACTATAAACAATAGGAATGTACTAATAATCCATGGCGATGCGTAAACATATCGTCGCCTCCTCCCCCATCACACAAGTCGTTGTGGAGTCGCATGGAGACACGATGTATCATTCTTTCTTTTCGTGCGCTCGAAGTAAATTAGGGTAAATCCGGGAGACGCGGTCGACCTAATATAAAATGGCTATTAAAACTAATATAGATATTACTTATTTTATCAGAACAAACCTAATATGTTCAGAATTTTATGCCGATTCAGAAAAACTGGTCGATATTTGCTTTAAGACAATATTTACTGTAAATCGGGTTGAAAAGTAAAGTCATGACATCTGACCACCTCTCCCGAGGTGCCGGGAGAAATGGTTTTCGCCGTTGGCAGAGACCACTCACATAATTATTCATGGAAAATTAACAAAGGATAAAGCAAAATTATTTATGAGTGAATACAACTACGGATTCATTGATATTTAATTTGTTTACGCTAAACAAGTAAAGAACACATCAAAGAAAAAGTGAATTACCTATTGGCGATTAGCAAGGCAAATGAATACAAAAGTGAATAAATAAACTAAATAAACAAAAATAATAATAAAATAATAATAAAAAATAAAAAAATAAACCAAAATAATAAAAAAATCATAACTCGACCATCTCACCTTTCTGCAGCGAGACATGGTCTTCTCGTTAGCTTTGAGAGGAAGAGTTAATATGGCCAAATACTTTGGCTGCATTGTCCCTCAATATTTCTACTATCTTATTATTCCAAACATTAAAGGAAAATAACCTTAGAAGTATATTTTAAATACGATTCCGTACAACCGCTGTTTGACAAAAGAGGTTAAATGTAACATCAATTTACCTATTATAGCCTATAAATCCAGAAAAACACAGAAGGAAGCGAAATAACGCTATTCATTCAACTGTTTGGATTCTAGAGAAGTAGTTGGTCTGCACTTTAATGCATTTTTACGTATAGACTCTGAAATATAGCGACACGACCAACTCTCCGGCCCGACCGCGTCTCCCGGATTTACCCTATGCCGTATTTTCTATCAAGTAAGTATAGGTTGTTCCTTAGCATTGACTATAACATTGTTGCATTATTCTCGTAGTTAGGAGTTTTTTCTAACTTATTGTAATGATTTTTTTGCATTTTTTAAACTTTTTAATACACGAATAGAGAGGTGAAATTGTTTAACGGTTTGGGGCAAGTTGTCACAGAACATTTGGGGTTACGTATTTGCCGCATGTACAGCTAATCCCACTGTAACTTGCTGTACCTATCATGTGATATTATTTTCTTGTTTGTTTGGCAACAGCTCTCAATAATAATGCCGCAAACTTATAAGAAGAAGACGTCCAGAGGTGAGGTGTCCCAGGAATTGATATTAGTTTCTTAATTGAATCGACTTTTTATTCATAAACTTAGCTATCCAAATGTGTGACAATCAACCCCAGATACTGTGACAACCAACCCGGCCTCGGGGTATGTTGCCACAAAATAGTTCCTGCAAATAATGTGAATTATCTCCTAATCTGGTTGACAAAATCCACAGGACCAATTTTTTTTTTATAAAGTCGGACGTACGTAGTTTATATTAATCTAAGTTTGAATCAACTTCCCTGCAGCTATGACCCGTAAAAAAATCAAAATAGGAAAATGAGACAACCATACCCGGTCTCCCCTACTGGAAATATTTACTGCATCAACTCAGGGCTGGATTAACCAATAAGCAACATAAGCGCGTGCTTAGGATAGCAAGAGAAAAGGGGCACCATAGAAAGTTCCTGAATTTTCAAATCTAACTTTTGTTACGAACACTTTTCAGTCAAATTCTCGGAAATGCCTGAGAAATCGTACATTGCATTCAAGTGGGCAGCCTGTATAAGGGGCCGCCCAAATCTTTTAAGTGCTTAAGGCCTCTAAAGAACTTAGTCTGGCCCTGCATCAACCCCGATTCCGGAAAGATTTCGATTACGTTTATTCCCAGTCGCATATCCAGAAGTCTCCAATTTCACCATTTCACCAAGCATCTAATTATCCTCGCGATTCCTCCACAAAATGATGAAGTTTGAACGATAGGACAGCTTACGGGGAATCAAATTCGAAAAGGCAAGCGCCCTCGGTCCCACGTAAATCGTATTCCGATTTTAGTGTGCGTAGAACCGCGCAGCTGATTGCATATGTATGTATACACGATGGATCGTACCGTTTCCATCACTGCGAATACGGAGCGCGCGTACACTCGCCTGCGTCTGCGCCTGTGTGTTTCACGTGAATACGTCCGTGGGTACACACGATCCCGTGTGCAAACGTGGATCGTGCATTTGCCTGGAAAGTGGTCGAACGTTTCCATATCGTTATTCTTAGCTTCGCCGTTGTTCTCCCCGCCTAGCCACTTTTCTCCAGAATTAGGAAAGTTCCCGCCAGAAGTGTGGGACGAAAGCCCCGCAACTTGAGAGAACTTTACTGGAGCCACGCGTGATGACCATCGCGAGTTTCACAGGAAGGGTTGAAGCCAGCTGTCGCCCTGGAGAAATTGAAAATTGCCAAGCTACTTTTTCCATCGTCATAGAAAAATTGGGCGTCTCGGCTGTGACACGTTTCTTGGGTGGTTTATCGTATATTACGATAATTTGCGGTGACAGCTTTTAGGGGATGGCTGTTATCGACCTGCTTGGAATTATGAGGGTTGGTTATTTTTTTTTGTGATGGCGAGTTCTTGGGGATGTTCAGTGGATAGTGGAACTAACGCATTTATAAGAAATATGTTGAAAGCACTTTAATCCAGTTGCAGTTGAAACCGAATAAATTTATTAGATTTATGAGAACGATGGGTGGTGACAGCGGCACATGCATACATGTGCACTTAACATTACAAGCGTTTTAAATTGTCGCGGATGCTTTTCGCGGTAATTGATGCAGAGCAGAATATTAATCAGATTTAATACCGATCGTGAGTAATATTAATATAGATCCATCATCGTTAATGCGTAGACTTAATAATTTATTTCTCTCCTTTGATATTATCCCTTCATTTATCGCCGCCCCGTAAAATCGCACTTTACCCATTAATTTAATAATAATCATCTGTAGAATTTAACAAATTTCAATGAGTCAATATTTCAATTAGGACAAATTAAATTTCAGTTATATAATGTCAGTTCCGAGTGTGTATCGCCAATTACGTGATTGATAAAAAATTTAAAAAAAATATATATATATCCCAGTCTACTTATTCAATCGACGTTATTATGCTCAATTTCCGATATCACTCAGCTCGGATTAGAACACAGATTAAACGCGCGCGTCAATTAGCCAAAGGATTACGAGAACACACGTCACAAAGGCTTGAAAGGCTTCAAGAACCTGAATCATGGATAGAAGCAATAGAAGCGTCTGACAAATACCGCTACCATCTTTCACTCGTTTCCATCCATTAAAAATACGAGTCCCCATTGAGTAATCTACCGAGACTTGTCAAGAGAATCGTCCCCTGCCTCCCATCCCCGTCTCAGTCAGCTCCATCAGATTTTGAAACGCGCATAAGAATGAATTGAACTGAAATCCCTCGCGGGACTAATAACGGCAGGGACATGAATATTAATGCCGTCTGAACTCCGGCGGACTCTTTCAGCTCGACTTGACAACGGTTAGACCGTCTGTAAATGGAGGGAAAATAAACGAGGAAAAGTGTTCTTGCTCGTGTCAGTGGCGAAGTGCTTGGTGGCCGCAGGGGTTCATCAGGGATCGTGGCCGCGGCGAAAGCGAAACGCTCGCTTTGCGGATATCTAATCGGGAACCGTGCGGCGAAACCATGGAATTTTCAAATTCCGGGATTAACGAAAAGCGTGAAACGCTGGGACACCCGGGACCAGATCTGGTTTCCGCGCGTTTCACCCTTAAACGCGTCCAGTTCAGCCGAGAAACCTCGGGTAACGGTTATCCTGCATAAGTTCACTCTTTCTCGCGACGACGGGAAGGATTAATTAAAAGTTTATCTTTACGTTTTCCGTGGGTGCTTGTGGCGCTCTGAAATTATATTTAGAAAAAGCTCGGGAGAGAAAGAACGCCGGATAAAGTAGCGGTCGAAGGGAAGCTTAAACTGTGAACGGTAAGAAAAATAAGATCCCATTATAGGATGAACCTTGGAATTTATACCGGTGATATCAATGTAATACTTAAGGCGCAGCGTTCAATTAGTTATACAGACTGCGCGAGTTATGCGAGTTTTTAAACTAGATACTTTTAGACCGCCATTGTACGCGCGGGCGAGATAAACGATGTTTCAGGTGAAACCAACAGTATCGTTCTTTGAATGCGTCTCTTTTTCTTTCTTTTTTTTTTTTTTTTTCCCCAGTTGAAACCGCGTACATTTTTGGAATTAATTACTTTATCTCGCGAATATGCATGAAGGCGGTGGTTAAGCGTGTCTTTCTCTCGGTTTATGCATGCATAACGCCGATAATTTCGAAGTTCATTCGTAGCCGAGTTTCCACGGCGTGCAACGACCTTAGGAGTGTTACGCGCATATTTCACGGTTTCCGGTGAATTTATCCGAAGGCACCGAGCTATCGACCGACGGGGGAAATTGAAAAATGCAGATCGCTTTCCCTCAACCTCGTGACGAGGAAGCCAATGCCGGCTGCCCCAGGTATCTTTGTTCATTGTACCAAGGGTGTTTTGCATCGCGAATACGTAATAGTTTCAGCGAACGTTACGTGCTCGCGAGTCGCGAATACTGTTGTATCACGTAACGACAGACGCGGGGAGGAAAAAGGTCGCGGAATATGTAATACGGTGCTTTCCATTAAAATGCAGCAGAAATTGAGTACCTCAGGCGCCTGGATTTTTCACAGGTCATGTCTGCTTTTAGACTGTTTTTTTTTTCTTTTTTTTTTTTATTTAATCCCCTGTGATACCGAAATCCAGTTACGCGCTGTATGTATTCGTTAAGAATATTCCTTCAGGTGGCAGGGAACGATATAGTTACCGCGATGGTAAAGTGGGAGTTGGTTATATTAGGAGTAAGGCCGAGTATTTGGAATAATTTATTAGCCTACTGACGCGATGGCATTTAGAGGGTATTTCTTAGATTAACTTTTCCCTGAGGGAGGATTATTTACAGAGTGAATCGTTTAACATTAAAATCGGAAATATCTTCCTTGCGGCTGGCGATATAAAAGGACGTGGGAAGGAAAAGCGGAATCAGGTTCGGGGGAGTAAATAATAGAAGGCTATTCCGCGTCAAATCGATCACTTCTTCCATTGGATACCAGGGATCTTGGGGAAATTGTTTAAAAAACACATTTCATTGACCCTTCGTGGTCACACTTGGTCCAATGGGCACGGCCGATTTTTAAATAGTTACCGTACGAACTGCGTCAGTCCGATCGCGTCCCAAAAATTATAATACACACTTTGAACATTGTAGACTATGGAATAGTCGCGTTTTAGTAAGAAACTAAATGACAACATGTACCAAAAAAATCGGAAAGGTGTAAAGTCCTGAAAAATGAACTATTTGCTATAACAATCATACCTACCTTTTTTATTTTTCAATTAATTTTCGTACAGATTGTGGCAGATACCTACTAATAAGATATAGTCGTTTCAGAAAATGTACAGTTTCATACTGTGCGTTTCAAAAAAGGTATTTATTTTGAGATCTGAAGATGGTCAATTGTGGAGTAACAAATCACGTTTAATTTAGAAAAACGTCACAGCCATACACATTACATTTTAGTAAAGTAAATTTCTCGAATTAGAGTAGAATAAAATTTTTCATTTTTCCGATAAAATTTACGCGTCGGTCACACATGGGTCCGATGGACCCACGCTCAAAACCGATGTTTTTGTAACGACTGCCACTGACCAACGAACATTCTGATTCAAAAACTGACGGTCTCTACCGGAAGAGGGAACCTCAAATTTCCGTAAAATGTCAGGTCAATGCCATTTCAAAGCCAGGAACTTACCGCTATCAAGGTCCAAAGATAAAAGACGGGAAGAGTTAATGTTTGCAATTTTGAAACTGTCAGACTTGTTCCTATTTTACTTTAATCTAGAAAAATTATTGACCTCTTCGTACAACTGATCCCTAATATACGAAAGTCACTTTATCCAATACCCCATGCCGCTAATAATCCCCTAAACATCCACTAGAAAAATTATTTTCATGACAAAACAAGCATTTAGAAAAATACCTTGTTTACTTATTCGACTAACCCGCAGCAAATAAACAAATGCACGCTCTAACCGCAGCAATCTCTGTTCACCAAAGGAGCGGGTGCAGCCACCGCGTCCACGCGACGACGGCTACAGTCCCCGTTTAGTATTTTAACGTTTCATCGTAAAGCGTTTAGTTTGCGAAGTTTGTCGAAGCTTAAGGGTAATTAGACGGCGATGGGGGCCGCATAAAAATTGGGATTTCAGCCGCGGAAGCCGTAACCGTCTCTAATTATAATAGCGCGGGCGGGCGAACTCGAACACGTTCTCTGTCCCGTTTAACGAGAATGGAACGACGTACGTGACATTAAAAGGATACAGGGCCGTTTTCTTTCGCGTGGATCGCTTGATTAACTGGTAATTCGTGCCCGGTGTGCTGCGGTGGACGTGACCCGGGGTATCCTTCTTGGGTGTACACACTGCCACCGCTTACAGGTTAATCCGCGCGGCTGAAGCAAAGCCTCCGCCAGCCTGGAGGAATTGAAAAGAGCGTTTCCAGATACACGGCGGCAGCCTCCCTCATCTTCCAGCGAAATTAAAGCCCGCTCCGACTGCTTGTTTATGCTTAGGGAGAAACACGGGACGACGGGGCGAAACGTGTCTCGTCGCTGGGGCCCCGCGAATCAACCGTAAACGCAGTAATTAAAATTTAATTTCGCGCCTCGCCCAGGGAAGTCGACCATCCTGTACATTCAATAACGAGGATTCGTTAATACCGAGTCGACCTGCTGCCGCCGCAGCGCCAATTAACGTCGTGCGAAAAACCGATTCGAGGAAAGGTGGAGCGCAATCTCGCCATCTTTGGGTAATTAAGGATCAGGTTGGTTCATTGTTCCGGGAGGCTGTTTTCGGTGTGCGCTAAGTGTTTCTTGGGAATCGTTCGTGAGAGGGAAAATGGTATTATTTCCTTCTTGGTGGGGCGATGGAAGGTGACCTCTGGTACAGCTGTGCACAGTGGTCCGAAATCCACATATCAAGGAAAAAATATGATAACATCAATGTGAAACCATCAATTTATACCAAACTTGGTATTCCGGGGTTTTTGAGGTCGCTGTTTACAAATCTGAAGTCAAAATTACTAAAAACAAAATGGCTAATCCAAAGTGAAACAATAATCTGCGTTAACGGTGTTTTGAGAGGTGTTTCTGAAGCAAATTGAAATTTAACAAGTCTACAAAATCTAGTAGAGGAAGGTCTTGTATTCTTCCACAGCACCAGAGAATCATGTTCTTTCTCATGTAACTGAAGAGGAACCGGAGATGCGAGAAACATATTTGCATCTGTGACGTTTTCTTGATCAAAACCCTGCTTATATTCACTGTGTCCAGATGACCCGTCACACCCCCATTTAGAAACAAGAGTCATTGTGTCACTTCCTATATTTTCAAGTTCTTCGGTTTTATTTTTTAAAATCCTTGAAATGGTATGATTCAGTAATGACTTCTCTGCGACCTCTATGCGTCCACATATAAAAAAACTAATTACATTAAATTACGGCCTCCTAGGAACCATTCAACTTTTATCTAAAACATTTTTCAATATTATGAAAAATGAAAACAAGATACTCCAAATACTGATAAAAGTTATAGAAAAAATGCTCCCGACACCAAAGCCGCAAGTTTACGCAGATGAAACATGTTTGGTTATGTACTCAAAGATATAATGCACCACTAGTATTAAGTCTTACCTTGACGCTAGTTGTCGCAAAAAAGTTATGTCTAAGTAAACTTCGATTCTATTATTAAAAATACCTCTTTGTTCAACTTCTGTCCCACTGAAATCAACGATTGTATCATTGACTTAATTCGTGTAATTTATTTGTTCAGTATGAACATAATCAAATTACAAAATTGCGATTTTTTTTTAATTTGTAAATACTTTAAATTTTACTTGTAAGATAGTGCGTTTGTAACTCAAACTTGCAAGTATTCTGTTCCCCAACTTTCATATTATAATTTCCTTGCAAATTAATGGTATTTACAGAAAATTCTTGTTGGTTCTGGTGCTTCAATTATCCTACTATGGAATTGTATTGAAAAAATTCTGCGTACTTAACATTCCAAAAATGACTTTTTTCCTCTGTTCAAACCACTGTGCGGTGGCTCAAGACCCGAGGTTTATGCAAATTGGGAATAGGTAATACGATTATTCAAGAATAAAACTATTATCTTCCCCTCTCTCAGTCAACTTTGCTCTGTCTCCAGTAATTTGATATCAGGAGGAATATTATAATTCCAAAGTGGACATTCAGAATCATATTTCCTCTGCTAGCAATTTAATTCTTCGAGGTTTTTTTATATGGGCGTAGATCTATGGCAGCCAATTCACGCACTCGCGTGCAATTCTTAAGCCTCGATTCAGTTCGAGGTCCTCTTTTCCTACCCACTCAATTAAAAGTCTCTGGAACAGAGGGCTCCGTCTATTTTCCCCGCTTCCAATAGACGCGTCCGCGATTCTAAGACGTCGATTTCATCGAAGCACGATTCAAGGGAAGAAAGCCGCCGCGGCGAATCGTTATTTGCGACTTTATCCCCCGATCGTTATAGCGCTTCCCGTCGAAAGTTCAGCCGGAATCGGATGGAGCGTTCGCTTGGGCTTGGAAAAAACTTTTCTACAGTCTCGAATACTTCCGAGGCTTGAATGTGTCTGCCAGGGATCCATTTAATAATCGACTATCGAGCTGGTCTTTGCGTTTCGCGGTTAGACGACGATGGATTCTCTGCTTTCTCCGCGTATTTTATTACGAAATTATTTAATTCTCATCCGGCCGTGTGGCAGGAGCGTCGTTAAAATTCGGTGTACATCGCGGAATATTCATTCGGAATAAATGCCAGGCGTGCACGCGAAATGTAGGAGATCATTCGGGGGACAACAGTATACTGAATACCAAGAGTGTTCGTAACGTGGACAAAAATGTTCAGGACCCGTCGCGAACAGCGCACATTCCCCGTGGCCAAGAGTTTGCTCGCGGGCTCGAGCGTGAAACTGGCGGAAATTGTGGCCGGGCGACGGAAACTCGGAATAAAAGTGTCCACATTCTTTGGAGCCCGAGCCGCTGAACTTCTGGCGCTCTTTTTCTCTGGAAATTCTATTAGATGTTGGAAATCGCGTTTACCATGCTGCGTTACCGAAATCCCTAAATTATACAGCGCGTTGGTGTTTACTGAAATTCCTCGCTAAGCCGGGATGCTAAATAGAACGCATTGTCGGTCACACAATTTCGCTACTCTCGTCGAAACAATTGATTTGAAATTTTCGGCTCGTTTCGGAGAATCGAACAATAAGGAACAATAGGGAATTAATGTACCTTTAACACACACGGTAGAGCGAAACAGCGACTAGATTGAAATGGCATTTAACAGGTTACGTAGATTAAAAGTAATAAAAAAGGTAAAAATAAAAATCAGAACTGACTTCAAAAAAATAAAAATGCACTAAAAAGTAAAAAATAATTTTCTCCCTTATGTAATCTACGACTCTCATAGTTTTTAAGTCGGCGCCTCATCGTTTGCACCGTGTAAATCTGAAGGCCGACTTAAAAAAGTATGACAGTCGTAGATTGAATAAGGGGAAAAGTTATTTTTCACTTTTTAGTGCAGTTTTATTTTTTTGAAGTCGGTTTTAATTTTTTTTCATATTTTTTATTTTTAACTTGTTAATTTCATATATATGTAATGTGCAATTGAATTATTTAATTGAACATTCAAGGGTTGCAGATAATAACCAACCGAAAAGTTTCACTGTAAAAATACAAGTGTTTTTATTAATTAAGCTACTTACATTAACTATTTACAATGGTTACAAACCTGTAAAAATACAAGAAACAACATTCAGTGTTTGTTCTTCGCAATCTTGTTCCCTGTATAATGAATTTACTAATTAGCAAGCCTCACACGTGTACGTCTCCCGCATGCTTAATCAGCTTAAGGAGCACACTCCTTACACATATTGACACAACATGCTGAGGAAATATGCACGTACGTACATAAAATAATAATAATTAGGTGACAGTAGTCTTTATTATTAACCAGAACTGGCGAAATATTGGGCGAAACATCGCCCTCTTTCGAATAAAAAAAAAAAGATTATCAAAATCGGTCCACATGTTGAGGAGTTACGCTGGGCAAACATATAAGAAAACAAAAATACATACGGGTCGAATCTATAACATCCTCCTTTTCGAAGTCGGTTAAAAATGATATTTTATGAGTTATCGAGGGTGACATTGAGCTTACAGCATTGAAACTCTGTGTCTGTTTTGCAACACTCGCCACAAATTTGAAGTCACCATCCTCAAAAACCATTACACACCCTGTCAGTAAATGTCTTCCTCCGCAGGAGAAATTACTCCATTTCGATGCCATCAAAGTTCCTCTGCCAGGAACTCGGTTACCAAGGAGTTTGATACGCGTCGCAACCCTTGAACTCTGAAAACCTACAGAAGACACCAAAACGGACCGAAGCAGAAGCTCCATAATTACGTTCGATCCTCATCCCAGGAAAAGAAGAAAAGTATCCCCCATCTTTGTCACATCGTGATTACCCGAAGCTCGCAGGGCGAAGTAGGTTTAAGCCGAAGCTGGCCGAGGACGCCCCTCTCGCGGGCACGTGTTCAAACAGACGCAGAAAGGAGGGTAGGCCGGCTAACTTTTTCGATAGCTCCGAGGATCGTTACCCTTTCAAATACGGGACCAGCGTTACCGTATGATCCGCACGGCCGTCGTCAAAGTAAAGTCGGAATCCGGACAGAATGTATTCAGTGCCCCAGAAAAAAAAGTTCGCTGGCTGGCGGATAGCGGGATCAGAGCGATGTCCCGGGCCGAATTTATCCGCGGGTTAGAGCGTGAAACCGGCGGCAGCCGCGGGCTCGAAGCTGCGAAATCGTATTACCCGATGAATATGCAGCGCGATTTTGCGGTCGAAAGTTTTCGGTCCGGCTGTAACTCGCGCGGACCCGTCTACGGCGAGCACGGCGACGCGGTACCCTGGAACCAGGATCTCCAGACGTATTCTAATTAGTACAAAAACCCGGCTGGAGGGGAACAGCGGGCGGACAGGGTGGAGGGGGCAACGAACGGGGGAGGGCACAGGAGGGGGTTGTACACACGGAGTTCGCGGGGCTGTTCCTAAATCACACTCGACCGAAATCTGCGTTCGGCGGCTTAATTGGTTCGCCGGCAGTCACGAGAAGGCGCGGCAAGAAATCACGGTCGACGCTGGGAATTAATTAGGCATCGGGCACGGATAACGTTTAAATCAAATTTAATTGGACAATTCCATTTGCAGATTGGCCAGCTTTGATGCCCCCCGGTTGCAAGAAGCGTCACCACCTCTGCCAGGGGGTGGCGGGGCAATTAAAGATGGCTTTCTTGAGCAGGGAACAAGCTAGTCCCAAGCAGTGCCTTTCTCGTCACTTATTTGGAAGCCTCCGGTTTTATCAACACCCCCAAACGGGCAATTAGATTGCGAGTGTTTCATCGGGTGATTAAAGTCCGATGGAAGTATGGTCGCGAGCAGTCGGCTCGCCAATCTACTTGGGAATTTTGCCGTTGGTGGAACAATCGAATTTTTTTGTTAGCGTGTAGCGTTATTTGACGTTTAACACTTTCGCACCGGACGGGACATATGCTGTCCCAGTCTGGAAAATTTTTGATATTACGGCTGGGACAGCATATGTCCCAGTTACTGAAAAACATCTAGGACAGAAAATAACGCCAAGTTGGGCCTCCAAACTGATTCTAAATTGTTGATGGTGCGCTGTTACGGGGACGTTTAGGGTAGATGTCCCAATTACTGCCAGTGTCCCAATTACTGCCACTTGATTTATTATATGTAATAAAGACGTAACGTATAAAAAGAAAGGTACAACCAATAGTTATTATTAAATGGAGATTCTGATTTACATTAAAATAAAAATATATATGTACTCATATGTACCTAGGACAAGATGATTTTCGAGGTGACAGTTATAGGTACACTAGGATCGCTCGCGAATTTTAATTAATTATTAATAAATTCTTCATATTTAATTCATAAAACTATTTTTTTTTAATAAAAGAGATGTTAAATATTATTATGTTTCAAACTGAAACAATTTTTAGGTTACACAACACGCGAAATGATTAAATGAAGTTGGGTTATAATCTTAAGGTGGCAGTAATTGGGACATCTACCCTATGTGTCTCCAAGACCTTCAACCTTTTAGGCATAAAAGTTATTTTATCCAATAATCGCTTGGAGGAGAAATAACTGATCCCGGCAACGGGGCGCGCTCGGACTGATTTTTCGCCGTATTGAAAGGGTTAAAGATGATTCCGGGTTCCCCTGGATCGCGTCGATGGTCGATTGAAACGCCAGGTGGAGCGGAACAAGGGCGCCCCCGACGGTGCGCGCTGCGTCATCGGGTGATCAAATCGAGGAATTAGGTTTCAACATTTAAATAGCGTGTCCAAATAATGGGGCGTGTCGGGTAATCTGATTCTCCGCGGAACGATTCGCTTTTCCGCGGCTCGGTCGAGTTTGCTTCGTTGGCGGGATGCTTTTCAAGGAATTTCACCGGACCGCGAGCCCGTTAATCTGGAACCGGCAACGGAATAATTAACGAGAATGATTTAATCGATAGAAACGGACTAGCGACAGGATCGTGTATTTTATTAAAAAGGTGCAGGAAGAAGCGGGACAAGGTAAGGGAGAAGGAAGCCACGGTACGTTAAGTGAGCAAATTGATTTATTTCCTATACCTCGTGATACACTTCAGCTACACTCGAGCCACGGGGAGGGGCGAAATTAGATTTCACGGTAGACGGAATTTCTGGGTTGCGGGGGCAGGTATCGGAATAAATTTTAAAGCAATTTATTGAAACTTCACCGGGGCATTGTAGCAATAAAGGGCCAGCAGCTAAAGGGGGCAGCTAAGGGAGGTAATACAAGGATATTAAGATGATAAAGGAAAGTATATAGGGCGGCCGAGAGGAGGGTGGAGACGAGTGGTGCGGCGGGGGTGGAAGACGACGCGCGGGACCACCCACGACGACATGTAGGCAGCCGGAAGAAAATACGATCCTAGATAATGCGCTATAACGAGATCAGGTATCGCTGCTGCTCTCGCGGAAAAGTGGATCTCCAGGAGAAGCAGACCGCTGATAAGATTTACCTTCCTTAGCTCGTAGCGATGCGCCATGGCCATCCGAAATTATCAAAGGAGAGGAAATTTCTGGCCCGGCCATGGGAGAGTCGTAAAAAGATAGCACGAGTCGCTGCTGGCTGCTGGGATATACCTACACTTACGGGCAGGGGAAAAGGCGCGAGAAGGGCTCGGGCTGGATAGCTTGTTCAAGGATTTCTGCTCGGCAGTATGCAGCTGCAGGTCCTGTCGTAACCCCGCCACCCTCTCCTTCGCGATTTTCAGCCTCCCTCTTGCTCCACCCCGAGCCCTCTCCCTTTCTCACTACCGTTGTTTCATACACACGCTGGGATCCTTTCCACGCTCGCCTCGAGCGATCGCCGGTCCGTGCAAGGAAATCCGGAATTTCCAGTCAGGGTGAGCGACGTTCGATTTTTGACCCGCGCAACGGCGGCGAAAATATTTTGTAATTACGCCTGCGCTGCACCGGAATCTGTTTCGCGATCCCCGGCCACGATAACCCGTTCGCCTCTTGCGCTTTCAAAAAAATGGGAACATTTTCGCACCGGCCCGAGTTGTCGCGGCTAATTTGAATTTATTCAGAATCAGAGGGAATTCGGAGCGTTGCGTTTTATCTTGCATTCGAAACGGCCACGAGTTGCTGGGAAATCTGTGCGGGTATTGTATGGTTTATTTTTTTTTTTTTGTTAATTTTTAATTTTTACTCGAGCGTATCGCGCGGCGAAAGGGGAATAATGAATAAACATTTTAAAAGCGTGCTCGGCGGCCGAGTTTCGCTCGGTGACATCTCGCGATTTAATTATTCGTGAGCGCGAAATGTCGAAGGCTGCGCGGATAATTGTGGAATTGTTTTACATATCGCGTACCCTTTTGTAATACGTGATACTGTTTAGAATGAACGAAATATTTCTGAAAATAAAATTGACGCGAAGGGCTTTCACGCATACATATGGGTATTAATTTCCTCTGCTTTCGAGTACCTGCTTGCATCTTTGTCACTTGTTTTATAAAGAATATTTCTCGCATCTTTTATTCCGTTTGGGTAATAAGTATTTCGTTCCTATATTTTATTTTTATGAAATATTTATTGTCTTTAATTGGAGTGGCTGTTTTCGGCGACAGCGCAAGTATGTTTCATGCATCACGTTCGTTGTACCTATTTTTTAATTCAGGGGAAGCGCGAGGGTAAAATTGTTTCTCTCTCGTTACGGGAACAAGCAATTAACTACTCGTTTCATTCAGAGTTGCGTGTTTCGATTTTTTCAGTGCGTTTATTTTTAGTCGATGCCTCCGTTCGCGTGGTTTACATTCGCGGAAGACGCATTATTATCCTCGTAATGGTTCCGCGTCAGGGAAATATTTTTATTTGATGCGCCGATGGTAAAAAACAACACGACACGAACATAATCTGCTCCCTGAAATAACGAGAACGCGGGCATTCGCGAAGGAAATCAGCGTGCCGTCGTGTACAGTCCCATCGACATTTGTATCATCCATGTAACACGTTCGTTATCAACGAGATGAAATCTCACCTTCAAGGGCAACAATACGTGGTGCATTAATTTATTTAAATAAGTTGCTATGCATTGCGCAATACTACATGCATTTTGGAGACAACAAGCAATACAATATTTTACATTCATTAGAAGATTCATATTGTATATTTATATTTGTTAACGAAGCATATTTCTCTTTTAGAAACATCATTTATCAGATTTTTTCTTAAATTCTTTCCTATAATCTATAGCATATTTAACCGTTTTCAACAAAGTTTCAAGCCAGTAACGCATTATTAATATTACTACATTAGCATACGGTAGTTAAAGATTCGAATAAATGCGCCGAACGGGCAGTAGCGCAACTAGTGGCACTAGTGTCTATGAGAGAGAGTGAGAGGAAACGAAGCGCGGGTGTGAACGACGCGTTGCGCTGGATGCGATGGTGAAACGATTAAAATCGATTAAAATCCGTCCGAATTTCGTTTGAATCGCGTGAATTATTACAATTTTAGGGTTATCGTATAGTTATGTGTCGGATGTGAAGTATATTTTTCGAAAAATCGTGTGATGGGTGCCATCAATTTTTGGGGATGGAAGCGAAGGGTTGCTTTACAATGACAACGGGTTGCACGCGATTTTGATGTATTTTATGAATATTTTTGGTCCAAGTTTTATTCACTGTTTTTGCTTCAGAAACTGAAAGTAAGGGTTCTCGTGTTAGGTATGTTTTGATGAGCAGTAGGCTCGCGGAGTTGCTTGGGCGGGAGAATGGCTAGCCGCGATAAAAATATTTCTTTGTCTTTCAAAATTACTTAGGGGCTCTGATACATATCAGTCTATCTGGTGGTTTCGTAGCGCACGGACGTGCCCTGAAATATTTGCTGAGAATTGTATCGTTCCCCGTGGTACGTTCAGTATTATTCGCCGGCTTCATTAATTATCTTATTTGATTAACGTAATTAAATAATTATGCGTTGTTGTACGCAGTAACAAACGGTGATGAATAAAACCCGCGAATAGATACGATATAAATATTAAATTCATTATTGAATTACGTATAATATTCATCAAACAAGTAATGAATTATAAATAATAATTATTCGCCATAAATAACTTAATAATAAGTCAGCTACGAGGTTGTAATAAGCTCATATTAATATTCTATCGATATTATTAATTATTTTGCATTGGTAATTGAACTTTTTATTGGTCCCATAAGGGTTGCATATTTGTATTATGAATTATACATTTTAATTAATTTTTCTGAATTGCGCGCATGGTATTCAGTCGAGAAACTAAAAGAAAATTATGAATCTAATGGATTATTTAAAACATTAGTTGACTTCACTCTTAAATGTCGCAGATACTATTGTTTCATTACTTTTCTCCCGTATACTTTAGCATTTGATTAATTACGCAATTATCATTAAATAGTCCTGTCGTGATTAATATTTATTCTAATCATAGAATTTATGAAATGAAATAAAGATTATGTGGAGCAAATAATTCAATATCGACAAATGGAATATTGATTCCAATAACCATTTCTGAGAATTCTTTTGTACAATAAATGATAATTATTTTCATATGGTTAACGAGTATTTCCACAGAATAATTGTTAATCGTTATTCCTCACCAATCAACACCATTCTAATACCAAATAAAATTTCTAAAAATTATTTTACACAGTACGCAAAATACCTCTGTCATCGCACCAAATTTCTCTCCAACCAACAAAAGTATCATACAAAGTATTTCATGACAAAGAAACCGTCTCTACTTTATACTTCAGTGTTCTCACCACTAACTGTACATTATCTTCTTCGAAGTTGCTTCCATCCGTTGGTATACAGTACAGAATCGACTTATTGCTCGGTCTCGATACATCATAATCGGATTTCATTTTACGAATAGAGTGTCTCGGAGTGCGAGCAGCTACGTTCCGAGGGAATTCGATTCCAAAGTAACGGCTGTTTGATCTTGTTTGTTGCAGAGGTTGCAGTGGTCCAGCAGCGGGGCGCATCGCGAACTTTGTTATCTGAAAGGACGTAGCGAGGACCAGTGTCAGAATTACGTACGAGTATTCGGCAGACAAGGGCCCGGCCGATTTCTCGTTTGTGGGACGAACGCGTACAAGCCGCAGTGCAGGCAGTTCACCATCAAGGTAAGCGCTTTATATTCTTTTTAAACGATGGAAAAACGCCAAGGCCGTTCGGTAAGTAGCCCTTTGTCTCCAGCTGCTTGGTTACACTGGCTCCAACTCTGCGCCTTGAATGGGCATTGCGATATTTCCAAATTTGCCGTCCAACATGCGCCGCGTTTGCCATTCAAAGCGGATACCCGATAGGCTTGGTTGAAGGGCAAGGTCGACATTGCTATTTACTTTCCAGTCCAGCAATTCTTTCTTCATTGTAACTTCTTAATGTACTGAAAGACGCATTCTTCGAAGGGTGGAGTAAAATAAATATTATAAAAAGTATTAATTTTATGGGACGTTAAATTGAAATTGAAGTTGAAGCGTAAGAAAGAAAGTTTTTTGTGATTGATATGATTTCTGGGATTTTAATAGTAATCTGGAACAAATAATAATTTATTGTTGAGTAATTGATTACTGTGGATAATTAAATGAAGTATTTGTTTTATTATTCGCAAGTGAACCAGTGCATAGGGTGAGGCACAAGTTTCTTCAACAACTCCTTTATTTTTAGAAACAGGAATTATATTTCATGCAAAGTTTATTACCACGTAAATGAAGGAATGTAGAGTGAAATAACTTCTAACAATTATGCACGAATTTCTGCTAAAAATTGTCCAAAATTGTCCATAAAGTATTGTAAATATAAATTCCCTCAGAAATCAAACAACTAAGTAGGTATTGCTTCAAACATTTTCTTCCATCTCAAGTGCCTCGCCCTGTATCTTATCTAACTCTGAAATATTAATTACCCGATATACATAGCTAAAGATTACTATATAATATAGTAATCTTTAAATAATAGTTTGACTGAATTTAGTCGTTATCCAAATAAAATTAACACCCTTCCTCGCAAACAAATTATTATTCGTCATCATTCACCCGCAATCTCTTATTTAAATAAGCTCCGAATGCAATGACAACGCACACCGTTACAATTAATTTCAATTAAAGATCCGTGTAACCAATGCAGATCGCTAAAGTCCGATTAAAACGCGATACCTTGTAATTTGTAGATTGTTGTTTATTATCGAAAAATCTCTCGCCGGTGCATGGATATTTAATGACCAGCCGCCGAACAGGAACGGGCGTGGGTTTGGCTTTGCTACTGTTCCGTTTGTTTATTTAATAACCGCACGCGGTGGCTGGGCGAAACTATTATAAACGCGAGGGCAACGGAACACCGTTTCAGAGGCGGGAGTCGCTGCGAAACGAGCAAGGGCACAAACTTCGCGGCAAATAACGTTAGAAACGGAGAATTATACGGGTGATTTATTGCTCGATGCTAAATATTGGCGCAACAAACAGAACGTGTAACGCGATTACGCCGTGATAGTAATAAGCGCCAGCGATACGGGGACTGTATGTATAATCAGATTCTAGTCAGCTTGCGTCTAATACTATTACGGAATGTTTTATCGTTTAGCGTAATAGGGATGAAATTGCTCGGAAAGCGACACCCGCGTATATTAACTTGACGAACTATAGCATTCCCGGCGTACTTTCGTCAATTAGGAACTGCAATTATTAGCCTCGATGCTCGACTCACTCCTCGGCATAGCAAAATTTCTTCCCCCCCCCCCCCCCCCCGCAGAATAATCGATGTTCTTCGAAAACTCAACGGAAGGAACGATTTCCGTCCGATTAGAAAAATAAAATATTACATCCTGCTGTTAACTTGGGTAAATTATGAGCGACGGAAGTCGAGGTTTCGCGAGATCCTCCACGAGAATGGAGTGCATAAACTAAGTTCCGTCGAGTCTTTATCGCAGAGAGCCACTATGTAGGGGAGAGTTGCCAATATCGTACCGGTCACCTAAATCGTACCGCATCAATTTCTCAAAAATTAATGAATACAAACGACGTCTGATGATAAAAATATCAAGTAAATGCGAAATAAGAAATAGAAACAAAACCTTTCGAGCGTACACCCTATTTTGTGCGTGCTACAAGCATTTAAAAAAATCAGGTATGATTGATGTAACTTTTTACCAGTTTATTTTAGCTGATAATAATCAAACAATGCAATTTTCTCCTGTATTTATGTATTTCTCTAAAAGCGGGTTTAATGTAGAATATTTTACATTCATTTTAAGTACATATTACATTCGTTATAAAGTTTAAATTTATATTTATAAATAAATTGATCATGTTTCCTAAATCGTACCACTACAATCGTACCAGTAGGATTTGACAACTCGTGTGTTATATAGGTTATGTACATATATCATATACATAGTTTATTGCGGCCTGTGTGTGATTCATATACATATGTATATGTAACTATATAATAATCATTACTGCATATTGAATAGTTTCTTCTCTATTTGTTATTGACACTATTTTTAGTGCAGGTACGATTTAGGAGACCGGTTGCCTAAATCGTACCTTTTACAGTATGTTACAAAAAGATTAATAACAAATTAATTTGTTCTGAACAAAAGGTTAAGCGTATAATAGTAGGTGCCTAAAAGACCAAGCTCCAATATCCAATAGTCATTTCCGTTCAAATTAGTACCAAATATGAAATATAACTTAGAATGTCTTAAGGGGTCATTCTGGTTAGATCGCCGATAAATTCAGCGATTTTCAGGAATTTATTGCGAACACAGGAATTAGAGTAATGGAATAAAACTTTTTTCTATTGATTAAATTACATTTCTACAGTAAATAAAAAATATAAAAGTTATAAATTTATTGCTATTAAAATGGTTTTAACGGCGATTTTGATGATGTGTTTAAAAATTCATGCCTCGCTCGTGCATGAGATTTCAGCAGTTGGACTTATCTGAAACCAAAAATACAAACAGATTCTTGATCAGTATGACTGTCGCTATGGCCGGTACTAATCAAGTATTTCTGTTGAGTCTAACCTACTTTTAAAATCGAAAATAGCACAGAAAACACAGCCGAAATACATTGATTCTTGTATTTTGACCGCCATTTTGTCAATTTTACGGATAAATCATTTATTCTAGTTCGGGCCATAGCGACAGTCATACTGATCAAGAATCTGTTTGTATTTTTGGTTTCAGATAAGTCCAACTGCTGAAATCTTATGCACGAGCGAGGCATGAATTTTGAAACACATCATCAAAATCGCCGTTAAAACCATTTTAATAGCAATAATTTTATAACTTTTATATTTTTTATTTACTGTAGAAATGTAATTTAATCAATAGAAAAAAGTTTTATTCCATTACTATAATTCCTGTCTTCGCAATAAATTCCTGAAAATCGCTGAATTTATCGGCGATCTAACCAGAATGACCACTTAAGGGGGGTCACTCAAGTGAAAATGAACTACCAGTTATTTTACACATAAAAATTTGAAAATATGTATTTCCATATTATTTTTTACGCTGAAATGAATTATGTAAGAATTAATACAGTGACATTTTTTTTCAAAAATTTAAAAAAAAAAATTTCGAAAAAATTATTCGATTTTAAAATCCATACCCTTATCTCTGTAGAATTGTATACAAAGACTGTAAAAAAAATTTCAGCTCGAAAACTTCATTTTTGTTCGAATTATAAAGTTTTTATGTTTTAGTTACTACCCCAAAACATAAAAACTATATAATTCGGACAAAAATGAAGTTTTCGAGCTGAAATTTTTTTTGCAGTCTTTGTATACAATTCTACAGAAATAAGGGTATGGATTTTACAATCGAATAATTTTTTCGAAATTTTATTTTTAAATTTTTGAAAAAAAAAATGTCACTGTATTAATTCTTACATAATTCATTTCAGCGTAAAAAATAATATGGAAATACATATTTTCAAATTTTTATCTGTAAAATAACTGGTAGTTCATTTTCACTTGAGTGACCCCCCTTAAGTGGTACGATATAGGCAACCCTCCCCTAACTCGCAAACACTATCAGTAGTTGCGCGGATTTGTAACTGTTCAACTGTTTATCTAATTCCACTAGCTTCCCCCATTCATTTCTGCGCTTTTGGATGTCGAACGTATGGAATATTCAAAAATTCGATATACCGAATTATCGAACCTCGTATACCTTGTTTCTCCATTAGTAAGTCTTTTCAACTTCGGTGTCTATTAATATCCCAGGCTGATTCGTTCAGTGACTAGGCCGTCGAGAATAATTCGCCTCTACTCCATAAAGTATTCCACCGAATGATTGCAATCTTCTACACCTCGCATCAAGCTGTAATACCTCGAGGATCATGCGCTCAGATCCGATACATTTCCGTCTGGCGTCGGTCACTTGCGCCAGCCAGCGGCGATTATCCCGCAGGATGCATTAATCCACTCGATCATTAGCCCAACGTGACGGTGCGTCTAAATGCGCGGATCCCAATGCAAATTTCCTATCGGCCGGTGTTTTTCCTTTATGAAAGCTGCGCGAACGGCCACGCGTAATCGTCGCGAAATTAACGGTCCCGGGAGTAACCCACGGTGCTTCTGATAAAGGGTCTCGTAAGTTGTAAGCTTTATTACTTCTGAAGCCGCTGCTGCACTCGCACAGGAGATTGCTGGTTATACGCTGGGACACTAGGAGACTATTTTCGTCAGCTGTTATCGTAAAACGGCCAGAGTAGTCGGCGATATTTCATATCGCAGTAGTTGGCCCATGGTCGGCGCGAGTGAATTACTAGGAATATTATTTCAAGCAATTCCCCCGTTTCATGGCCAATCGCTCCCTTAAATACAATGTCTGCTTGGAGCAGTGTTGCAATGGGGTTTAAACTTGACAAAAAGAGCTAAAAATTGACTGTCCTCTGGTCGATTTATTATACGTAGAGCAGAACCTGCAGTGTCGCAGTTCATAGGAATTTTCGGATAGTCGAACAGTCACTTTGCTTATGGTGATTATCCTATATTTTAGAAAGGATAAAGTGAAAAGGTTCCAGCTTCTCAAGCATCTCCTCTTTCGTTCCCACAGTCTGTTTCCTTTTTGATAATATCAGATAGGGTAAAAGACCCAATTAGTTTTTGTATTTATTGATCACAGGCATAAGTTTATCTATTTATTTATTAATATTTAATATGTTTAGTTGAAGAAAAAAATTTGTATGACTCTTAAAATCTCTATTTTTATTAATAAATTTATTGATTTAAAAAAGATATGACGGGAGCTAATACTGTCACCTGTGATATGTGTTCAATCGAATTACTGATATCCCAATTATTGTCAGCTGGCCAAATACTGACATCCCAATTATTGTCAGTTTTAAATTCTAGTTCAGCAAGGAGTAAACGAGAATAAACATAGGAATTTTGTTATTTTAATAAAAGATGCCAAAGCACATTCTGTTATAAATACTAACAATAGTACTTACAAAACGTGTACGGTTACGTTGTCAAAAATTTCGAAATTGGACAAGGTTATGTCAATACGCGCGCGCACGTGAAATGGTAGGAATGACAAGTAACAGTAACAGCGTAAGGCTTCATTTGCCTGATCAATTACTGCCATGACAGTAATTAAAAAGTCTTGAAACGCTTGTACCAATCACTGTCACCCGAATATTAAATAAAACGAAGCAGTAAATCGTTCAATTTTGATTGTTAGTATGTTCTACGATGCTTATATTATCTAAACAATTATGTGTCATTACGTTAATAGCTTAAATATTACAATTACCGCCTTTTCTTTAGTGCCTTGTTTTCTCTGTCGCTAGTAAGGAAGTTGTGGTTTTCATTCTTTTACCTAACCAACTTAAAACTTTTTACCATCTTATCAAAATTAATGAAGAAAAAATTAAGTCCTGCTTTTCCTCGCATGAGTTACAATTTTAAATGTATGTCAAAATTTTTTCGTGTATGAATTCACATGGTTTAAGGCTTATTTTAAGTAAAACAGCATAGGGCGACAGTAATTGGGTAGGTGACAGTAATTGGGTCTTTTACCCTATAAGATATTAACACGTAGAATATCAATTTCGATCCTAAAGTAGCGTGGATAGTATTCATTTCGATCGTTATAGAGGAATGGAAGTAAGTTCGTATCTGTTTCGATAGCAAAGGACTTATTAATTAATAGAAAATATACTGTTCGGATAACGGAATATTCGTATGACAGAACATCCCAATAGTACGGTTTAGTTCTGTCATACCACCTTCGTCCCTAGTTATGAAATTTATCGGACGTGTTTCAATATTATTTGTTGCGCGGTAGCCTCGCCCCAATGCGCCCTAGGTATCCGTTAACACCAGAGAAGTTTCAACAGAGAGGGGCCATAAGATTTTCGAATGGACTTTTGAAACGCGTTGCCCCGAGCAAGCACAGAGAGAAGGCTTTCGGAAAAAGCGCGCTTCAGCTTGTAATACACCGTTCCTCTCGCGTCTACAGCCCCAGCGAATCGGTTCTCCTCTCTTTTTTCCCCCCGTCTCCATCTACCTTTTTGCACTCCCGCTTTACGAGCATCTGCAGCCCCTCGCCGCTCGAGGGCACTATTTTTAATCAGGGATAAAAATAAAAGAGAAATTAACGTTGATTTCGCCGATGGGCGTAACAACTTGTAGCAAGCCCTCGCGCTTGCCTTGCCTCTTCTTTTCAATCTATCGGACATATCTCTGCGCGGTTCCTTTTAAGCGCCGCGACTACCCTGGCAACCCGGTGCACACATCTGCGCGGTGGTAAAGAAAGGGACTGCTGAAGTTTATCTGCGAGTTCTACAAAATGTTTCTGCGCTCCACGCGATCGCCCCAGAATTTATGCGTTTTGGCGCGTCGATTCGAATGGTTCTGATAGTTTGTTTTTAAAGTTGGGACGTTCAAGTTCCGCCGCAATTCTCGGGCGTCGCGTCGTAAAGGAAACGAATGCGTGGGCACTTTGTCATTTGGTACGGTGATGATTACGGATACCATTAAATGTCTTATTCGTAATCCTATTAATGACCGGCCACTCTAACAGGCGCCGCTGCTTTATCCCGTCATTTATAAATTGCGTTTCATTAAATTGCAGGGGGGGATTGATTTTTATTGTGGCGGAAGGCTGCTGGCCGGAGGAATTATGTCGCCAATTAATTGAAATCGGTGCGTGCAGTGGAGCTGGACGATTGCTTTACCTGTCGCCCCGCCATGTTATTGGACGGGTAATCTTCGCGCTGAAAATTTCGCGATATTTCATGCGATTATCAGCGGCTTGTCTTCGCCAGGGGAATTATGATTTTAGTCGTCGTTGTGATAACAGAGGGGTATATTTCGCGGAAATTCTAGTAGTGCCTCGAATAGACGTAACAGAATATCAATGGAAATTGTTAGCATTACCATGTAATTCAACCGCATAACGTATCGTTTAGAAGCGTAGAATACAATCTTGAAATAATAATCAGCAATCAGGGACCACATTTCCTCGGTCGATCGATTATTTCTACATCTTCATTAATAATTTTAGTGAATGCGAATGTGCTTGGTTGCTTATTGGTTGACTAACCTCGTTGCAAGGAATTTTCACGAACGTACTTGTGATTTCTATATTCACTTTGTCTTATGACGAATTCGTTTCGTAAATAAAATAATTCTCCAACGTTCCTGACGTAACCGGAAAGTGAGCCGTAAGAGCCTAAGGAGAAACGGATCGTCTGCAGTCAGACTCGCGTCGCGGATCAACATGACCGAGTCCCATATCCCTTCATAACTTTCAGCGCGTTATTTCAGAAGCCAGTTTCACCAGAAGCTACCCAAATTGATAAGAATCTCAGAAACGTGAACGGACTCTGCAACAATTCCATCCAACATTCTCACCTTGCTGCTACGTACCGCAAAAAACTTCCTCGCACCATGAAACTTAAGGGGTTAGGCCACCTTGGACGCAGCAAAATTGCAGTCATTTTCGGCATTTTTTTTAGGAAGATAATAAAATAAACAGAAAATTTAATATGAAGCCTGTTATTATACAACTCTCGCCGGAAAAAAATCGTATTTTTTTTCTTACAAAATGGCGGCGGTAGAGCCGTGATACGCAAGATCTTGTGGAGCGACGTTTTCCACGGTGTTCAATCTCACGGCTATACCGTTTGACTTAGAACAAAAAACCAAAAAGCTTTATTTTCTGCGTGCCTAAAACTATGGAAGTACGTAGGAAAATCCAGAAACATTAATTTGTCTCGAAATGGTGACCATGGAGAGAAGAAGTGCATTTTTTGTTTTTTATAAAAGTGTCAATTGCACAGAACATATTCAAGATATCGCAAACCCGCTACGTACTTCCATAGTTTTAGGCATGCAGAAAATAAATCTTTTTGGTATTTTGTTCTAAGTCAAACGGTATAGCCGTGAGATTGAACACCGTGGAAAACGTCGCTCCACAAGATCTTGCGTATCACGGCTCTACCGCCGCCATTTTGTAAGAAAAAAAATACGATTTTCTTCCGGCGAGAGTTGTATAATAACAGGCTTCATATTAAATTTTCTGTTCATATTATTATCTTCCTAAAAAAAATGCCGAAAATGACTGCAATTTTGCTCCGTCCAAGGTGGCCTAACCCCTTAATAAGAACATCGCTATCGCTGATACATTCCCGACAAAACTCTCCCCGACGAACTTAGTAACACACCTAGTACATCCAGCTCAGGTGCAAAGTGTCGCCCATAAACGTCGCGCGGGGAAAAGTATCTCCGCCCTTAACATCGAGAGATATCACAGAGGAAGCTGGTGAAAAAGTGCACAGTTTCTTGCGCGCAATCCCAATATCTCCAGCTCGCCCGAGCTCGCTCGAAACAAACGCGCCTATTCCCATCGAGGCGTTCCGCGGGACGTAAATCCAGCGTAAAGTTCGCTGTAAATAAATCGCAGCGCTAAGATAACTTCTTTATGCGATCGTCGAACGCGCGACAACGGCCCCAGCCGACGAGTGCGACGGGGGGCGGGCGGGGTGGCGGAGGCGTCGCGGCGCCCGAGAGCGTCTTAATAATGGCACGTCGTAGAAACGCGCCGTCATGCCAGCAACGGCGGAGACCAGGGGGAGGCAGCAAAAGGAGAAGACGAAAAGTGGCATGAACTCGTGATTTATCTGCTTGCATATCCCTCTTTCTCTCTTTCTCCCGATCCTCCAGCAAACAGCGACCCTCTCCGCCGTCTGTGCGGCGAGCCCGTGCGCGTTGCTTTCTCTGCGTCGAGCGTGCACGGCCCGCTGGCCTAGGACCTTGCTAAGTGACATTTTAAAGGGAAAAACAGATAAGACCGTACGAACGCGCTTTGATGCATGCTTGGCGGCTATTACAGGCAGCTATAATTTCGCGGCTTGGAGGGCCGAGAATAGAGATGCTTAGCTCGATCTTTCTTCCGCAAACCGGCCGATTTATTCGGCCACCGGCCGACCTAACGACACGCTCGCGAAGGAAGCAGGCTTCCATTCAGGATAACGTTCGTTATTTCGGGACGTTAGCCTCCCCCGTTGCACGCAGCCTTTACGTTTCGATAGGCTGGTGACAAAGATGCAAGGGGAACGAAGATAATCAGTTCTTGCGTTTGATGTGGGGGAGTTTTATAAATTCGAGGAATTCTGTACCTAGTCGAAGCTCCAGGTGAAATTAGGGGAGGTTTATGTCATCATTTTGCTGGTATCGAATTTCTATAAAAAATATGGGCTATTGAAGCTTGCACCGTTCTCAGCCTTCGTAAATGAATTTTTATCTCCGAAACTGCCAATCGTACAGAGTTCTTTCCTGTTTTTCATTTCCATCGAGAAGCATTGGCCAGTCTGAATAAATTTGGTTTTAAATTGTAAAATTTATTTCGTAGCCAGCTGTTGCATACCGCGGTGCGCTCCGTTTCGCGTAACAGGAGTGGCAAACTTCGAGAGCCTGTGTTTTTTAAACAAATTGAAAGCCAGCAAAGCGATGACTTAAACTCCCCGTAATTTCACCAAAATTACATCATGCACCAGTCTCGTCAGAATCCCTCACACCTAGTGCAAACGGCGAGCGATTTGTCGTGAAATGCACCAAGGTATTAAGTACAATGTTCTTGGGTCGTTGCGAGCGAAACGTAATTACGGAAACACACCCATCGACGTTTCGAGGAAAGGCGAGATAAGAGGGTGTACAAGTGTTGGGATGCGTGCTTCGCACCTATTAAGGCGAATGTACACCTTGGTAAATGGAAGGGTGAACGGATGAAGATATTTCCTTCAATTTTTCTATTACGGGTTGACGTGCGACACGAAATAGTGGGTTGCAGGGGACCATTCGATGGAAACAAGATCCCCCTGTTCGTTTTCTATTTACGATCCGCGGAAGGCTTCAATTGACGATTAGGCTCTCGTGGCTCGGCGCCACGTGCGGCGTGACAACGTTACACGTGGCGCTGACAAACGTGCACGGGCAGTCGTTTATTTGATATCCGTTCCAATTCAGACGCGTCAATGGTAAAAATTCTGCTCGACGATCTGGCGACAGAGCTGGAAATTTAATTCCTCCGGGTGACGAGCGAAATGGTGCAACAAGTCGGCGTCCATCCGTCAGCAAGGTCTGAGCGACCCAACAGTACACCCGAGAGTTCAACGTACGCGTTCAGCAACAGTCTTGAGAGAAAACGCTCGACCGCGCAAGGGTGGCCGCCTATCGTGTTGCACCTAGTTGCCATCCTAGTAGGCGAACTTGGCATGCGAGGAGGCGCTAGCACGTGGAACCGATACCCGCGAGAGACCGAGAATGGACTCGATCGAAGGGGCAGAATGGAACGTTTCAGTCTGACGCGAGCGTCAACGTGTCACGTATCGGTCGTTCGCTCGAATGTCCCGGCGAAGTCCTCGTGTAATCAATCGAGGACGCCTCGCCTGTCGCCCTCCACGGCGAAGTCTTATCGAGAGGCTGTCTTGGACGAGGGAGGGACGGTGTCCCCTTTCGACATCGAGACACTCCTATCATCTCGCGGCTGGCGTCGCCGGAAGATCAATCTTGCCACGCACGAGACTCGCGGCATGCTCTCTTGGAGGACTCGTGGCCAGCCACCGAGACTTTTATTCCATCGGGGATTCGGCGTCGATCCACGGCGATATTTTATTTCCCTGGGCGTCGTTAGGGCCTCGTCTGTTAGCTGGGAGAAATCAGCCGGGGGCTGAGGGATTCCGCGAAATCGATTAATTAAGTCAATACGGGCTCGGATAATGGAAGAACGGGCGAGGGGTTGGCGGCTGGACAGCAAAGAAATTATTAAATGGGAAGTGATTGATAAAAGTTTCGGGACGGAGGGAAATGGAATTATATTCGCCTGGCGGATAATATGACGGAGGTGGTTGGGCGAGGTCGCCGCGAGAATGAAACGGCCCCAAAAATTTAGATTGAGTTTAATCTGATTGACTCTGTTACCGGTTATCCGTCGCGGGCTGAAACTTAGGCGCCATCTCTGCGACGAGCTGCTCGAGCTTTACTTTTCCCGCGAGTGTCGAATGCTCGGGCTTGGAAATGCGGGGGTTCTGTGAAAGTTGAAAGGGGATAAATCTGGAGCATAAAAGGGGAGGATAAAATACTTTTTCAGGTACGATTAGTTGAAGGAAAGTAGGATTTGTTTGACTAGTATTGCTTCTTCTGTTATTTAACGAAGTAATGTATTAGGTATCCGTGGTCGAATGCTGCCTGTACTTCTATTCGACATAATAAAATGGTTGAGTGATTGGGTGAACTTGTATCGACCACTGTTTTAATTTATTGTAACTCAAAGAATAAAGACTAAATAAATTCTTTTCTTCTTTTGGAGCTAGAGATTTATCTCCTGGATATATCTGCATCACTTTTGACGACGAAGTAAAAAAATTGTTAATAGATCAAGTTTATTAGAACTGCGAAATTAAGCCCAGTAAACAAATACCTACATTCCGAACGCCGGCGTATCAACGAATGAGATAACAGTGTTTCACAACGCAATGTTTTTAAAGCTAATTTTTTAAAATTCCAACAAAGCGTTATTTCAATAATTCTTCTCTGGAAAATGGGACATTTAACATAAAAATTCGTAATACAGTAATGCCTCGTTAGAATCACGACGATCGGGGCTGGCAGCGTGATAACGCAATGCGGACACCATTCGTAGCCGACGACAACTTCGTGTCGACTCTTTTGTTCTCTCGCACGTTCTCGGATTCTCTAACTCTCGACTGAAGGATTCCAAGAAATGGTGGGGATAGTGAGCGTGATTATAACGCATGGTAAAAACGTGACACTAACGACGAATTACTGTGTATTAAACGAGTGTTCGGTATACCTATGAAGACAGATCACAGCGAAGGAATGAAATAATTGATCAACCGTGAGGCAACGGGGCAGTTGCAGCGTGAAAAATTGAGGATAGGAATCGAAAAATTTCGCGATATTGGGTTATGAATACGTGATGCACGACGAATTGGTTTCGTTTTGATATTTTCTATCCTCGAAGGAACAGGATGCAGTATTGCTCGATTTCAGCGCGGTGGTATCCTATTGTCGGGGCATGGTAGACACCGGCTCGCCAGTTACCGATTTCAATCAGAAAACTTGTACCGACAGCTTTTGGATTTTTAATGGCAGACCTAATTTCTCCGTGTAGCAGAGGAACTCGGTAACATCCTTCCCACGGCAGTAGTCGCACGCTGAACTTATCGTGTAATTAGACAATCGAGTTTCTACCTTTTTGAGAATTTATCTCCGCGGAAAGAGCGATTCTGTTCCTCGACAGATTAAGGGGGAACACCACTGTGACGGCCGGAAAAGTAAGCCATTTTTAAGAATTTTTTTTCGGGAATAATTTACAGTTTTCATAGAAAAATTTTATTACCTACCTTTAGTACGCTGTCTTAAGAGACTATACAAAAATAAATAAATAGAAGAACATCCATAAATTTTAATATATTAATTAATCTTCTAGACCCACCCACGCGAGCTGGTCGAATGTGTAACTATGGAACAGCAGATCCGAAAGCAAATTTAATTTTTTTTTTTTATAAACTATATGAGTGTAGTTTCCGTTTTGCGTACCGATTTCTTAAACAAATTATTTTTGTAAAAATGGCACGCTTTAGAAGAAAATTTTCGAAAATCCGCGAATAAGATGGACAGTTTTTCGAGCGTATTTAAAAAAATTTGTTTTCAATCAAAGAATCCGTACGTACAACGGAAACTACACTCATATAGTTTATAAAAAAAAAATGAAATTTAATTTCGGACCTGCTGTTCCATAGTTACACATTCGACCAGCTCGCGTGGGGAGGTCTAGAAGATTAATTAATATATTAAAATTTATGGATGTTTTTCTATTTTTTGTTTTTTTTGTATAGTCTCTTAAGACAGCGTACTAAAGATAGATAATCAAAATTCTCTATGAAAACTGTAAATTATTCCTGAAAAAAAAATCTTAAAAATGGCTTCCTTTTCCGGCCGTCACAGTGGCGTTCCCCCTTAAGAGACAGACCGTATCTTCGGATTCAAATGCACAGTAACTATTCTCGCATATACTATTATCGCAGTAGGTAAACTTGTCGGGTGTGCTTATTCCCTACTACATCCAGTGGCGGATTTAAGAAAAAGGCCCAGGTTAGTTTACTAAAAACGGGCTAAGTGTTGTAGTACACAACAAAAATATAGTGTTTGGATAAAATCATAAATTTTTTTGAAGATGGGCCTTCTGGGTAGGGACCCAGGCGGAAACTGCTCATCGGCCGCCCGTTAATTCCGCCACTGACTACATCCCCGTGTCTTCTTCAACTCACTCGTTTTTTTTTTATTTTTTAAGGATTCCTCTAACTAGGAGAAAATTATAAGGAAGTGTTTGCTAATGTGTATATTCCTTGTTCTTTAGCATTTTATGTTATATGTATAAACTTGTGAATAAAATGCTCAGCATAAACTGCTATATTAAACTTTTTTAAAATACTTTTAAATACTTTGGTCAGACGAGGGTTAAAAATGAATATACGTAGAAAAGGACTTCATAATTGAAGATTTAAATTGTCCAAGTATACAAGGTGTCTCGGAAACATGATACTAGATTGATAAATGAAATATTCGTCGCTCGGTAAACAGAGTTGTGCAATGCTTGTCTAAAATTATTTATAGAATTTTCTGAGGCTTTGACTTACAACAGGTGTTTGACAGTTCCTCCCTCTGCAATAATAGAAGTTTCCATTCACCGCTCGACGGATGTTTTCCGTTGTTCCCGGCGTATTTCGGATTACAATAAATGCATTCTGCAAACAATATTGCATATTCAACCAACAAACATTGTATATATATATATATATTGCAGGACAAATGGTAAAATCCGTCTTTTACAAAATTTTTACCTCAAATTAAAATTCGCTAAAAAAATTAGTTAAGAAAAAAACTTAAATTTATTATTCAGTTGTAAAAATTTACCGAAATATTTGCAAATACATATCCTAAGTTGCGATACACCCCGCGTGACCGCGAAGGGTTAATGAACAGCGAGGCTGTCGTTTCAACTCCCTAATAAATCACTCTCGAAGCACCCTTTATATCGCAACCTTTCAGATCACCCTGTACATCGCAGAGGTTCATTGGAAGAATGCAAAGAAGCTCCTTCCTCATAGCGAGCGGGGAGAAACGCTCGAGATTCTGTCGTTGATAGGAATAGCCGGAATTCTTGGAATAGCCGGTGATTTGGTATGGCACGTTTTGTTGAAGTTTATCGGAAATATTCAATGCCCCCGAAGATGGAGGACGTGCCTTTTCACCGGCCGGCCCCAGAGCGCGGCGGAAACCCGCAGAGGCGTCAGGCACTGATCCGAGCTGTCGTAAGGGCGCTTTATCGGCCGCCTAATTCTCACGTCCAGCCGAAAGAAAATTCGAGTAGGTACGTTTATTCGGGTCACGTGGCCCGATATGGCTTCCGAATGCGCGCCCGCACCTTTGGTCCATCTTCTTCCCCCTTCCGCGCCACCTTTCTTCGAGCTGTTCCTTTGCTTTCTTCCAATCCTCGTTCCCGGCGAGTCCTCTGCAAAAGAGTCGGGACCCCCCTCGCCGGCAACACGGATTCACGTTGCGCCCTCTCCACCCTTCGGAGTTACTTCCTTCCGGCTTCGAGTGCTCTGGAGTTGGTCCAATGTTCCGTCCTACCTGGACAGTTTCCTTCTTCGAAATTCACCTCTTGTCCATGGAAGGACGAGCCCTTGGCGCCTGTAGCTCGCCACTCCCAAGTCGCCCATTTCCATAGGATGCCTCTTAACCTCTGCACTGCTTTCTTTCTGATAGTTTTCAGCTGCTTGCCGCCCTCTCTCCCTCGCTTCACGCTCTCCACAGCCCCGGCTCATTCATTCCCAGCCATTCTTCCCCCCCCCCCGTTTGCTGCTGCCGTCTCATGCTTCCATTATTGTCTCCTCTCTTGAGGCTTCGAATCAGCCCCGACAGACACGACCCACCCTTGTATTCCCTCCCGCGCTGCCATTTCCCCAAGTAATTCGCCCGCGCTGTTCTCCGCCCGCGGATAGAACTTCGCCAGATATTCGCTTTCATATTTTTCTCCCGCGGAACTCGGTACACCGTTCGGCTTCACGGGGAATATTCCACGGGTGCGTTTCGTTCGTCGGTTTTCTAGCCAGTTCATTTCGGCGAGGATCGTTTAACTTCACCCTCTCCCCCGCCCATCGATACCGTACTTTCTATTTCCTTCGACTTGTTTTCTGGCTTAACGCTTTTTCGCTGGTTACTCGCGCCACTGCTCGCTCATTCTCGACTGGCGCCTTTTCAATTTCCTCGGGACTCCGCCGAGTAGTCGACACCTCGCGATGCCACGTTTCGTGGAATTTTTGTCTGAGTGGAAGTACATCTTAGGGAGGACGCTGTTCTTTACCGATCGGTCACACAAAAAGTTAAACGAAACTCATGGAAATAAGTAGTGTATCACGTGATACGTAGATGGCATTGTTTTAAATGTTCAATTATTAGTTAGAATAAGATGGCATATTGTTTCAAATTTAGGGATTAGTAAACCAGTGACTATTCAAAGCGAGAAAGTTTATTGTGAAAAAAATGTGTCGCAATAAATTAGCCGTCGGTATAAGTTTCCTAAAGTTGTATGTAAATTTCGTATATTCAAATTGTTTTCTCTGTCTTATTCAGGGACTCCTACCGGTACGTAAAATACCGGTATTATACCGGTATTTTTCGGTTGTATCTTCGTCTGAGACTCAATACCGGTATAACGCTCATACCGGTATTTCGCTATACCGAAACCGATATCATACCGAAATAGATAAATACCGAAAACAAAAGGTTACCGGTAACCGAAATAAATACCGGTATTTTTTCGGTATTCTTTTCAGTAACATGGTAGGTTTCGGTGTTCACCGAGAAGAATACCGAAAAAATACCGGTATTTATTTCGGTTACCGGTAATTGTGAAAACCGATTGTTTTCGGTATTTATCTTTTTCGGTATGATATCGGTTTCGGTATGATATCGGTTTCGGTATAGCTGTATTGGCGAAATACCGGTATGAGCATTATACCGGTATTAAGTCCCTGGTCTTATTTACTTCTTACATGATTTTTAAGAAGATTGTATATGCCTTTTCTTGGACATTTATTCTCCAATTAATGTATAGATTATCATAACTTTAAATTCAGTTTCTGAGAAACCATACATAGTGACTAAAGTGTTTTACCAGTTTACGCACAAAATTACTGTTTAATCGGGGGCTGTGCTTTTACGTAGAATGACTCGGGGTATGTCAGTTACATTTGTTCAAAAGACCGTAGTCGGATTTGATTTTTTAAGCATTATTTGGCTTAGCAGAAGTATAACAATAGTTTTCAGTAATGGGAAGTTTTTATACGGTTTGTTATTAACCGGTTAACTGGCAATGTATCATATATGATCAAACAAAAATCTGGCCAATTCTGGCAATGTATCATATATGATCAAATGGAATAACTTTTTTGTTTTTCAATCGATTTGAATGAAACTTGGTAGGTATGTAATGGTTTTTGGGGTCGCTGAATCTGAATTTCGCATCGGAATTGTAAAATTCAATATGACAGACTCAAAATGGCCGAACCAAATTGGCTGACAAATATTAAAATACTATCGGGATATAGAAAAATTGTATATAGGGGTTTTTGGGATTGCTGAATCTGAATGTGGAATCGGAATTGTAAAATTCAATATAGCAGACTCAATATGGCCGAACCAAAATGACTAGCGAAATGTTTGGGATTTGTATAAATTATTCGTACTGTATTCTATTTCATAAGTAAACTCTTACTCCCGTAGTTAGCTGGTGAAAATTTCACGACCCCAGAGTCTACCGACGAGGAGGTTACGGAAAGATTTTACACTCCACTTTTTTGTTTTGTGTTTTTTTTTTACTTTTTTGCATTATTTTATATATTTTTTTTTTTTTATTATTATTTTATTAGGTATAAAACTATTCGAAACTTTTTCGTAGAAAATAAAAAACTAAAAAATTAAACCCCTAAACCCTTATTTTTCAGGGGTTGGGGGTGGCATTGAAAAAAGTAACTGCTGCAATCGAATTATAGCCAAGAAAACTTCACAAATAAAAAAAGGTTTAGTAAAGAATTGACAAACTCACCCCTAAATTCTATTTTTTTAGGGGTTGGGGGTGTCAGATGAAAAAAATTACCCCCGGAATCGGTTCAGCGACTCAAAAAACCCCTGTATACCAAATTTTGTGTGATTCACTTAATTATTCGATGGTACCAGTTTGGGCCCGAATAGTGAAAAAGAACCGTGCCAGTTGACCGGTTAAGTTTAAATCAAGTTCATTTGAATCCATCAGTCCCGATTATTTTGGACTCTTTTAGAAATCTAGTGCTATTATCTTAAGCTTTTTGAAAGATGAACGACTTCCAATTTTGTGTTATTGATACTACTTAAACTATAATCATTTTATATATCACGATATACTAGGTTTCCCGCAAGAATAAATCTCACCTTCATTATTAATTCCATGGCAATCCCCTATAAAACAATATAGTCTCCCTGAAAATCTTCCAATTTCTCGTAAGTATCTACTTTCCCTTTTAAAATAGTCTCCAGCTTTCACTAAGCTACAAACGAACTTTTGCTATATTACTAAATGACTCACATTTAAACACACCTGAATAAGTATCACCACAATATTCGAAATTTTCACAAACACCCGAGTTCCCTCGCGAAAGAAAACAAGGACCTCGCCCGTGCACAGGGTAAAATTGAAATTCTTCGAAAGTAGAAGTCTCCGCGTCGCCAGATCCCCACGAGAACACAGAAAACTTGCAAATTAAAGTACGTGATATACGTAAGTATACGACCCACCACTGCATGTCCATTGTCCCCACTTCCCTGTAACTAGAAAATTTCGTAACCCGGCGTTCTTCGCTCTTGTAACTAGAAGCCCCCCAAAACGACCACCCCCGCCCTACCGTTTCACGAATTCCACTGCGAATGAGCACAGAAGGAGGCGAAGTTTCATCAGCTCTTTATTCGATACGCAGTTTTAAGGGAAGCTCCGTTACATTCCCTCTGATTTTCTCCCATCTCGTTCCCTTCCATTGTTTCCGCTTCGCCACGATCTCGCTCCAGCCACCTTTCACCCCGGTCTTTTCCCCTTGTTTACCCCGGCGCCGTTCCTTTATGCGGTTATGAGCCCCAACTTATTTTTCCCTGTTACTTCTGCCGCCTCCCTCGCCCGGCGTATCCTCCAGCAGAAACACGCAGCGACGCTTCCCGCCGCGGCTACAATCCTCCGCTTCGAAATTACAGCTTCACTCCCTCGACTCCTTCGTTTTACATATTTCGTTAACCCTCCCCCCCCCCCCAGTTCCTTCCGCTTCAATTCAATATCCCCGGAGCTGCTCCAGCTCGCGGGTAACCGTCGGATGTTCGCGCACGTACATACCCGGCCGGGCGAGGCCGCTTGTACAGAGCATCGCAAGTTATTCGTGCTTTATTGTTACGAGCCAGCAACTTCTTTTTCAGTCTCCTCAGGCTCCCATGTCCCGCGTACTCCAAGTGCTGCAACTTTACCGCGGCTAAACTCCGCTGATGCATTTGCATCACTCAGCCCATCCGCAACACAGCTCTACCTCCCTCGTTCGTTTCATTAAAACTTGGGGTATTTCGTATGCGCTTGCCGCTGCCTGAATTTTATATAATCAGCGCCTGATGGAGGGGAAAATTCCCGTTGTGAAGTGGGTAAATTGTAAAATTCAGTTTCCGTGATTTCTCTGTAAAAGGCCCCGCTTTTCTGGCTATTGTTTACTGCCTGTTTCGCGGCGTAGTGTTTATGGGAAGTATTCCTGAAATGTGGCCCGAAACTCTGCGGGGTGGCAGCAGCCACTAAACTGAATGGAACAATGCTTCGCCCACGTGGAATTGTTCTTTTAATCCTTTGAGCGTACACGATATTTGCCTGTTTTAATGGTGTAAATTATATATCTACGTTTGTTCTTTGCTTACAAGCAGAGTATTTTAGGTGTCCGCCTCCGATCATTCTGATTTTTTGGATATGTTATAGAGGACCGAAAAATAAGAAATACGTGTTTTTTTATTTTTCCCCGTTTTCATATTTGGGGGGTGAAAACTGCGTTCAAAGTTAGGGGTGAAAAATCATTTTTGTGGACTTTTTGAAAATCTGGTGAGTCAGTCATATTTCGCATTCAAAGACACAAAATTCGGCCATTGACACTATTCCCCTATTGGTTTTTAACCCTAACTTTGAACGCAGTTTTCACCCCCCAAATATGAAAACGGGGAAAAATAAATAAACACGTATTTCTTATTTTTCGGTCCTCTATAACATATCCAAAAATTAAAATGATCGGAGGCGGACACCTAAAATACTCTCCTTGTTAGTATAGGAAAACAGAGAGTTAAGTAGCTTACTCGTTGACTACTGGTTGGAAACATTTAATAGCCATGAATATGAAATTGGCTCCTTTGAACCGAGCTTTATTCATTGCTGAAAGTATTTCGCCTGGTTTTCTACTGTAAATAATGATAGACCTGGAGGGACATTAGTACCTCACGTTAGTGAAGCAGAAATTTTCTGTTTACGTACTCTGAAAAGATTGATGCTTGAGCCTATATTGACTGATTACTTTTTTATCCTGTATAGGAAGTATACCAAAACATTTAAAAAAAAAACACCCCGTAGGTATGTGAAGGTTGATGAATGCACATAGTATTTGGAGCTGTCTCTTTCCCAAGTCTCTCCTTTCACTTTTCTACGTTCATTGCCTCGTTACGACACCCGTTTCGGTATAGCCTTGGCCCTCCATCCGATTCCGTAATTCGACGCTGCATCCGCGCAATACTCGCAAATATTTGACACCGAGACCATCCCTTCGTTCGACCCTTTCGTTCCTCGTTTCCGCGTTCTGTCTGATATCGTATTCCCGAGGGAGTTGCCAAACGAAGTCCCGCCGCCGTTGCGCTCGTATACCCGCAAACAGGCGCGTGTAATGAAGTGCCCCGCGTGCAGTTGTCGTTCTATATGCGAGAGCAATTATTTATTCAAATCTTTGCACCGTCTGAAATTCCAATTTTTTTATAATCAAAAGCATCAGACTTAACTCTTTTCGCTAGCAACTTATGCTCCATGCTGCGCTCATTGCATGCAGAACTTCGGAATAGGGAATAACACAGCAAAGTAATTTCGAAACAAGCGCTTCGTTCGTTCCTACGAACTGCGAATTCTACCATCCTTATAGACTTTAATGAAATCAGCTAACGTCGACTCAACTTCGATGTGACTTTCCGCTTGTAGTAATCCGAAGTCTACAACGATCCGCGTGGTTGAAAATTTTATACGAGCGTCATCGATCACGTAGATGGGAACAGTTGGTGAATCAGTTCAGGTACGGGCGAGTGTTTGTAGGTTGCAAATACCGGTAACAATGCACGCCGCCTCGCAAGCGGCTTCAAAGGATCGTTGGGAGTGTCTTATTCAAGGTGTTGTTGGCATTGTGCCGCCTGACAAGGTAGCTAACATCGTCATCGTGTTTGTTTTAAGACAGTCATCGGGTCGAGCTGAAATCTCGTCTAGACCTCGCAGCAGATTAATGGGTCACCGGGGTACCCCATTGTTTCCTTCTTCCCCCAGCTTAGCTCAATGAATATCGTTTTCGCGGCAAGCTGCGAATCTGTGTCAATACGGTGTACATTACTAATTAGGAGCATGAAGAATGTAATGAAGAGGTCCAAGTGGTGTTCCGAAGTATCTAATTCTAAATTGTCTATTTGTCTCTACTTGGCCATATAAATTTCAAAATTCTCTCACAGATACATATGTGACGCTAGTAGCTTACTTGTTATTTATTAAAGTGCTCTTACCATTTTCCTGCATTTCGTTTAGCCCTCTATAACGCACCACGTTCGATTACTGTAACACGGGACTCACAACCGTTTATTTTATGAGTAGATTTGTATTAAATGGGATGGTTCTGTTAATATAGTTCGGTCGAATATCTGAAATTCATTTCAAACACCAGATAGCTACGGTTTCTCTACATCTTCCGCGGCGTCCAGTGTAATAATATCACTTAATTCACGATTGCGGAGGCGCGAGTCCCAGGAACGCGTCGAATCGCGGAGACATAAAGCGAACAGAGGGCCGGGTAACGATCACAGTTCATCGGTGTATTGTTGTTGCTCCAGATCCTCCCCTTGGGCTCTGTATCGAGTTGTTGATCGAATAAATCCGTTTTCCATCATAGGACGGTGGCGCACAGTGCCCATCCAATCCTACAGGTCATCCGTGCTCCATTCTAGCAAACGTATTGCCTCTTATTTCATTCCTTCTGCAACGTGATCCCGGTACAACGATCGTTCCGCTTCCGTTTCCCTGATTTTCATTTTCAATCTCGGCTTTTTGCAATTCAAAGGCAGCGCCGCCCAGGGGACAGGCAATAACTTACGGGTCCCGGGGCTGGCCGATTGACCTTTATTCCGATCTATTTTCAATCTTGCAAATGCTGGGGGGACAGCAGTTGTTCAACGGGCGACTTCTTCCTCCGTTCCCGATGCGTTTACCCCGGCGATCTGATTGAGAAAGTTGATACGCGAGCGGGGAGGGTGAACGTATGATCCTGGGCCAGGCTCTCCGGTGTTCGAGTGTCAAAGGTAATACCCAAGTTGGCGTTTCCAAGTTTCGAGGGGTTACGAAAACTGATGGACGCAATCCGAGTGTTTGGCCTATGCTTTCGATCCAGCCCCTACCTGTTTGTTATTCATCGATCCACTCGCAGAAAGTGTCTGTGAAGTTTGAGCAATGCCCTCCTGCAACTCCTGCGAATTCTGTCGTTTCGTTTTGTTTTTACCGTTCTAGCATATTGCGGCTTGTGCTGTGTATGTAAACGGAGAAACGCCCAAACCACGTGTTTCGATTCCATTTGCACGATTTCTATAGGACTTTAGAAACTTTCAGGGTGCAGTATGGGGCAGTCGATAGGTGCTTTCGGTGTTATTTTACTGTGTACTGGTGCTTTGAAGAAATTAATGGATCTGCATAGAGAGAGGGTTAAGTTGTGCAAATTTGTGACACGAATAGCAAATTGGTTTGTTGAATATTTCACGAACAGTTGCAGGAACTATTGGTGATTTGAAACGGGAAGCTAGATCGTCGGTTTCGCATTGAGCGGGCGTAACATTTCGTGAGAATATTACCGTGAACATTGGTCTAATGTCTAATTTGGTATATTTATTTCTAATAGGTAAGAGAAATTAAGTATATATTAGTTGATCTCTCTGAGACAGGAATTAAATGTGTTTTGGACAATTATAATAAGAACCTCAAAGTAGAATAAAAACTAATATTAATGATAGACAGAAAATATTAGGAACTTATGAATAGGGCAAATCCGGGACACGCGGTCGACCTAATATAAAATGGCTATTAAAACTAATATAGATATTACTTATTTTATCAGAACAAACCTAATATGTTCAGAATTTTATGCCGCTTCAGAGAAACTGGTCGATATTTGCTTTAAGACAATATTTACTGTAAATCGGGTTGAAAACTGAAGTCATGACATCTGACCACCTCTCCCGAGGTGCCGGGAGAAATGGTTTGCGTCGTTGGCAGAGACCCCTCACATAATTATTCATGGAAAATTAACAAAGGATAGGGTAAAGGACCCAATTACTGACACCTAACCAATTACTGTCACCTTAAGCTATTTTACTTAAAATAACGAATAAATAAACTGTAGTATATAATCTATAGTATGGATTATAGGTTGAATTACATAATTCTTTTTATGTATGACTTTACAACGTTTATTTATTCGTTATTTTAAGTAAAATAGCTTAAGGTGGCAGTAATTGGTTAGGTGTCAGTAATTGGGTCCTTTACCCTAAAGCAAAATTATTTATGAGTGAATACAACTACGGATTCATTGATATTTAATTTGTTTACGCTAAACAAGTAAAGAACACATCAAAGGAAAAGTGAATTACCTACTGGCGATTAGCAAGGCAAATGAATACAAAAGTGAATAAATAAACTAAATAAACAAAAATAATAAGAAAATAATAATAAAAAATAAAAAAATAAACAAAAATAATAAAAAAATCATAACTCGACCATCTCACCTTTCTGCAGCGAGACATGGTCTTCTCGTTAACTTTGAGGGGAAGAGTTAATATGGCCAAATACTTTGGCTGCATTGTTCCCCAATGTCTCTACTATCTTATTATTCCAAACATTAAAGGAAAATACACTTAGAAGTACATTTTAAATACGATTCTGTACAACCGCTGTTTGACAAAAGAAGTTAAATGTAACATCAATTTACCTTTTATAGCCTACTAGCTGACCCGTTACCCGGTTTCACCCGGGATTTATTTATGATGTTTGAAAAATAAAAAAGCCTAAACCGAAAAAATAAATAGCCTATAATCTAATCTAGGACGTGTGTAATGTATATTCAGAATTTTAATGAAATCCGTTCAGCCGTTTAGGCGTGAAAGAAGGACAAACAAACAGACAACGTTTCACTTTTATATATTAGTAAGGATAAATCCGAAAAACCACAGAAGGAAGCGAAATAACGCTATTCATTCAACTATTTGGCTTCTAGAGAAGTAATTGGTCTGCACTTTAATGCATTTTTACGTATAGACTCTGAAATATAGCGACACGACCAACTCTCCGGCCCGACCGCGTCTCCCGGATTTACCCTACTTATAACCAGGTGGCCAAGTGACCTCTCCTTGCAATTGCACTTTCCAAAATGTAATTATATTATCTTCTTCAGCCCACCCACCAAACTACATTCGCTATTCAGTTATTCATTAAAGCGAATCCCTTGTCAATATCGTACTTCTGTTTTCCCTAAATAGCCCCGAAATTAGAACCGAGTCGATGGATAAAGTTTACCTCTAATTTCTCCGAGCCAATGTATATTTCGATTATCAGCGGGGGTTGTTCGATAATCGCTTTTATTCCTCCAAATCGGAGCTCAGCAGCGTCTGAATGTCAATATTCCAGCTCCACTATTCCATCCCTTTCTTCTTATTCCATCTTGCTCGATTCTCTCTTGTCCCCCGTTCCTGGGGGAGCTACCGAGAGAATACGAGAGCGCCGTGTGCCAGAGGTTGCACACGCACACAGCCACACACACCTGCGCTATTGTCCCGGCGTATCAACGCACGTCAATGGAGTCCTCCTAATATTTTTCTCTCATTTCCTTGCTCGAACGTCGGGAATCCTATCGAATATTCGTTTGAAGTTAACCAGTTTCCATTGTTCCAATTCGTGGCTCAAAGGAGCCCGTGCAAGTTCCCTCTCCCGTCGGGTGTCTCTTCCCTTCGTCCGCTTTCCTCCTCTTCCCTCTTGTTTCGACTTGCACCGTCGCAACCATCCCGCGGGAGTTGTCGGGTCGAATACCGGTCGGTTCCCTTTCGCCCTCCCAGCGTGCACGTACCATGAATCGCGCGACGAAGATTCCTCATAGCGTCGTGGGCGGATTTCCAGGGATACGACCGAAGAATATTGCCCTGTTTCCGTGGTGCGTTGAACGGGCGCGCGACTATTCCGACGTCCGCCTTAATTTCTTCCCCTTTGAAAAGCGATCGACGACGCTTCCACGTCGATTTCTACGCGTATTCATTTCTGCCTCGCCTTTGAACGTTTATTCCGCGCTGCGATATACCGAAGTCGCAGGTGGCTACCTTTTACCCCTTTCCTTCACTTTGGCCATGAAGTTTGGAATCCCTTTTATCTGAACGACCGCTAGGGAGCTTCGACGTTTGCAGGTGTAGGTGGCTTGTAGAGCGTTTAGTGGGGCAGCCAAAATCTGTGACGATGCGAGGTTGAACGTGGTTTAGACGCGGGGGAATATAGGGTGACTGTACCTAATATCGCCAGGCATAAGTTAAATCGCTGTCGATTGAATAATAATTGATATTTTTCCATGCAGTTCGTTTCAAAGTAAAGAGAAATTATTCATCTTTCATGTAGCATATGTTAGAATCGTTGAAACCTACAAATTGTTAATTAGGACTCAAAAAACGTAAGATATGCAAAAATCGGGTCCTGAAAAAAGTGTACCTAATATCGCCTACTCAAGAAATATTGATTAATTCATGTATATATGAGTTTTTAAAGTCATTTTCACATGTGCTTTTATTATTTCTTGCTCTATAAATGTCTTTTTATCCATCTGTGATTTCATTTTTATTAGAATAATATAGAAATTTGAAAATATAGATTTTTAAAATATTTTATTCTTTACGTTCCGATGTACATATTGGACAAATAAATTTTATTTCGGTTGCTCCGCACATTTCGTGACCTCACCTGTAACAAGCATTACATCGAAACCATTATTCTCCGGTAGGCGGTATTGAGAACACGCATACTGCTAAAAGAAAAACGCTATTTTCATTATGAAAAATATTTGAATCGATTTCATTTCTTAAGTACATCATTAATTAGGTATTTCTAGTAGATATTCTTGCATTCACAGATTTATTAGACTTACCTTCTCCGAATGTGACGTAAAATTGTGATAGTCCAATAAATTTTTACACTATTAAGATTCTCTAAAATCCTTCCCTTTCTGTAATTGTTGATCACATGATGCTGCAATTATAGTATGTCTTCCTACATATGTTTAGGTACTAATTCAGTGCATAACCGATCAATTTTAGAGCTTACTTTAAGAGATATAGCGACTGGCGATATTAGGTACAGTCACCCTAAAAGTGCACGTTAACAAAATGCATCGACAGACCCGCAGCCAATCATTTCAGAAGCACTCCCCGCGCCGAAGCACGAACCACCCAGAAACGAGCAGTTTTCACGCGCTAATTAATCCCCCCGTCAGACGTTCCGTCCGTTCGCCCCGTTTATTCTCAGACTTGGCGCAGCTTTCGTAACTCGACTTTTCTTTAATTAATTCGTTTTCGCGCGGGCGGCAGGCCGCGGAGAAATCGTAACGGGGGGCGAGCGCTCGAAATCGGAACAGAAGCAACAAGTAATCGCCGTCGCCGAACGGGAAAACGGATCTGTGCCGCGAGCGAGGCACACTTTCCTCGGTGGTAATTGCTCGTCTCGCGAATACCGTGGCGATATCGCCGCGGCGTATTTTCGCTCCTTGTCCGCGCATCGATTTGTTCTTTTCTTTTTTTTTTTTTTTCAAACCCGCTCGCGCCTCATTACCGCGACATTGTTCGCCGCGGCTGGCTCACACGCGAACTTCTAACCAATTCCACGAAACGCTCCACGGGACTTGCGTAACTCTAATTTCCCCGTTTTTATTTCGCCATTCCGCGCACGAGCGTTTCCCATGCGTCTTTCCGCGGCGTTCCTTGCCCTCGCGTCCCGCCGGGAATTATCGTGCGGACACCGCGCCTCTCTTTCACGTTCGCGTGAAACGTAGACGGGGATACCACCCTCCTGTGTCGCTTGCGCCGCCGCCCTCGTTCTTCCGTTCCACTTGCGACCGTCGCGCTTTTTTCCCCTCCCTGTGTTTCACTTCCTTTAATTCCGCATTAAAAACTTCATCAAACATTCGCGGCCGAACCGTTTCACCGACTGGCGAGCCACCCTCGGCCACCGTCATCCCCCGTACTGCGCCCGCACGGCCAGTATGCTCCCATTTCTGTATAGAGTGCACGCGTGCACGCTCCACCCTGCCGTTCTTTTTATCTCGATGCGGAGGGTGAGTCGGTGAATTGTGACATGCCGGCGGCTTCTGTTCGCCTGGAGACGGAGGGTTGAACTCTGGCGGACAAGATAACCCTCGTCGTTTTGCGAGCGAACTCTTTTTTTCCGAAGGAAAGTGGGAATTGACGCTCTTTGGAATTCTGTGTAGATGCGTATCGTGGGAAGGTTTCAGACTGCGAGTAGTTTGTGGTTTATTGTGGGGTTTTTAATACATTCGTTCTGGGGTTGTTTTTAATTTAGAAATACTAGTGTTTGGGTTGTCTTTTCGCGACGCTTCGACGCTGTTCGATGTTAAATGTTTTAGAGTTTCTCCAAGAATGTTAATTAATCCCTCCGTTTGAATATCTGATACAAACACCCCGTACCTCTGAATTTTCCTGCAGATCTGTTTCTATGTTTTCTATAACACACTGTCCTGACTTCTTTCAAGCCGTGGTTAGGTTATATTTTATTATTTTATATTAATCCTAGGCTAGTATGTTCCGTCTTCCTTTTTCTTTTTTTTCTCCTTCTGTATTATTTATAAATAGGTTAAGTTACCGCCTTAGGTTAAGTTGTAAAACAGTCTCGGACTGAACTTCGCCTGTGCTTTTGTCGATGTTTACCCTCCGTTTATTGCCCTCTGTTATATTTTTGCAATAAAAGACGTTAATAATAATAATAATAATAATACCCTTTCGTTCATTAGGGGGAGTTCCCCTAGTGCCGGACGCTTAAGGTTTTCCTTAAATAAGAAGAAAAAAATAATATTTTAATCTTTATATTCTACGTTATTTATAAGATAACAATATGAGAAATCAAAATTGCACAACAAAACATTCAATATTATCATTATAGTTAACTTAAATTACGGTTAAACTTGATTATGCGATTTGGAGAAATCATTAACCCCTTGGCATACCAGTTGAAAGCCGACGGGCGCGGCCAAACCAACACCAGAGGCGAGGCACGCGTCGAGTCATTTTACGGTTCGGCTCAGCGGCCGAAGCTGACGGGACGTATCCCTACCCCTTACTGCTTACGTTTCGCCTGATCGCCGTACCACGGGTCCCACCCGTGCCTTCCACGTTTTGCCCGATCCCGCTACCACGGGTCCCACCCGTGCTTTCCATCTCTGGCCCGATTCCGCTACCACGGGTCTCACCCGTGCTTTTCATCTTTGGCCCGATCCCGCTACCACGGGTCTCACACGTTGTTGTATGCCAAAGGGTTAAGTGGCACCTAGTACCGGACACAGTAAAAATTACTGACGCAACTCAGCACAGTCTCAATATAGTTTTCAGTAATCACAAATATAATCCTCCGAACATTCGGAAGTATCAGCACAAGCCTCGTGTGCCCATTTTTTGGCAGCTTGAACACTGAATTGTTTTGGCAAATCTACCTAATTTACACTGTAAAGTAATTTATTTTATACATTTTATTTTATCAAACAAAGTACTTTTTGGAATACCATATCTTGAACATGCCTCTCTTAGGCTAATTTCTTTTGCCAGAATTTTCTGAAGTGCAGGTTTCAAATTATTTTCATCACATGAACCTTTTTTCTTGCTATTCATGATGGCTACGTGTATCTTTTAAACACTGAAACCGAAATAATAAACAGTAATACAAACAGGAACACACAAGATTCAGATTTGTACTGTCCGGTAATAGGGGACAACGTTCTGTCCGGAACCAGGGGACAGTGAACAGATTAAAAAAATTTTTTTTGTGGAAACCAGTGCACTGTTTACACAAAACACAAAGGTAATTAAAAAAATACTTACCAAAAGACACAATAACACAACTCACACGTCTTTTAGCCAGGAATATTGGTATATATAACAATCTAAACTTTACACGATTCACCGGATTCCCGTCACACCCAACAATCAATCAATTTCTTTAGCGAATATCACGCGACTGGACCATGTCGACACGTGATCGTTGTTTGTATTATCCCCTCTACGGTTTACGCGACAGAACAGCTAAATAGCGTTTGAACTGTCGCAGATATAGCTAATGTCCGGTATTAGGTGCCGTCCGGCGTTAAGGGAACTCCCCCTACTATGAAATTTAAAATATTCCCCTGAGGTATTCCATCGCAATTCCCTACGCGTAATATTCTGCACCCTTATTGTACTTGAAAAGAAACGATTTGTCGAGGTGTAGCTGCATTGAAACAGAAAGTGTAACTATAGAGCGCAGGTAGATTATTAATCTTGCAAAGCAAGCTAGTGCGTGGGAAAATATGTGACATTTCTTTGTTTACTATCTTTTAAGTCTTCATACTGTGGGCTTTACGCCGGCGGACATTAAAAATTCGATGGAACGTCGTCGCAGCATGTCCGCTCTTAATTCCTCGCCATTCTTCGCATTCCTCTTTTCAATCTTCGTGCTCCGCTATCCTTATCTTCTCATCAGCTCCCTCGCCCTCGTATTCCTCGGGGATGTAACGCGGGAGCTGCCCTTACTGCATTCGTAAAACACATATAAAGAGAACCGTCCTGTTATTGTAGCTTTCATGTATTCCATTCGTGCACCGTGGCTTCTTATTTCTCGTCCGCGACTGCGAGAATCCCATGAAACATTTTTATCGCCCGGTAATTGTATCTTGATTACCCCAGTTTTCGCCATTTCTTTCCATCCACACTTTACTTCGCCGCGTTTCCTGCCCCCAACGCCGCGCCACGATATCTCTCTTTGCCCGGTGACCTTCGAAATATATTGCACAGGAATTTGCATGAAATTTTAAAAAACTCAGTGCCACGAATAAAGTGAAGGGTGCTTATTTGGAAACAGCGAAATTTTATTTTGCTTGTTTTTTAATCTACGTATGTAGGCTTTGCCTCCGGCTACCCATTTCGTATTCAGCTGCAACGAACATGAATATTTTCGAGGGAAATTTGACATTTCCGGTTTTTATGAGCGAAATGCATACGCTACCACGGCGCGCGTACGCTCGCGGCTCGCTGAAATATGTCTGAAAATGTTGTGCGTGCACGCGGGCGCAGGCCAGAAGGTTAATTTACACAAGGTGGATTATATTCGAGGGAGTGGACGGCACTCGAGATGCAAGTGAAATTTAACCAAATATTGAGTTTCTGCTTAAAAGCAGTGTAGATGTACGCAAAAACTTAGTGGCGCAAAGGTATAACTGAATTCCCAGCCGCTGTCTAAGTAGTCGTTTGTATTCAACAGCGAGCCAACCTTTTATACAGAATGTGGTTAACCAAATCGCATAGACGCAGCCTTTCCCGAAGAATAAATGGCATGCACTTAAAAATTTAAATCACGGCTCCTCGGCGTGGAATACTAAAGCATGGTGGTTTCTGTGTCGTTAAAATTGTTTCAAAATTCGTCCTAATTATCGTGATGCATTTCTATGTTCGTGGCGATATGCACGTGATTTGGACAACTGTGAATGTTTAATTATTGAAATGAGCAGGTACATTAATTTAGAGCAAATTGAATTTAAGCCAATCACGTAAAGCTTGACAGTAATTTTATCATACCTCGTCGGGTTAAATAATTTTATGGTGATGGTCACCCAGGTATATCTTGAAATTGAATATTTCTTCTTCCTTCAGTCACACTTCCTGCAGTTCCTACACTTCTCTATCAGTATACTTCGATGACCCCCTATTCCTACTATCGCAAACTCCAAACCCCTCCAATTTCAAATACAAAATAAAATTAAAGCGTTCGTTTAGCCGAATGGGAGACCCTCGAAGAAGTTTGTAACTGAGCTACAAATAATTTTACTTTAAATCATACTTGCAGATCGCTTCATCTTTTATACAGTTACCCTGTGCTCCGACTCTCCTGTATTATTCCACTGACCCCTGTTTTCTTCGTGAATTCTGAATTTCCCATATTTCAGTCACGAAGCTTCATTCGCATCTAGCCAATTACTGGCAAACGAACCATGTATCAGAGGTGAGATAAACCTGCATACGTAACATAATAACATTGTTACCCACACGGAGAGTGCACAAGGTTCGGTTTACCAATTTGGCTAAAATTTCGCATAACATTTAGTGCACCCCACGCACAATTAGTTAGCCACACACGATGCAAAATACTCAAAATTTCGGATTGGAAATTCAAGACTAATACCTCGTTTAGATCAAAACAATCAAGATTAATATACTAAGGACACATTAATTCATAATTTTTCATAGATTCCACTGCCATATATGAAGGGTAAGGGGGAAAAACTGGAAATGTCAATTTTTCGAGATTTCGCGACTTATAGCATATTTTGTTGGTGGCAACTGGGACTACAGAACTGTCGAATCACAAGGGGTTTGAAGTTCAAATACCCCCGTAAGATAACGTTAAAGATTTGGTGTACCTACTGGTTGAAAGCAGGAAATGTTCACTAATATGGTTCCCTTTCATAAAAGAATAGTCCCTGAAAAAGATTATTGCAGTCGGACAACAGGAAAGTGTGCCAACCAGGCCTTAAAGTTTAGAATTCATCAATGCTTTGAATTTGAAGAATTTCTCAAAAATGCCCTATCAATGTTTTCTTCAAATAGTATTAAAAGAGCATTCAATTTTCTACAATTGCTGTGTATACAAGTTTTTCGTGCTTCCAACCATTTTTCAGATAATAGGTAGCGTTTGACTATATGTTCGAACAAAAAATGGTTGGAGGCGCGAAAAAATGATATACACACTAATTATAGAAAATTCAATGCTCCTTTAACATTATTTGAGCAAAATTTCGATAGGGCTTACCATTTCTGAGAAGTTCTTTAAATCCAAACTATTGATGAATTCTAAACTTTAAAGCCTGGTCGGCACCCTTTCCTGTTGTCCGATTGCAATCAACTTTTTCACGGACTATTTTTTTATCAAACGGCACCGTTCTAGGGGGTGAGAGCAAAGAAATACAAAAAAAAAAAAGTTTCGACCCGTACAAATAAGAGCCACCCTAATATAAATATCTCTATCCTCCCCCAATTTTTATACTCCACCAGGGCATTCCATTCAGAATAATCCAATCCCCCCAAAAAGAGCCATCTCAAATCTTTTATTCTTTAAAATGAACGGGTCAATGTGCACGGGGGTACTTCACCCCGCACTTGCACATTTCACCCCACTCGCCCCGTTGATCGATGGAAACCGGTTCGAACGAACCTCTCCGGTTTCCCTGAAATTTATTCCGCGTCAAACGGTGTCAGACGATCTCCCCTTCGCGGTGGGGGCGGACGGCCACGAAGAACGGGGGTGGCTCCTACGCTCGCACAGGACGTATGGCTGTCGCAACGTATCTATACGCACGTTACGCTCGGCTCCGCGCACCCGCAGCCGGTGTCGAGTTTCGACACTGCACGTAGCGCATAGGTGCAACTGCCACTGACCTCCCTACGCAATTGCATGCAGGCCTGTGCGCGGCTAATGCGAAATGGCAACTGGCAGGCCTGTGCCGAAACTCCGCCACAGGGCGCTCGCCCGTAATTAGAAACAGGCTGCTGGTACGAGTGGGAATTGTCGATCATAAGCAGCGCTGATTTTTATCACCGCGGACGGCTCGCTGGCACTCGACCCAGCGTTAAATTCGCTTCGACACGGCAATCGAGGCGTCACGATCTTCCCCGCCAGCGCCAATGCCCCGCGCCGCTCGCACGCACCGGGGGGTGGCTTTTTTCACCCTGCACCCGCTCCCATCGGATTTTGTGCTTCTCGTGGCGTCGCGGTTCGAAAAAAGGAAAGATCGAAAAGATACGAACTCTTGCAGCGGTCGTTTTCCGCGGGCTTAACCGACGGGATTGATGGCGCAGCTTTCCGCTGCTGGGGAATTAACTTTTTACCCGCGCGCGGCGAGAAGAATCGATGCGTGAAAACGGCTGCTGTTTGCTCGCTGGATTGTGGAGTCACATTGTGGCGCGATGTTGCTGGCGAATGTGAGCATCTGCGTTTGCTCAACGCATCGCGCTGGAAGATCTCCTGTGATTCTTGTGCTCGTGCTTTCGGTGGCGTTGGCGTGTTTTCACGCGGACGGATTTTCATACCGTGCACGCTCCTGGCGTGTTTCCACGTTGATAGTTTCTGGAACGCGGCGGAGGTATTTTCTACTTTGAAGTAACGAACATTTTAATTTCTAAGTTTCCCGTTAGATTTTTGTGCCAGCGTCGCCAATGGATCGGCGAGATTCTCCCGGTGAAAATGAGTGGTGTTAGTTTTGTCTACGAAATTCTGACACGATTTGAATTAAGCATAATTGAAAATGGCTCGAATAAAATCGCATATGGATTAATTTTCATTTTAAAAAACTCGCCTATTTAGATGACAATGCAGAGGTTTTAATTTTCATTAGCGTCGATATGGGTTCAAAGTGTAGGGCAAGGTGAACGAAGCTTTCCACGCAGCAGAATTTTTCAACACCTGACTACCCTGAAAGTGTTAATATCGTAAAGCCTGTTTCGATAGAAAAATGTTATCACTGTTAAGCAACGGGCTGTGTGCAATCAAGCTTTGGACGTATTTTCTGTTCCCAATCGCGAAAATTCCACGGTACGTTAAAAAAATAGAAGAGAGAAACGGACGTTTTACGGTATGATATACAATAACGTTTCCGTGCCTTGCGCGTGACACGTAACGTCAGATTCGCTGTCAATATATCATTGGAGTGTAAAAAAAGAAATCACGGGCTGTTGCAAAAATGTGTCCAATTTAAAAAGTTTGTTGTAACAGATATTTCCCAGTTTGCCCGTCTGTGACAAAATCCCTATATATTTACAAGTTCATACTGAAAGTTACATGGACACGCGCGTATCTCCCTGCAAACTAAACAGAGAGGTATTAAAAAAAATCCGATCAAAATTGAAATCTGTCCGGACTCAACAACACCAAGCTCCCCCATTGCCTTTCTAAATCAATCAAATAATAGACGTAAAATTCAGGAGAAATCCGTTAGAAATCCATCAGGAACGCATTTCTGTCGATGCTTCTCAAAATCGAGGGGACTGCCCAAAAGAAAAAAATCTTTCGACGCGCGTTAGCCTCTTGTAAGCTGCCAACAATTCGCAACCACCTTCGAAATACCACCACCCATTGTCCCCGTTGAAATAATTACGCCTCCGATCGAATCTTCCATCTATTTCCCTACTGCCACTTCTAGCACGCGTTCCTCAGCCTCTGGAGAGCAGTGGGCAGAACCTCTCGCCTAGCAAGCTGCTTGTCTGCTTGCGGCACGGACGGATAAACGCGTTTCGCGGCGCGTAACGTTCTAAAAACGATTTAATGAGTGGTTGCGGGTAAATGGTGCATTCGAGGGCTTCGTTAACAGGGGGCCCCCCGCGTCCCTGGGCAAACAACAAGTGGAGGTTCATTAGCATATCGCGAAAATTTGCCCGGGATCTTTAAGGCCCGCATCCGCGCGGACGCGTCCCGCTGTCGCGGCGGTTATTTACATACTCTGTCTCGCGTGCCACGGTTGGATACGGCCCAAACGCACAGATTGACAAGAGCATTTTGCTGTCTTGTTACCGTGAACAGGGAGGGGAACGGGGTGGGAGGTTTCTCGCGAGCACTCGAGCGTCATTAGAATCCCAGACGTTCGGCCGAACAGCCGCGCGGAATATCGACCGTCGTCGCGGGGCGGCCGCCACCGCCAACTTAATCAACCTCGGGGCTCTTCCTTTTCATCGTTGAATAAAGTTACCCTTTGTCATGTAATAAGTAGATTCAAGGCGAGCCAGACCACCACCACCACCACCACCCCCGCCTCGCGGAAGTAACGTTCTACCCGTGCACGCGGAGGTTTTAAAATGATTTTATTATCCGCCCTCGTAATTGGCCCGATATGATTTGCCTGTCAGAGAAAATGGAAGATGGAGTGGTTTCATTGCTATTATCGTGTTTGCCCGGAACGAAAGGTGCACCTTCGATTCCCCATCGCGCGGCGTGCCGCCCGTGGACGGTCGCTGGATCTTGGTGGTCGTTCTCGCGAGAATTCTGCATCGAGTTGGAGCGTCTGGTAATCGGAAATTAATTAATTGTGGAAATCGTTGAAAGCGTTAAGTCGCGGGCTTAGGAGTCTTAGGACACTGTTTAGTAATTTGATATTTCTGTGTGGTTGTAGTACCTAGTCTTTGAGAGTTGAACACTCTGCTGACGTAGTTGAACATCATCAACACCTGTCTCATTAAAAAGCTTTTGCAATTTAGCAAGAAACCAATTCAACGCCCATCGTTTCTTATCAAAATCGCCATTCCACGTCATCCCTTATGGAAATATGGAAGGACCAACGACCACAGTAGTTAACATATCCAGAAACTCCCTCATCTTTCTCCACTACTTATAACAACGCTTCATCTACTCATTTTCACCACGGGAAGGGGATCATCCCTTCAGTCCCCGCCCTACCCGCCAAAAGCAAAACCGGAATAAGACAGGAGAAGCTCTCGGACACCCCGTCTATAATTGACACAGTACCATCAAGCTGGAAGCATTTTTTGGGGATAATTGCCGGGGCCAAGTTGATTCATCTGGTGCACGGCTGACTTCCTGCGTCACTCCGATTAGCGGCGAAATAGTGTAGGATTCTTAGGTTAGGAGACGGACGGGCGGCCTGTGGTGTAAGTGAGGCCCAGGTCCATAGGTGGCGCGCGCCCGTTAAGAGGAGCTCATTAAGCAGAGTCCTCGGGGAAGCCGCAGTGGGGGAATCGGTTAGGCGGCTGGCCAGCACGCGGAAGGCCCGGGTTCGAGTCCCGGTGAGCAGCGGCTTTCCTTTCTTCCGTCTCCTACAAATTCAGAAGTGGGATCTGAGGCCCTGACAGTGTGTTATGTGTTTCGGTTCGGCGTCTCGGTTCGGCGTTCCGGTTCCGTTATGTTGAGGAATTGTGAGGATCGCGGCCGAGGACGGCCACAGTTGTAAGATGGCCGAATGTAGGATTCTAAAGGTGGAATCAGACGGCGCGTGAATCGGCGAGCTTGCTCGGCTCGGCAAGTCGGTTTGGCGAGCCCGACTCGCGATCCATGACCGATCAGACGGCGCGTGGCTTGGCGAGCTGGCTCGGCTCGTCTAGCTCGGCAAGTCGGCTTGGCGAGCCCGATTCGGCAATCCATGACCGATCAGACGGCGCGTGGCTTGGCGAGCTGACTCGGCTCGTCTAGCTCGGCTCGTCTAGCTCGGCAAGTCGTCTTGGCGAGCCTGGGCGAGCCGAGCCCTGACCGATCAGACGGCGCGGGGATCGGCGATTCACGCGCAAAGATCGCCGATTCACGCGCCGTCTGATTCCACCTTTAGGTTAGGAGACGGACGGGCGGCCTGTGGTGTAAGTGAGGCCCAGGTCCATAGGTGGCGCGCGCCCGTTAAGAGGAGCTCATTAAGCAGAGTCCTCGGGGAAGCCGCAGTGGGGGAATCGGTTAGGCGGCTGGCCACCACGCGGAAGGCCCGGGTTCGAGTCCCGGTGAGCAGCGGCTTTCCTTTTTTCCGTCTCCTACAATAGTGAACGTTGTTTGCGCGGTAATTTTATCCCGTATCGGCGTGCCCGAGAAAACGTATCGGGACCATGGAACTCCCCGGTTTGGAAGAGTCGCGAGACCGTCGCGCCTAGTTCCTCGACGGCCACCCCCATCGCTCCTCCTTCTAACACACGGGGGTTAATTCCAGCTTGCTCTTGAACGTTAGACACAAACGCGCCCTAGTGCGGGAGAACTTTGTGGCGGGTCGGCAGACCGTGCACGATTCTAAACAGACATTCGCCCCGAACAGTCGTGCGAGATATCGATCGCCATTACCGCGAACTTAACGAGGCCCCGCGCCACTCTCGCGCTTTAGCTCCCTCGACTATGGACTTCTGGCGTGCAATAAGCAAACGAGTGGCGGCGTTCTCGACTCCCGTCGAATTGTCCCCCCCCGGATGCATCCAGGCTCGCGATCCTCGGTGATATTCGGTATCGAGCGGGGCGTCTTCGGCGACGGAAGACACGACGAAACCCATCGGGGAAGTTGGTACGGATCGCGGGGGCAATCTCCGGTCGTTGCGTCGATGCGTCCGTTATCGACGGGGCAACTCGGTTTCATAGCCGAAGCCGCGTTATTAATTCGATAGCCGGGTACTCCGGGTCGCCGTTAACGCGAATTTAACGAATCCATTCGAAAGTTGGCTTCCCTCTTGTTCGTTATAAACTCGTCCCCGCTCGGGGGAAGTAGCTCGCCCCGCGAGGCGAACTTTGTTTCGCGTTCCAATGGCAGATTCCCTTCTTTTATCGCTAACTGGGGGTGAATCGATTTCCAATCGTTGCGCGGTGGCTTGCTCTCGCGAAATTATGCTTCAGTTTCCGCTCGTTCCCTGCCATCGTGTGTGCTCACCGTTTCGTGAGCCGGCTTGATAGAAATCATCGGCACCGCCCCTGAAAATCCTGCCCGTATATTGTGGCTTTTAAGTGCCGATATAAATTCAGATCAATCGTCGAGTGGGATTACCGCGCGATGCGGTTGGACCCTCGGGGTACAGGCTGGGATGCTAGTCGGGAAAACGGTTTAATTAAGAGGGTGTACACGTGGCAATTCTGTGGAGCTTCATAGCGCAAGATTGAGCTGGAATCGCGTCGTTTGATGGTCGATCGTGGAAATTGGCATCAGAAATGTGCTCGATCAAGCGGTGGATTACTTTGCGTTGAAATAGATATAACTCGTTCCTCGATGCTTGTTTACGTCACTCGGTGATTAGTTGTAATTACTTTATCGATCGTAACATAAGCAGGCTTTCATAGAGGTTCTCTCAGACGAGATCCTCGTTTCGTGGAGGCATCAGGCGATTAGTTGTCTGGTGATCAATCAGCCCGATTCTTTAGCGACTCGGCGGAAAGTCGGGGAGCTCTGATAGGCTGCCGTGTCGAAGGAAATTTCATTTAACGATAGATTCACTGGGATCTAGATAAATTAGCTTTCTTTATGCCAGCTGATCTCTAACCTATTTAGGGTCGCTGCTAGTGGTTCACTAAGCTACGAAGATGAGGGTCTCTGTGCCCGCGGTAATGATGATCGATATTCCGCAGAACAGTTGCGGTTAATGCCTATTTAGGATTATACGGAGTTGAATACGTATTACCACGTTCTAAATACGGTTTCCTGTTGCTCAGCCTTGAGCGGATGTCTACATTCTATGCCAAACACTGCGGCATTGTTCGTTATTAATAAAGCAAATTGTCCTATTCGATTATATTTTATTTTATTTCTGTACACTTATTCGTTGGCTTATTTAACCGGTTAACTGGCAATGTATCATATATGATCAAACAAAAATCTGGCCAATTCTGGCAATGTATCATATATGATCAAATGGAATAACGTTTTTGTTTTTCAATCGATTTGAATGAAACTTGGTATGTAATGGTTTTTGGGGTCGCTGAATCTTAATTTCGCATCGGAATTGTAAAATTCAATATGGCAGACTCAAAATGGCGAACCAAAATGGCCGCCAAATATTGAAATACTATCGGGATATAGAAAAATTGTATATAGGGGTTTTTGGGATCGCGGATAAAAAAAAAGCACTTGCGGTGGAATTTATGGATGAAGAATTCAGGTATAAAATTATTCGAAACTTTTTCGTAGAAAATAAAAAAACTAAAAAATTAAACCCCTAAACCCTTATTTTTCAGAGGTTGGGGGTGGCATTGAAAAAAGTAACTGCTGCAATCGAATTATAGACTAGAAAACTTCACAAATAAAAAAAGGTTTAGTAAAGAATTGACAAACTCACCCCTAAATTCTATTTTTTTAGGGGTTGGGGGTGTCAGATGAAAAAAATTACACCCGGAATCGGTTCAGCGACTCAAAGAACCCCTGTATACCAAATTTTGTGTGATTCACTTAATTATTCGATGGTACCAGTTTGGGCCCGAATAGTGAAAAGGACCGTGCCAATTAACCGGTTAAACGAGAACTTGTTTCAATTTTTTATTTCATGGTGTACCGACATACTTGAATTGAAAATTATTTTTGAAACGCATCGTAGGTATTTTGATTGAGAATAAATGTTATACTCTAAAATGTGTACAACACTTCGCAATATTTTATATTTGATATTCCAGGTTATCTATTTCTGGGGCAGGTAATTTAATTTAACCCTTCGTTGCATACTGTTGCAAATATGCAACATATTTTTTGGGTTTAATTTTTTTGTTGTAACCAGCTCGTAGTGCGCTGCAACTACTATATCGTGAATGATACGTGTCCTAATATCTAAACATTTACATAGATCGCGTCGAACGTGGTAATTCCGCGGTTTTAAGTAATCATAATCGTAATAGCGGAAAAAGTGGAAAAATAAAAAGTGCAATTTTTTGTACGAGTCCAAAAATGTATTTCTCCCAAAATCGAAGGAGTTATGCAACGAACGGTGAAATGAAAGAGTATTTGGAAATAGTTTATTTATGCTAAATGAGAAAGCGCAGAATGTATCCCCGATCGAACGAAAACACTGTCGACGACAATCCACGTATTTTTTAATTCCCGCAAAGGAACAAAAGAACGCTGCGAGCGTATGACGCACTTCAATATTTCAAACAAACCATCACGAATTCATGATCCGCAGACGACCCTCCCGCAATACCCCTATATTCTTTCAGAAATTATTCACCACCACGCGACAGCAAGCCCAGCTGTATCCCGAATCCCGGTTCGAACAGAATTTACAGTCTCGCTTGTCGCTTCTTGCTTCGACTAAATTTTACGTTTCGGCTAGCCGAACTAACGTCGCCATTAAGACCGAACAAAGTTTCTGGGGGAGGTGAACGCGTAATCCTCTGGTCCGGAAAAAAGCACGAAGAAAAACGAATTTCCTGCAACTCCCAGGGACTCCTTTATTCAACGTTAGAACGCTTCCCGCGGGAAACTGAGCCAAAACAAATTCGTTAGACCGGCGCTGCACCTTACAGGGACCGTGTCTATTTATTTCTCGGTGGGAGATTTCGATTCCGGCGCTGAAAAGCCGAGTCCCTGGATTCGTTAAGTCCACGGGGCAGCCGTCCGTGATCGATATATATCGCGGGGCAGTTGGGTGTAAATGTTGTTTGAAATCTGGCATAGTTCGGCCCGGCCAGAGCCAGCAAACTTTTCAAAGCGCTTAGCGAGATAGCGTTTCCTCGAGATCACTATACGTTACCCTGCGGACTGATTTACTACGCTCCCACAGAAATTGCCAGGTGTCCGCGGAATTAATACGTGTGTGCCGGCGAGAGGGAAAGGGCGAGCTTGCTGTGTACTCGTTGCGCTGGGCCGACGCATAGTTTCCGCGGCGATAGAGAATTCATTACGGTCTGGCTAATTGTAATTGATATTCCGCGGGAGTCTCTGAGCAAATGTTGTTTGAAATCAACCGCGGTGTACTGTGTCCGGCAAAGCTTTCTGGGCATAGAGGCTCGGTGGCTCTGCGAGGTAATTTGCCAGGAGTACGCGACAATTCGCCGCGGTCCAGTTCGTTTGATCAGCTGCAAGCTCTGCGACTGTGTTTTCTTTGGTCACTTGGAGTCAAGATTGTGATTTCTCAGCTGTATTTTCACATGGACCACACCTTGCCGCAAGTCTGTTGACCACAGTTTAATCGGCACCTCGGTGCAATGGAAAATTACACTCTGACACAGAGATGAGCGTCATACGGCAGCAGGAAACAATTTGCTCAGAGAATTGGTAGCAGATTAAAAACCATCAGCACACAGTAATTGTTCACGTAGAAGTCGATATAAATCGTGATCCAAATTCACCCTGTAATTTTTCCGAGCCACCCTAGAGGAAGCAAGCATAGTCGACTCCACCGTCTCTCCAGCATCCTTCGGGGGTTGCAAGCAGCTCATTAATGTTTCCATCCGATTTCGCGTACTTTGCGTAATGCCCGGCAAATCCAAAAACTTTGTCGTTGGACCGGACGAAAACGGTGGCCCCAGAACGAGCCGCTCGATAGCGCGCCTCCGCGCACACGACAGTGCTCTGAACGGACACCCCCCGTGGCAGTCGTGGGAGATATAGGGCGCTATTACCTGAAACTTGCCAAACCCATGAGCCCTGGCCCTTTATCACCGAACGAGAACCGACACATCGCAATAAACACGCGATGCTGCAAATTGACTCTCTGCCCGAGTTTCCTTCCGAGTTCAACTATCATGGTTCCTGGGCGCGGCGCGTATGGATTCCTGGCACCGAACGACATAATTTGCATCCACCAGACGCACGGCTCTACCGCACGAACGGGCATTTTTACATTCGCGTAGTTCTCTCGCCATTCGTCGGTCGCCCTCCGCCACTGCAGGGGTAGAAGAATCAGAATATTCATTGGATTACAATGGCGTACGCGCCGCGGCACAGCACCCTTGGATATACAGTACGGGGAATATTTATTGCATCACCCCCGAATGCACATCCTACGAGACAATCTTCGTAACATCATGGTTGATAAAGTGGTAGTTCCCTTAACGCCGGACGGCACCTAATACCGGGCATTAGCTATATCTGTGATATTTGAAGCGCTACCGAGCCGTTATTCCGTGTAAACTGTAGAGGGGATAGAAAAAATAACAATTAAGGTAAATGTACCAATAACGAGCCGTTTAAGGAAACGGTGACAATGTATAATGAATATTGTGTATAAAATTAATAATTTACGTGAAACTTTTTTTCATTCATAAAGATTTTGTTGTTTCTCATCAGTACTCACATAACAAAATTTTGTTTCTTTATATATTTAACGTAAAATAAATAAGAATATTTGTACGTGTAAATGTACCAATTTTCATGTCCCAGTACCTAGCCATAGGTTTTATAATCGTGTAAAAATTATTTTAAAAACTGATTCTTTGTCTTAAATTGAAAAATCTGTTAAGGAAAATTAAGAAGTACAGAAATATAAAATTATTGTATAAATAACCATAATAAACAGATTAGAAAATAAATGCAAAAAACAATAAGTTTAGTTACACTATCAATAGAAGTTTGTGGTTATTTTATATAAGACTCAAAACAACCAACAAATTTATTAAACTGTACATATACATAAACTTTAATAAACTTAAATTAAATGCTATCATTATTATCTAGAAAAATAATGTTTATATTATGATTTATGATCAAAATACTTACCGGCTTTATTCCAAATATCGAGTCAGAAATTCACACTTTTTTCGTAATTTTGCTCTGGCGATGCCGATTAACATTTGCAACTCACTTCACCCGATTTATTGAACACGTGGTTAGTTACTGGGCTAACAAGATTTGTTTGCACCGATAAATAGCCATGTAAATATTCAAATAAAAAATAGTATCATATTCAAATGTTTTCTTTCTATGTGTTACAAATATTTTCAAGATTCTAAAACCCTTTTTTCTATCTAAATAACTATTATCCTATAATAATTATGCTGTTAACAAGAAGCACGCTCTTCTTAGCCATATCATAACGAATGTCTGAAAACGCGTCATACATCTGGCCTCGAGACTATAAATCGTATTTCTAAATATCTAGACAAAAAAACAAGACGATATAACTTCAGATATTAAACCGAACAATTAAATAATGCAAGTTACACCAAATATGTATTTTATCTTACGTGCATAGTTTAACAATTATTAATATTTCAACAGATGGCTAGGTACTGGTGCATGGCTCGTTATTGGTACATTTACCTTAGGTTTCGACACGTTCCAGTCGCGTCGCTAAGGAGATTGATTTATTATTATTTCTTTCTTCTTACTTGAGAAAAATCTTAAGCATCCTGCAGTAGGGGAACTCCGTTTATCCAACTTATTTTAACCAAGATACTAATACTAAATAAGGTGGAAGTGAATACACGCCGATTATTTTATTCTTGAAATATGTCGTTAAGCCTAAAAATCTAACACGTGAAACAGTCTGTTAAACTTCGAAAATCGGTATTTTCCGAATAAAATGTGCCATTATAACGAATTTCAAAATTAGCAACCGGAAGAGACGGAGACTAAAGAAACTTGAAAGCGTAAATGGGGTGAATGCGGTACAGCTTTCCATTTGGTCGTGAATAATACGAAGCAGATAAATAATACTGACTCAATACAGATGAAATAATTCTCAATTTTAAGGGATGAAACAGCAAAAACAGAAATAAGTGTCCTTTAGATTTCCGTGCTTTACAACATTTATCCGTACGGGAAAGAAATCGTCGCCGGGCACCTCGATAGTGTCCCTTTAAGTGAAAACTGTGCCACGGTTGAAACGCAACGGCCAAACGGAAATGACGTGCATATTTGAAAGCTTCCGAGTGATCAAACGGGCCCGGACTTTTATTGTGCGAACGGTGTCATTTATGTTTCAATCTCAGCCCGTTTCGCGGGTAAACATTTATCAATATCCCGTTTGAAGCGCCCCGTAAAAATCCACGAAACGGAATTGATGATTCCCAGGGAAGGAGCGCGAGCGTTCCGCGACACATTTCAATTTACGATGCGGGCGCGGGCGTATTCGGAATCGGGCGGAATTGCGCGCGTTTGTTCGCGGCCCGCGCGTCAACTCGTTGACGCGCGACGTCGCGATATCCGCGTAATGAAATCAATCAAAGAGTGATCTCTTCGGTCGAGAGGAAGAGGGGTGGCGGGCAGGGCGGTGGGACAGAGGCACCCTGGAGGAATGATCGATGAATCAGGCTATTGAAGGTACAAGGTGGCCTCTTTTATAACGTCACTCGGCGTCGGTTCTAAGTCTGGAGATGAGATCTGGTACACCGCGGACAAGTTCTGCGTGATTCTAAACAGGCGTCGGGAGCGTTTCGCGGGAATAGCAAGTAGTTTTCCATTGATAGGCGGGGTAGTCTGGTGTGCGAGACGTTGGGATGGCGATCACGTAGGTATAATCCTTCGAATACCTATTAATGTACGCCATCCGCCGTGGTTCCGCATAAACAGATGCTTTGGAATTCATTCAGACTCGATTTCAGGGCTCGCGTGAAATAATAATGCGCTATGGCGGGATCGAATTTTTGAAATACAATCCCTGGTGAACAGGTTTACTGAGCTTTTCCTTGCTGCCGTCCAGTCGCTGCACAGTGTGCGAGGCTTTCTTTATTTTAACTGGATTATGTTATAATTAATTACACCGTGGAAGTCTACCGTTAAGGAACTAGTTCTTGATCAGGCACTAATTTTTGATCAGTTCATAAAATAAATCGTTCTTTTGAGTTTATGTCAATAAATAATTGTTTGAAATAATTACTAACATAAAAATTGATAATTCAGAAATATATGTGTTGTCTGTGAAAGCAGTTAGTATTGTTAGTTTTAGATGATTAAAAACTAGTTCCTAGTCACCTTATTATTCCATACCTTATAAGTATTTAAATTATACATTTATCTTCAACTTTTTAAAATTTTTCCTTGAAGTTTAAACATTAATTCAACTTTTAGTATAAAAAAAGTCTATGGTTTAATATTTCATTAGGTTAAAAATAAATATTAAAGCGGGAAACCTTCTAAACTGATCAGAAACTAGTTCCTTAACGGTATGCAAATATATATTTTTATAGGAAAGGGCTAAATAAGTGGGACCTCGATACAAATATGTTTTTTCAGAGGGTTTTAAAAATATATTTTTTATTTTGTATCTGTTGCACATGCTGCATATTTCTAGCATTATACAGAAATTGCTTACTATCGCCTAATAATCGGAATAAATATGCGTCTATAAGCTTGATTATAATAATAAATGTTATACTTGCGTAAACTTCCACAGGCTACTTAGTTATAATCGTAGATAAATTGGATATTAGACATTAAATAATGCTGTGTAGGAGCGGGAGTTCTGAAACAATTGCGATCAATAGTTCTCGAATTAATCAGAAATTCGTGGAATTTATGAGGTATAATGTGTTAGGGAAATATATTCAAATGTTAGAGTAGAATTACTTTTTTGGTGATATCAAGTAAAAAGGTTTGTTTAAATGGCGACGGGCGGACGCGCGAGCAACTTTGTCATTTGCGAACAGGAAACTGCTAGGAATTCTTTGCCCACGGGGCTTCCTCCGAAGTCCAAAAGCGAGGATGCAACGTAATTTCTATAATTTCTTCCACAAATTTCACGGACCTGGGTCTAAATTCCCACACCAGTGTGAATTAAACAGCTGTTTAACCCTTCAAACCCTTAATACAAAATACAACGCATAACGCAACAAAACTTTCATACACCTCTATTCTGGAGACTCGACGAAATCAAAGGTACCGCGATCACTTGTTCCTCCGAAACAAATATATGCCGCCCAGTGCGCAGTAATTTATTTTCCTGGTCGCTGGATTCCCATTGTGGAGCGTCGTCGTGCGTCTGCTTGTGCCCGAAACATCGCTGGTTTCTTCGTGGTCGTTAGCATTGGCTGGCAGTCAAGGGAAGATCAAACATTTCGCCCGTAAGTGCATTGTCGTGATGTAACGGGTGGCCGTGCAATCACGTCCCCATTCGCATATGTGCCTGTTTCCTCGCCCAATGGCTGGCCACGTTGCCAAGAATTCGCGGCAACTTTGCCGGCAAATGAAATTCTAACCAGGACCTGGTGAAATCTAGCGTGCAGCTCGCCCACTCGGTTCTTTCGTGGCGCAGAACTCCGGGCAGAGATCGGGAAACTAAAGGCACCACGGTGAAGGGGCTTCGCGATGTCGACTGTCGGTTAGATAATTAACGAAGGCGACGACGGGCGGACGCGCGAGCAACTTTGTAATTTGCGAACAGGAAACTGCTAGGAATTCTTTGCCCACGGGGCTTCCTCCGAAGTCCAAAAGCGAGGATGCAAACGTAAACCAAAGTCCTACTTGCATCTCGATTTATTTATTTATTTATTTCGATTGTGTGTTTAATATTTATTCGAAAACGTGTTATCCCTATTTATAACGGAAAAGATTCAGTGGAAGTAGAAATAACCTACCAAATATTTGCTAACTGCATCAATCTCTAAGGCTATCGAAAACATTGTCATGTTATCATTGAAGACTATATAGAAAAATAACCTAAGTAGGTTGCAGTGTTTTTTAAGCGAAAGCTTTCGAAGCGAAGACGCAATCGCTTCTTAGATCGCCCATGGCGGGCCATCATCGAGAAAGAGGTCTCCCCCGATGATAGTCTGGAATACTTTGCCCGCTGATGATTTTCCGCGGTCATGAAAATTGCCCCGAGAGGCGCGAATGGCGTCCAATCGTTCGCGTAATTCTGCATATTTACGAGACCGCGCACAAAAGGCAACCATTTGTGAAATTACGCATGCACGCGTGTTGCATGTAGGTACATGCGCAAGTTGGCTACGACCTACATATGTTGGCGGTACGTGGCTGGTGTCGCCTCTGCATTCCACCCGCCCCCAGCTTCCACGTACACATTCGCACCGGGACAATTCCCTTCCTTATCCCCTGTTTCGCCGCTCCTATTCGGCCGAGTGATAAACTTTTTGCCCGATAACCGCCTATGGCTCGATAAGCTTACAACCAGGTCAGAGATGAGTTTTATCGGCGTGTACTTGGCGAGAAGTTATGCGCCCAGGATGCAGGTCGCATCAAAATGGCATTAAGGATAGGTTTCTACGCTTTCGCGCGGATAAGCCGCCAGTTTTCTGCATAATAAAGCTTCAACTTCCCGGATGCATCGTGGTCGATGATACAACTGAGACGCACTCGAGGATCCCTCCAGCGCGGATGTTCCAGGAATTCTTTTCCCTCCATAGACCTCGTTATACATTCATGGTCCTCCATGAATAAAGCACTTGATCGCGAATAGACTAGTGACGGCCTCAAACTATAATACACGGTCGCGCCATCAATTCTGTCCTTAATAAATATGGTTTCATGTGGTAGGTAATATTAAAGCGGGGGATAATTTTCTTATATCTTTTATTTGTAGGCTGCGTTACAGGGTAAAAGTCCTTGGAACTTAAGCTGACCATTTTTTTTTCTTGGGGCTTCCGGGGATAGGAGATATTTTTTCATTAGGGACCAATTCTACTCCTGGTAGACTGGGTTACATTGTTAACAAATTAGTAGAATTTTGTTTCGTGTAAATTATTATTTTGTAATTTTAAAGAAAGAATACAGAATCGGGGACTATTACTAAAAATTGGGGCAAATGATTAGAGGAAGTGCAGCATATTTGGAATACTGTTGGTAATTTGGAATACCGAAGTATCTAATAAACTACTAACGTTATCTAATTTGCAACACCGTAGACAATAGGGGCTAATGACCTGTTAACGAGTGACATTTGCGGATGAACCGCCATTTTGACATTTTCGACTTAATCTGCAGAGCAAGAAAACGTCAAACTGCAAAACTTTTTCAGCAAGTATTCGATCGTTCCAATCGTGGTTAAAATATGTCAAAACATTAGAGTTAAACACTTAATCTACTTATTTGCGCGTTCCATCTATGGTTCCGTGTCACTTTTGCCGAAATGTTGAGAATACAAAGCGTGACATGAAATTTTAGGTTTCAATGCCATGTTGCTAATTCGGAATACCGAAGGTGAAGGTAATTTGGAATATTCCAAAGCTTAGCGATGCGTTTGTTTCACGCGTAACGGCTACCGCCGCGTCGGTTTGGGCCAGCGCTATCCATTTAGGTATATTTACCTAAGATTGTTCCTATATTGTAACTTTTCAGTCTGATTAGATCATAAAGGAAATAATTTTATTATCTACATGTTTTTTTTTAAGTTTATAAATTCAAGTGTATTGAAATGCCGGTATTCCAAATTACCTGCACCTTAACGAAATCGATAATTCCTGTCATTTTTCATTTAGACCAAAGTTTCAGTTACTTTTTGTTTTTTTATTATTACTGACAGTTTGAAATATAAAAGTTTATTAGTTTCCCTATGATATTATGCAGTTTTACTTGTTCCCATCCTCTGCCGTAATTTTTTATTCGTCTTAAACAAACTGGTATTCCAAATATACTGCACTTCCTCTACCTTAAAATCAGGATTGGGGACGAAATCGGGGTAAGAAATTACCGGGGGCGAATGGTCAGCTTATTGTAACTACCAGGAACGGCCACCTCTTTGCTTCCACGCGCTTCTTTAAACGAGTTGGCTGGCCACTTATTTATTGCTGCAAGTATAACTCCTCTGGGTATTGACACTACCTTCACCACTTTGACTGCCGCGAAGTTGGGCGAAATACCGTTTCAAGTCAGTCAGACCTTCTTAATTCCCCTCGGACAATATTATCCGCCAGGCCAGGTGATAGAGTTCCAATATTACGGTGGGGTTTAGAGTTTGCAGCAAGCTTTTTCCTCTAAAACATTCCAGAAGCTATGATCAAAGGGGTTAAGATCTATCTTCCTGAAGTGCAATTTCCTGCAACGAATGCAGGTACGTTCGCTTCCAACCAACGTTGCCAAGCGTGCAGTAATAATTGAGGAGCAACTACTCTAACGCCCTTTCGGTAATTCGCAACTCACGAGTTCATATAGTGGAATCATTTTATTTCGCGGAACAGAATTCTGTGTGAACAGACTGAAACCATTAGTAATTCATCTGCGAGGATGCATCGCCATCCTCGATCAATTCTCGCGAACCGCTTCAGCCGTGGCACTCGATCCTAGCTGTCAGATGATTTTCACGTCCAGTCTATTTGTATCGCTAATGGGCAGCGCGAATTGTCGCGGAATTTTTGCCAGTTATCTGGCCGAAATCCCGGCTCGTTGCGCAGCCGCGTCTCGGTGCGCGCGGCCGCGGCTGCTGGCGCGCGTTCGTTATAGGACTCCCCGCGATCTATCATTCCACTTACGGGAGCAAGATAATTGTATTATCATCACAATGGCGATTCAAGTTTTCTCACGCCCCGGCAATACGGAGATGATGCATTGTACGAATGACAAACACGGTATTCATCGTGCCGCCCGACTGCGGGGAACAATGCGAAAGCACGGCAGTGCCGGGTATAAAATGGCGAGTATGTAATTACGGTGAATTCATTAACGGAGAAGTTTCATCGCGGTTCACGTGTGCGAGCCGCAGTAAGCCGCGCGGGCGCTTAGGCGGCTTCGCCGAGCTTCTGCGCGGCCGTTTCCGGCGGAACGTGGGCATCATCAGCTCTTCCATTCGTTTAGGGTCCTTTCAAGCGAGACACTTCGACGGCTCGCCACAGTTATCTGGGACGTATTCCACGGATTCTCTGCGGCTTGTTTCTTGCCTCAGTTTGGCATCTTGTGCTTGCGTGCTGAACGGCAGATAGGTACTCTTTGGGACGAGATACAATTATGCGGAGGCTTCGATCTAATCTTGCTTTATAGGTAACGAAGGGATGCGTTGGCATTCGATCTAATTCTAATTCTTGGCGCCGTGGTTCTCTGAAGACATTTCGTCATCGGAATCTTCGATATATTAGATTCTGATTTAATAAAAAAAAATTTTATTTAGGTATTTTTTGGTGAAAATAGTCACATTCATCTGGATTAGCTAGGCACAATGAGCTGGGACACCTTTCGTGACCCCCGAGTTTACCGTTCGAAAGTTTTTAGGCGACAGACAAACACACAAACACTTTCTGCTTTATATATTAAGATTATTATTAAATCACGTTGAGTTAGTGTTGTATAAAGCTCGAGTCCTCAAAGCTTTAAACCTTAACCTTAAAGACTCAGCCTTTAAGGCTAATATCATATGAAGCTTGAGCTCTCGAAGCTCGAGGTTCAAGCTTCGAGGCCCAAGCCTCGAAGCTGGAGGCTCTTATGTTTAAGGCAGGATACCACCTTCGCACTTAAAAAAAATTGAAAATTTTTTTGTTCTCAAAGTACTCTTTCAAGTGTATAGAATCGAAATTCATTCATTAGAAAGGTGACCGGAACCTTTTTCTTGTGTAAAAACCGGATTGGAACAGATATATAAATCTATATAAAACTTTAAACGCGTTTTTCTCGAAACGATGTTTTCCAAATCGGCGTGTCAGATTACTCCTATAATTTTCATCCGATTCACTTGAAACTTTGCACAATTCTTCCCCGTGGTGTAATCTAACGATGTACGTAGGACTTTTGCTGTAGCGTTGTTATTTTTCTTTTGGTGCGCAATTTTATAAACTTCTTTAAACATTTTTACCCTAAAAAAATTTACCTTTTTGTTCAAATGGCCGCCATTTTCTTAAAAATCGAAATTTCGTAAAATCCCTACGTACAGCATTAAAAAATATTGTTGCCAATAGGAACATTCTTTGGTTTTTTTTCTAAGAGCCACGTACAAAGCGGAATTTGACACGCCGTCTAACGATGTTCCTCCAAAGGAGTGTATTTTGGCGCCACCTACAAGAGATTATTTTTCACTTTTTCAGTTTCAAAAAATGTGTAATTACAGATTAAAGTTACATTAATGAATGACTGAAACCGATTTTGTTTCTGCGCATTCTTTGTATGCAAAAAAAATTCATGAAAAACGCCTCCAAAATCGCAGTCAAAGGTGGTATCCTGCCTTAATAGTAATGAAGTTAACTCCAAGTCCTTGATATTATATCTTATTTTGTGCAACCACTATTGTAAAACGTTAAACTTAAACACATAGAAATATGCCTTTTGATGGTTCCACCAATTGGTTGGATCCGTGTTTTAATAATACAATAAAAGTACAAAACTATACAATAGTATTCTTTTGTAATTGTAGTCATTTGTATCAAAACTCTGATAAAATTATGATAAAACACAAAAGCAATAACACAATCACTATAATATAAATTTCAGTATATTATCTGGTCTTCTTCTAACTTTTATAGTGTTCCTGCTTACTACATTCTTGGTTTCAACGTTAACATAAAATTAATATATTTTGCTTAAATATCTGTATGTATTTTGTAATAAAGGAAAGTTTTACACATTGCTAAAATATATACATATATTTGATCATCCTATCAGTAATAGTTTAACGAAGTTTGGGCGTCACAGAAATAATTCACAAAAAACCAACTTTTCTGGACCTAACTATATTATTCTGCCTTAACCGGTTAACTGGCACGGTTCTTTTTCACTATTCGGGCCCAAACTGGTACCATCGAATAATTAAGTGAATCACACAAAATTTGGTATACAGGGGTTTTTTGAGTCGCTGAACCGATTCCGGGGGTAATTTTTTTCATCTGACACCCCCAACCCCTAAAAAAATAGAATTTAGGGGTGAGTTTGTCAATTCTTTACTAAACCTTTTTTTATTTGTGAAGTTTTCTAGTCTATAATTCGATTGCAGCATTACTTTTTTCAATGCCACCCCCAACCCCTGAAAAATAAGGGTTTAGGGGTTTAATTTTTTAGTTTTTTTATTTTCTACGAAAAAGTTTCGAATAATTTTATACCTGAATTCTTCATCCATAAATTCCACCGCAAGTGCTTTTTTTTTATCCGCGATCCCAAAAACCCCTATATACAATTTTTCTATATCCCGATAGTATTTCAATATTTGGCGGCCATTTTGGTTCGCCATTTTGAGTCTGCCATATTGAATTTTACAATTCCAATGCCAAATTCAGATTCAGCGACCCCAAAAACCCCTATATACAATTTTTCTATATCCCGATAGTATTTTAATATTTGGCGGCCATTTTGGTTCGCCATTTTGAGTCTGCTATATTGAAATTTAAAATTCCAATGCTAAATTCAGATTCAGCGACCCCAAAAACCCCTATATACAATTTTTCTATATCCCGATAGTATTTTAATATTTGTCAGCCAATTTGGTTCGGCCATTTTGAGTCTGCCATATTGAATTTTACAATTCCGATGCGAAATTCAGATTCAGCGACCCCAAAAACCATTACATACCAAGTTTCATTCAAATCGATTGAAAAACAAAAAAGTTATTCCATTTGATCATATATGATACATTGACAGAATTGGCCAGATTTTTGTTTGATCATATATGATACATTGCCAGTTAACCGGTTAAAGCTTTAAAACCTTGAGTTTCATATAATATTGGAGTGTAAGACTTAGAACTTCTACATTAAGTTTTAAAGCTTCCAAAAACTCGTGCTTTGTAAATCACTTCACTACATACAACTTATACGACTCGAGCCTCCGAGCTTGAAGACTCGAGCTTTAAAGGCTCGAGCTCTCACGGCTACAAGGTTCGAGCCTTAAGGGTTCAAGCCTTCAGGGTTTGAACGGCGACTCGAGCTCTTGAACCTCACGGCTCGAAGCTCATTTTAACAATACTACGTTAAAATTCGATATATTTCTGACTACTCTGAAACCCATGCTCCATTATCAATCTACTCTTCTTCCCTCATCTACGCACGATAAAATTAATTCGGCAGGTTTCTAGTTTTCCTGACACACTGCCACTCAATGTTGACAAATTATTACAACACCGGAACGTACAATTTCCCTCGACGCCATTTTCCCGTGAACCAGTTCGATCAACTTCATTGAAATGTGCAAACGTTCGCCTTTCATTTAATTGCTCAATTTCGTTAAACCAACCGCATTGTTCAACCAAAGCGAACCGTGGAAATTCGCCTAAGGATACGTACAGTTGCAAGAGAATTTACAAGTCGTCGTGCACCGTAGCGGGGCCAGGTGGAGCGAAACTCGATGCCCAGACGGAGTGGATGTGGAAGCGCGGAGTGTTAAAAGAGGATTCGGGGTAAACGTAATACAGCCAGTGGCCTGACGCATCCCAGCAGTCCGAAGTGGCTTCTGTTTATTTGTTAAATGCTTTCGCAGTTTCCATTAAAGCCTGTTTGCTAAGTACTTTTCGCCAAGGCGGGTTAATTACGTTTCAGCACGTTAATTAACGTTCCCTGATACAGGGCCCGCGCCGCGTTTTTTAGCGCTTGCCCCGCGCCCCGGACGCGTCTTGAGCACGACACCTTCCATTTCCCCGTAATTCCGCCGCTGCGCTGTGTCGATACTGTTATTACCGTAACAGCATAAATTTTTCATTATCCACCGGCTGGGTAGACGAGCAACGGACGATTAGATCGTGACGAGAAACCGCAGCCGTCGCTCTCGCGAGCGAAAACCTCCAATTATTAATTTCCTCCGGGGCTCACCTTCCGCTCGATGTAACCGACGAGTCTATTCGTCGACTCTGCCCATACGGCCGTGCAGAAAGCCATCATTATGGACATGTATGCACGGTGCAACGAGTAACGAAGGGATTCGAAAGGAAGGACGACGGAGGAATCGCTGTGCGCAAAGTGCATGGCGCACGGAGTGTGATCCAAAGAAATTTAATGTTTAGGGTAGGTGTGGGTATCACTGCGGATGTCCCGATTACTGCGGATATTCTAAAACAGATCATATTTAGTGTTGGAAAGTACATAATCTCTTGAAAATTTTTGATAAAATTATTTTAAACTCTATTACAGATAATTATTAATAAGTATGTACAGCAATGTTATTATTAATTCTTTTATCGTAGTTTGAAATTCGTCAAGGCGAAACTTCGGTCGATTTCCGATATGGCGGTCATGAACACCTACTTGAAAAACATTTATATTTTTGTTATTAACAGTAATACATGTACTGTAGCGGTATTGCTCGATAGAATAAGAGTTATTTTTTCAGAAAAGCAGTAAATCAGTCGACTACATTTTAGTTTTAATTTTTATTTCTCACCGCAGTATTAGGTGCACTACTTGACACCATGTGCATGTATTACTGCGGACCTACTACTGCATTTAAATTTATTTTTCTTGAAATTTCTATAAATGTAATTACTTATTCTTGTCATAATTTATCAAAATACGATTATAAAATGCAATGCATGTGGAAGCCCAGTTACTGGTTGGTTTACCCTACAAGTGATATTTGTACTAAGGTTATGTTTGGCCTGACATCAGACCGCAGTAATACATGCGCAGTAACTGGTGTTTCGTTAGTAACTGGCACGCAGTAATACATGCATGTCCGCAGTAACTCGTGCAATGACATTGATCGACAAATCTCTTTGTTTTTAATTAACTGTGCTTATTACCCCGCCCTTATATTTTTTATGGAATTATTAAGGTCCCACCTTTCTTTTAAAAAAAGAAGGAGGAACTTTCATTCATTTGAACGCCGTATCGAGGGTTTTAAAGTTAACCTACCTTAAAAGTCCGCAGTAATACCCACACTTACCCTATAGAGAAGCAGATTAAAATGGAGGTAGGTTTGAAAAGGGATTGGGGTGTGTAAGTTCTGGAACATTAAGCAAAGCATACGGAGGGGGCAGCAAAGGATACTTCACCGGCAATTTAGCAGTATTATTAGTTTTAGCGATTCGTTGGGTGTAAGGATGTTTGAGTTTCCTCTAAACTTCCTCCCACAGATGTTCAGCGGAATGCCACCTTGTTAAATTCTAAGAGAGATTCACGCGAGGGAATTAATTACAAAATACAGAAGGCGTATATCATGGGGGGATTAAAATATATTGGAATTTGGTTATTAAATAAATGAGCCTTATATATTTTATATATTTATTTTATGTCGCGACTATACTCGGGGCCAGATATATTGGCCGGTGAATTCGTTTTCGCGAGCAACGATTGAGGAGAAATCAACCACCACCATCTGACGATCGTGGATTTGTCAGTTGGAGTTGCGTTAGAGCACTAAAGAGGTGAGTATGCGCATCCGCCATATTGGGTCCTCCGGAGAGAGAAGATTATTGAGTATCCGCCTTTTTCAGTATTATCATATTCACTTTATAAACAAAATATGCGTTGTTGATACTGATACATGGTAGAACGACACATTATTAGAGTATTATATTACATTTAAGTTTATATTTGGATTATAAAGCGAATTTGACAATACTCAAAAAGGCGGGTACTCAATAATCTTCTCTCTCCAGGGGACCCAATATGGCGGATGCGCATACTCACCTCTTTAGTGCTCTAGTTGCGTGGTCGTCGCAGGGTATGGTGGGCTAACGGGAACGCTGCTCGGCTCCGCCTGAATCTAGCCGTTTGGCTGTTATTTATTCTTAGCGTAATAGTTGTGTGCGTGACGAAGCTATTCGTAGACCAATACGAGATGAAGCTATCGAGAAGGAATCAATGTTCTGACCAATAAATCCAATGAATTTCTTCGGAGCTAACGCACACCTATTCTGAGGTGTGTATTTCTACGCTGACAGCTCGGTTTGACCTACACGCCAGGAGCTTGGCACTATCCCCACCACTTCTGGCTCACTCTTGTTCTGCGAAGGCGAGAGCGAGATGGAACGAGAGCGAGTAAGAAAACGTTGAGAAAAGGAGCACCGAAGCAGGCAAACGGTGTGGTGGGAGAATACCCCTCACGAAACTCACCGGCCAATATATATCTGGCCCCGAGTATAGGAAAGAATGTCTTTCTTTACCGGTATACCGAACAGAAGTGAGCTCTTCTCTAACAACAGACTGTTTCTCACCGTTGCCGGATATTGAAAGAAAAAGACGCTCTACAGACGTATCATTATCTTTTACTATATTCAGGTTTCCCTGAATGTTGAATCACTTTTGCCTTATTATAATTATAGTGATCCAACAAAATATCCTACCCATTGGGCCCAACGCGTTGCCTGAAAAACAGATGAACGCCTTATAAACTACTGAGCTACTAGTGGCCTCTCGTGAAGGTTTAGTAGGCAATGTAGAAAGCTTGCGCCCCAGTCAGAGTGTTAAAATCGCTGCTTGACAGTTGGCCCTCCTATCACACCGAACGGAGAATGATTCGGTTGGCGCCTCTCAGCTTCAAGTCCGCTCGATAGTCGGGCGATTGTTCCCCGAGACCAGGCAGCAGTTACACGAGATGATGTACAAAGTGCGGCCAGGTTCAAACGGATACCCAGCCGCGGTTAAATTAAGAATCGCGGAAGGGACACTCGCGGTTAATTGGAATAATTAATAGCGCCCGTTTCATTGTCCATTTTCTCCTCTGTCTCCCCCGTTCATTCCGCGGGAACACGCGGCGCTCTGATGTACCGCGGGGACATCCGACGTTCCCAATTGGATCCCGCAGAATTCACTGTCTTGTGGACATTGTCTTCCACCGAGGGAAACTTCTGCCCTCGCCCGTTCACGGAAGTGTCTTGGATATTCTGGTTGAATGAGCTGGATCTCTAGACGTCTGCGATCCACCGCGCTTGGCGGCGAGAATATCGGTAGCTACAGCCGTGCCGAGCACCTCGGACGATCGTAAAGGGGTCTTCTCAGGCGAGACACTTTTGTGGCCCTTGATCGGTAGTTCGGATAAATCTTTCTCCTTTGTTTTTGAATTTAGTCCTACCAATTCTACCTGGCGAATGTAAACGTAACGCCAGTCGCGACTCACGAAAATGATTCGTGTGAAAGAGCTCTAAATTTGTATAAGTACTCAGGGCCGGCGGAACACATTATGCAAGTAATGCGCCGCATAAGGGCGCCAGCCGAAGGGAGCGCCAAAAACTATATCGCAGACTTAATAATAAAGGAATCCAACTCTCACATAAACAAAATGTAAATGTAACTCTTTCTTTTTGTACCTCGTAAATGCAAAACATATTAAATAGAAAACAGGTGCAAAAATTTGGGGGCGCCCAAAAATTTTCTTGCATAAGGGCGCCAACCATCCTCGCGCCGGCCCTGTAAGTACTTGATACAATCTGATAGTGGTTTTGGTATATTGTTATTAGGTAGCGAGTAGTTTTATTGTATTATTCTGTACGTAATTTGATATTCATTTTTCAACTTTAGTACACAGCTCAAGTACTTTTTACAGTTTTCTCATTTCCTGAAATTTATTACTGTTATTTATCTTGCAGTTATTATTTCTTGGTTTGCCCACGTTCACTTTAAACTTTCCTGCTGTTAGCCGAAAAGTACATTATTCAGGCTTTAATCTATAATTTATTCGATAGAAAATTGGTGATTTCTCAGGTAGCCTTTGGTTATACATATTCTGTTAGAAGGTGTATTCTTGAATGTAAAAGAAATTTAGTAAAAATACCTACTCATCCTGTTAACAATATCTTTTTCTTCTGATATGGATACTAAGACACAATTTCTGTAGTATCTATTTTATACGTGTTAATAATTTCTGTTCATAGATTTTGCAATAGACACAGGTTCAGACTGCTACTGATTTCAATGCACTTTCGTTATAAATTATGAACGACGCGGTCAGAAGACATTTTCGTAACTTCAATATTGGCAATTGGAAAAGGTCACATCAAGTATTTAAGGCTGCGCTCGCTTGCGAGAGCTTCTTGTTAGTAGCTAAGTAGTAAAAAAATATTAATAGAAGCATTTCGCAATTCCCTGAGAGATACGAAACTATTATCGGCAGAAACCAAATACGCAAGATGAGATCATATTAATTGACCTCAAATAACTTCTTTATTTTTTATCGCGCAGAGAAAGTATCTTTCACTTCCTGGTTGAAATTAATTTTGGGTAGATATTTTTCCACGTAGTGCGTGGTTCTTCAAATGCAATCTTCTTTTAGTTATTCCTGTTTGTGTAGGCAAATTCTGATAAATTCGAGGGGACGAATTCAGGGGGACGTTGTACAATCTTACAACCGATGATAGCTAAGTATTCTCCACAGTTCATCTGATCACAGTGGAACCAAAGAATTCCTAAATCTCTACCTCCTCGACGCGAGTCTTATTAAAGCTTCAAATCATCCCATGATCATATCATATCACTTACAAGACTACATATCCAAAGAAAAACCGTGCACCAAAAGAAGTCAACCTGTCGTTCAAACATTAACAGCTATTACACCGACAAAAAATTAACTTCAACCCTCCAACGCGCATGAAGATTAAAACAGAATTATTTAACGCACCCATTCGTCATAATCCACACATTCTACCACTCTCCATATTCCACCAGCAAAACAATTTCACATTCACCCGATACAAGCAACGCTCTCCCGTTACACTCCGAAAAAGAAATAAATTCAAAAGCTCCGGAAGAGTCAACGCACCCCTCGAACAAACGCAATCATCGATGACACAGTGTCCAGAACATGCGCAGGGGGTAGCTTTCCCGCCCGTCGAAATCCAGCTGTATTCGATAGGCTTCAAAATGGAGACCATTCTTCTCGGTGGCAATTAGCTGCGGACCGCATCGCGACGACGTTAATTACCGAGTCGCTATCGAGTCTAAATTTCGTCCCCGGCTAGATTTAAATCCGCGCGATTCCACCGCGATCGCCGATAACAATTCGGCCTGGATTGCTGCGAGGCCATCGAACGGCGACGATCGAAACTCGACGGTGCGTTCGGGCAGGTGTGCCGAAGTAGCGATGGGGCTGATCCGTCACTTTAACATGATTGTCAAGTAGCTCGATGATCAAACACTTGTTCGGATGGTTTGAAACGTATTGAAAGAGAAGCTACTTCCGTGATATTAGTATCGATGCTATCACTAGTAGAAATGAATGTTTCAAGTACCTACTTTGTGAGTTTACAGAGTTAATGGGGAGCTGTAAACTGATGGATACATGATAAATTTCATGATAGAAAGGCATTTTAGATGGAAAATATGAGGTATGGTTATCATAAAGATTGGTGTGTAATTTTATGCTAAATCGTGTGGATTTTGATGAAATTGCTGTGTGATGTTGTCCGCGTGACATGGGGGATGTTATCATCTTGCTGGTTTCGAATTTTGTTTAAAAAATACACGCTGTGAGAGTTTGCAAAGTTTGTTGCCTGAAACGAGGCGCGCCTGGGTTTTTAACAGCTCGTTCCGAAGTTAATTTTTAAGTGACCGTCCTCTCTAAACAATGTCCTATATCGTAGAGGAGACTGTAGAAAACGTCGTCATATTTTTTTCGGCTTTTCAGAAACGCGATTTTAAAGGAATATTCGGGAAACAATAACTCGTGTACCTATGACTTTCATATCGCAAAAAAGATTTTTCAGGAAAAATAAATATATTCAAAAAGCCAATCCTTTTTGGGTAAACCAAAGGATTGTTACACAAAAGGCTAGTTTCAGAAATAAAAATCTATCGGTAGCCCGCGTTTTCGCGAAAATGGGGAAAAACGGAAAACTCCGATGGCCTGTATTTTTTAAACAAATTCGAAACCACCGAACAGATGACTTAAAATTCCTAATATTAGATGTAATTGATATTAGACTTCCTAATTTATGTCGATTTCATCGAAATTCCCTAACCAACAATGCAAAAAATAATCGATTTGTCGTGGAATGGCTTTATTATAAACATAACTATAGTAGAACTGTGAAAGCATCGATACTGCTCATATCCACGATGTAATTACAACGAATCAATATTTTTGAATAGGAGTCATTTGGACACCTGTACTTTTCATACAATAATACTTTGCTGGCAGGGGTCCATTTTAATTAAGGAGTATTATTCCTATCGCTATGAAACAGCTCTCTCGGTCGCGTGTACGTTTCTGATCGCGGTGTTTGCATGTACGCGTCCACCGCATGCTAACCGCGGCTGATCGATCGATTGGCTGTTTACTGGAAACCCTGGTGACTCGTATTTTTTCTCCGTCATTTGCTGCGTTCACCAGCTCGCCCGCGATTCCAGCGGAACGCCGCCGCGCCGTTATCGCGCGTAATCGCGCGCCGATAATCGCAATCCCTTGTCCCACAGCGTTCGTGCGAATTCGTTGTTGCGTTTGGCTAGCACTTGATCACCGGTGCACGCTATCGTTCGGCGAGATTTGAGTGAAACAGCCGAGTCTTTGGGGCCGCCGAAGATGAAATAGGAAGAGATAGAAAGTGTGTGAAAACTCACGTCAGGTAGTTGAGTCTTGGTTAATATTTTATTACTATATGATTAAATAATAATAAAAAAAAAAAAAAAAAAATTTTATTCTTGTGTAATCGCAAACAGTATCCAAAAGGTATATGTGGATAGATGCATTACAGGAATAATCTTTAATATTTATATTTACACAGAAACACAGAAATGATAAAGATTCTTCGTGTAAGAACAAAAATATCTTTGGGACATCCTCTGTTAGAGATTCTATATTTGATTATAATCTTCATCAGGCTAGCATCAGCTCTTTAAAATGTCCAGTGTTTATGTCTATCTCCTTAGGTATAAACACAGCAGTATATAAATATTATTCTAATATATTTCAAACATGTATGTACTTTCGATATTTTGCGTAAGATTGATAATAACGTATAAGCTACTGTAAATAAAAGTCACGAACAGCGGCTCTGTCTAAACACTCCGATAGCAATGGATCTTCAGTGGCAAACCACTTGCATCTGACCTACACAGTATATCTCATCAATAATTTCTCTGTATAGTGGCAGAGACACTGACAACTCTGTCTACGACTAGTCTTCCACTCGCAGCATTATGCAATGGTAACCAAGAATCCAAAGATGATAGACGTGCGCACGTCTCTCGGAATAGCAATATTAGCAATCGCGATCGCTCAAAATGTCCCCATTGATAAGCTCCCCTAGTCTTCAATAATTTCAGTAGGATAATTAAAAAAAGACAAAGGGCGAAGCTAACTGTGAAATACACAGGCCGCATAATCCCTACTAAATTTCCACGCCGATTTTTTTTCTCAATGCGAAACTGTTTTCACTCCGCTCAATTGTGCCCGACGTAAACGCGCGATACCGTGGCGCGTTGGTAATCGGCCAGTGTAGAGGAAAAGGATAATAGAAATGCAAACAGTTTGAGAGATTGCCCGTTGTTATCGCGGCTTTATAGAACGTAATGATTTCAATTAGCGCGACACGTTGGTCCAGCGAAACGTATTTATTTCGATGCTCCTGTACGCGCTTTTGTAGTGGTTATTTACCGGTCAGCGTAACCGAATAATTTGTTTCATAGGTTTTTCCCATAATTTTCTGGGTAACAGAGTCGCTTTGGGATAAAGGGCAGCTCGTATATTTTTTTATTTAACATTTACTGCGGGTGAAATACCTCGCAGTATTATTCCTTGCTGAAGAAAATGGGGAAATTCATCAGCGCATACTTCGAATACAAGTGAACATCGAAGGTCTTTAAATTGATTCTCGAATTTCATGCACCATTGCAAATATTTATTGTTTCACTCGGACATTTACTTAACATGTTATTGTGTACCGTTAAGGAACTAGTTCTTGATCAGGCACTAATTTTTCATCAGTTCATGAAATAAACCGTTCTTTTGAGTTTATGTCAATAAATAATTGTTTGAAATAATTACTAACATAAAAATTGATAATTCAAAAATATATGTGTTGTCTATGAAAGCAGTTAGTATTGTTAGTTTTAGATGATTAAAAACTAGTTCCTAGTCACCTTATTATTCCATACCTTATAAATATTTAAATTATATATTTATTTTCAACTTTTTAAAATTTTTCCTTGAAGTTTAAACATTAATTCAACTTTTAGTATAAAAAAAGTCTATGGTTGAATGTTTTATTAGGTTAAAAATAAATATTAAAGCGGGAAACCTTTTAAACTGATCAGAAACTAGTTCTTTAACGGTATACCTCACTTAATATTAATATTGGGAAAATAGTATTGCGTAATTATTGACTAGATACTCAGTACCACTTAATTAATCATATATCCATGAAAATTATCCATACTACGTGGATTTGCGAATGACATAATAAATAGATATCTCTAGTATCGCACGTTCCTAATAGTATTGATGTATGCGGTCTATGGACCGCGATTTCAAATCACTAATACGACCCATCTAATAATTAATAAACCACTGCAGCTGGATCCTCGTTGAAGTCCTCTCGGATCTTTGAATTCGAAGTTCTCTAAGGAGATCCGGTAAAGCTTCCAAGATCCTCTTGCGGTGGCTTATTAACCACAACAAGAGTGTTAATAATTCATGGTCGGGTAGAACTATCTTCCAGGCGGAATTTGGCCGGCCGTTACAAAATCAATCGCGTTCTGACGAATCTGGCATACTGAAATTAAATTCGATTAATCTGTGCCATTACGCACGCTTTAACGCCCGGTTAACGGAATGAAATTAATTTATTTCTGGAATTTGATGAAATTAATATCCCGGATTCCCTGGATTTCTGCAACAGCTTCAAACACGCCAGTGAAATTGCAATTCACCGTGAAGCCGCGATGACGGGCCTCGTAACAAGTGCCGAGGATTACTGCTCGGCAAATGCAATTGGACGATATTTGATGTTCGATCGCAGTCAAAGTCGTTATCTTGCCCGATCGCGCGGTTAATTTATTTCAGGGGGGCAGTTGCGATTCTACAAATTAGCTTATCGGAAGTGGAGCAACGGCAGCAAGTTATTCGCTAATAACAACATTGTCACGCGGTGTTCATGCGCGATCCAGCCAATGGATTTCAGCGCAGCGGCTGCTGCTGTTACGTTTCTGTTTACTTGTGTGTGCTGTCGAATCGTCTAGATTCGAACGAATTACTGGGGCTAATGTTAGCGCTGCGATTACTAACGGCAGCTGTAAACATTTCATCGTATAGTTTCGTGCCTGTCGTTTTATTGTTGGAGCATATTTTCACAAGTAACGCGACATCCAGGTTTCGTATTTTTTGGGGGGGTTTAGAAAATCACTTTTTACCCTGTACCTGTTGAAACAAACAAGAAGTATCGCTCGTAACAAATGCATCTGTTAAATTGTACCATGTAAAACGCAAACACAGAACTGGCAGATGCATGGAAGATATCCGCAGCACATAAAGCGCCTCTCTCGCGTAGCTTCTGACTTTTACAGAAAACGAGGAACACAATTCTGCGTTTTGAACAGCTCGAGACATATCTGAAGCCAATTACAAATGCAGAACGGCACCGGGCAAAACTGGCGAAGCTTGCTGCACGGTGCTTATCATTGCCTTTTTCAGTGCCACGAATTTATGGTGAAGTTACATTCCTCACGATATGCTCGCGTTATCTCGACACGAAAAGCGCGCAGTTATCCCCGCGATCTTTTCAGCTACGTGACATATTTCTAAAATGGGCCATAGAAGTTTTGCAGGAGACATAGTCGCGGGGGCTGGGTTAACACGTGGGGTTTATTAACACCGGCACACCTGGATGCCATACGTGTTAATGTCCAGGTAGCGATAAGGGCGGGCGAGCTTTCCGTCGCGTACTTACGTAATCAGTCCTCGCGGCTGAAAGATTAATCGATCGGCAACGATTAACAGGTACACTGTATTAGCGCGGTACATGCATCGTCTTCAAGGAGATATATCTCGACGGGGCAAACGCCCGATTAATTTAAGAACGCACAGGTTCGCGAGTAAGACAGAGCGGTGGTGGTTTGCTGTTAATGACAGAATCGCGTGAGTCCATGGTCGGATAATTGCAATTTATTTGCGCGAATTAACCGATACATTCGACGTCGCTGCTGCCACCGTGGTTCAGTAACTTTGTATATGACATCAATTGATTGCATTCAGGGGGAATAATGTTGCAGTGCCGCGCGCGTGTACGTATTGTTCATTGCGAGACACGACAAATCGACTGGTTGAATGCGTCGCGCGGGAAAGGCGGCTAAGTGAATACCGAAAATATTGTGCAACGTTGGTTCTTTGGCCTATCGACTGGGGAAGACGAGTAAACTCGTCATTGAAAGCCTCTGCGTTGGGGTAAGACGAGTTAACTCGTCATTGAAAAACTCGGCGTTGGGTAAGACGAGTTAACTCGTCATTGGAAAACTCTCCGTTGGGTAACACGAGTTAACTCGTCATTGAAAGCCTCTGCGTTGAGTAAGACGAGTTAACTCGTCATTGAAAAACTCGGTGTTGGGAAAGACGAGTTAACTCGTCATTGAGAAACTCGGCGTTGGGTAAGACGAGTTAACTCGTCATTGAAAAACTCGACGTTGGGTAAGACGAGTTAACTCGTCATTGAAAGCCTCTACGTTGAGTAAGACGAGTTAACTCGTCATTGAAAAACTCGGTGTTGGGAAAGACGAGTTAACTCGTCATTGAAAAACTCGGCGTTGGGTAAGACGAGTTAACTCGTCATTGAAAGCCTCTGCGTTGGGGTAAGACGAGTTGACTCGTCATTGAAAGCCTCTGCGTTGGGGTAAGACGAGTTAACTCGTCATTTAAAAACTCGGCGTTGGGGTAAGACGAGTTAACTCGTCATTGAAAGCCTCTACGTTGAGTAAGACGAGTTAACTCGTCATTGAAAAACTCGGTGTTGGGTAAGACGAGTTAACTCGTCATTGAAAAACTCGGCGTTGGGTAAGACGAGTTAACTCGTCATTGGAAAACTCTCCGTTGGGTAAGACGAGTTAACTCGTCATTGAAAAACTCGGCGTTGGGTAAGACGAGTTAACTCGTCATTGAAAGCCTCTGCGTTGGGTGAGACGAGTTAACTCGTCATTGAAAAACTCTGCGTTGGGTAAGACGAGTTAACTCGTCATTGAAAAACTCGGCGTTGGGTAAGACGAGATAACTCGTCATTGAAAGCCTCGGCGTTGAGTAAGACGAGTTAACTCGTCATTGAAAAACTCGGCGTTGGGTAAGACGAGTTAACTCGTCATTGAAAGCCTCTGCGTTGGGGTAATACGAGTTGACTCGTCATTGAAAGCCTCTGCGTTGGGGTAAGACGAGTTAACTCGTCGTTTAAAAACTCGGCGTTGGGGTAAGACGAGTTAACTCGTCATTGAAAGCCTCTACGTTGAGTAAGACGAGTTAACTCGTCATTGAAAAACTCGGTGTTGGGTAAGACGAGTTAACTCGTCATTGAAAAACTCGGCGTTGGGTAAGACGAGTTAACTCGTCATTGGAAAACTCTCCGTTGGGTAAGACGAGTTAACTCGTCATTGAAAAACTCGGCGTTGGGTAAGACGAGTTAACTCGTCATTGAAAGCCTCTGCGTTGGGTGAGACGAGTTAACTCGTCATTGAAAAACTCTGCGTTGGGTAAGACGAGTTAACTCGTCATTGAAAAACTCGGCGTTGGGTAAGACGAGATAACTCGTCATTGAAAGCCTCGGCGTTGAGTAAGACGAGTTAACTCGTCATTGAAAAACTCGGCGTTGGGTAAGACGAGTTAACTCGTCATTGAAAGCCTCTGCGTTGGGGTAATACGAGTTGACTCGTCATTGAAAGCCTCTGCGTTGGGGTAAGACGAGTTAACTCGTCGTTTAAAAACTCGGCGTTGGGGTAAGACGAGTTAACTCGTCATTGAAAGCCTCTGCGTTGAGTAAGACGAGTTAACTCGTCATTGAAAAACTCGGTGTTGGGTAAGACGAGTTAACTCGTCATTGAAAGCCTCTGCGTTGAGTAAGACGAGTTAACTCGTCATTGAAAAACTCGGCGTTGGGTAAGACGAGTTAACTCGTCATTGAAAGCCTCTGCGTTGGGTAAGACGAGTTCGCTCGTCATTTGAACATTCCTCCGTGTTGCACGTATCGAGTTAACTCGCCATTTGGAATTCCATTTATTTAAAAAATGTTCAGATTTACGAATGTCATAAAAAATTCCTTTTCCTTTGCAATTGAACTATATACCTATTTCTACCCCTTTTGTGTTTTATGTATCAAACACTTTGAGATTGTCCAACTTTATGCTACACCCTTTTCGGTACATATCCTAATTCCCATGGAAGATATTTAGGAATTCCGTTTCCAATGATTCTCACGTATATCAAAGTGCAGGGAAGTTGAATAAACCATGCGAGTAAATATGAAATTAAAAATTATACATGAGGTTCCTACACGTTACTCTCACTCTCATGACTGTATTTAGGGAAAAATGCGTGAAACTATTTTTCTTATTCCCTGTAACAACATTTAACATGTTTAGAACGTTACGTCATAATGTTTAATTTTGGCTGTTGCAGGTAAGAGACTCTTATTGAACATCGTACCATCATCCTTAGTAAATATCCAAGAGCTAAAACTGGGAAAACACGGGACTCGTTTTACGAGTAAGTAAATCTCATGGAAGCTACTATCTGATACATCTCCAGCTGAGATTCTTTACCCCTTATTACGTCCATAAACCCTTCTAAATAGCTTTTAAATAACAGGCAAGTGGTAGTAACTATCCTAGATACTGTGCTGATAAACATACAGCCATTACTCTCTCTCCTTCTCTCGTGGGTAAAATCTAGAACTCGCGGAAGCTATTCTTACATCTAAAAAGCTCTTTCCTTTAATTAACCAATTTATACAGTTTCGTTAGACCGCAGATACTGTTACAATCTTGGAAAACTCGACAGAAACTAGCCCCCAAGCAGTTTCCCTGTTAAATCGTTAATTCTCAGGACGATACTCGCACGTTCTCGTAATTTTTACACGAGTGGATAATATATGAAAGTGATATTTTATGCATATTATCTACCCAGCATCCTCGCGATAATACAGCGCTTCTTCCACACGTCTATACTTGTAATTTCTCTTAAAAACAACTTACTTAGATCAGCTGAGACTTATAAATAAACAATAACCACTCGTATATCCGTTTCTCTCTATTTCAAAGAGGGTTAATTAAATGTATAATTAAATCCAAGAACTCTGAATATCGCGGGGCTAATTGCTATCGACACGAACGCGTTCGTCGACCGAAAAATATTAAATTTCGGGGTTGTGTCGCGTCCAGCGCCACGGCAAAGGGGTAAAAGGGGCTTGAAAAATACCGTGATACACGAGCTTAGATTTTCCATCGCGATAGTAGATCGCAGGATGCGGGGAACGAGTCATAATGATTTATTTCCACGAATCGGCGAACGCATTTCGCGCGGCAACACCTGTGCGGCTGTGTAATTTATGTACCCGTGCGCCGTTCACTGGCCGGATTTTAGGGGATTTTTTTTCTTCCTTTGTCTTCTATAACCGTTAAAACACTGTCGCAATTATTAATCGTCCGTTATTTTCCCGAGTACCTTATTCAAACCGTAAACACGGGCCAATAACGCGCTCGTTAATTTTGCAAAACGCGACGCGCACGGTTCTACGGTCCGCGTGGCTCCCATTTCGTAACTTTCGACCCTGCTGTATTAATTCATAGATCGTTCTATACGCTCGCTGCCGATGGTCTGTTACCAATCAGTTAAATTTTAATCAGCCAGGACCAACGACGAGCATAAAATACTGGAAATTATATAAACGTCGCAGATTCATTTGATACGGGAATATTTTGTTATAAATAAATCGCAGCGGTGTGCAGGGAAGAGGCAGTCATTATTATTCGCCGATTTAATTTCTCCCAGGGACCACCTGGAATTTATTTTATTTACAGGCCGTGGATAAATGAAATACGATAGCCAATAAATTTAATCCTGCCCCCCCCCCCTCATTTTTAATCTGGAGTAATGCGTTTATTAAATGTGTCGGGATATCCTGGCCAACGAATATTTTTTTCCTAGGTATTCCTTTTTTTTTTATTTTTCTGCCAGAGTTATCGCCCGACAGAATGATAGAATAATCCCAATTTATTCGACAAACCGGCCGGCACTGTTGGCTCGGTTACAAGTTCGAACTTCGTTAACTTATGTGCACCGTCACTAGCTCGGATTTCAACGACACACAGGGTGTCCCGCAATGAGCGACGCAATCGAGAAGAAACCTGATTCTACGTGCAAAATCAAGTAAAGAATGTGGTATAAAATTTTTTATAGGTACGGCCCTTTGTTTTCCAAAAATCGTGTTTGAAAACTCGAGAATGGATTGTTGCGGAATGGAATGGCGAATATGGTGCATCGAATCGTCGTACAGAAATAGGTTGAAATTCCACACTACTCTTTCTTATCAGGATTTCGAAAATCCATCTTTCATTCAAAATCAATGTTCTCGAAAACACAGTCGTTGCAGAAAATAGTTGTTCTACAATTTCGACTCAATTTCGCGCGAAGATTTTGTCCGCCAATAATTAATTGTACCATATTTATTGGTTGCATTCTGTTTATTTTTACTTGGCGCATAAATTTTCAAGGTAGATTCTTCATTCCACTTTTTCGATTTGATTTGTATGTTACATTTGCTTCTTCGTGGTGGCACTGCTCACTGCAGAACACCCCGTACCTACAACGTACAGCCTCAAACATTGCACGGTGACGAAATTGTGAACGTCGCCGACCTCGTTTCTGATATGCAGTGATTCATGCATTCGTTCACACGCTCGGGAATAATAACTAATTGCGTTACCTTTGTCCGCGTCGAATTTAATCCCTTTCGGTGGCGAAATTTTTTTTACCCAGACAAAAGTCCGCTTCGACCCGCGCTCTCCGTTAAATGGGATCAATGGAGAACAAAAGTGACAAACTCGTGTTCGTGTGCGATTGTAATTCTCTCGCGCGGTCCGTGGTCGATTAAAAAATTCGAATGTTTGGAGGAGGGTGTTAAATTCTTTTGAAAACAAGGAAATTGGAAACCAGATGGAAGATTGTTGGAAATTTGGAAACCACATATTTCGATATTAATATTTTAAAAAAATTTTCTGCTCCATTATCGAAGATACTCTGAATCCATCGTTATGGCTCGATGCAAGGAAAAAAGCTACGTCTATTCGCTGTTGTGTTCCCATTGAATGATGAAAGAAAGATATGCAATCACACAGGATACTTAGCTTCGACGTGCTTCCGTCGCGAGCAACGAGATAAAACTGATTGCCCATAAATAATGTAAAAGAGGACGACGCGCAGCTAATGATTCTCTCATTCCCATTGAATGCTAGATGAAAAACATAGTTAATTATGTATCATATAAATGGAAATTATGTATCAAGTCTAGTGCATCCTGCCTGAAAGGGCTGAGAAGTGAAAGTTTAGCTAACGATGTTTGTATTTCTACATTAAACACATCTATAAATTAATTAACCCCAGCTAATTAGACAAACGGCTGGAAGTACTTAATTGGACTCCATAATCGCTAGATCTATATCCGAGGTGTGTTTGGAATTCGTTTTAGAAGCTCGCTCTTTCATCTCAGTTCAGAAAAAATAAAATTCATCTTAGTTCGCGAAATAGTTCGAGAAAATAAAGGAATTATTGTATTGTAAACAATATACGTAGGTTAATTAAGTTACAGTGCTATTGAGATTAGGCTAGATGGAAATCAAACGCTTGGTCTTTTAGCAAAGCGACTTTGTTAATTAAAGTATTCGCCGTTTGAATTAACACGTTTGTGGCAACGAGGTACAAGGCTTTGAATTCAATTCGTACGTATGGGACTCTGACCTGAATCTTATGAATTTTAAAAACTCTTCTCCTACAGTTTTCTGGTCACGAAAGATAGTATCTTTTAATAAGCCCTTTTTGCTTAAATACGGAGAACGTAGCATCGTTTCAAGCTCGCGGGCATTCGGTTTCATGCCATTAGATGCGGAAGATACTTGGTCAAATATTGTCGCAGGAGGGAATTTCGTCAGGCCTTCGTCTGCGGTTCAACACAAAAATATTTGAGTTGCTGTCCAATTTTATCCTAGATGGAACATTATACACAGGTTCTATGATGAGGAAGTATCTTTACAATTGGTTTGAAAGATTGCCTTTAGAATAGACCGGAATGATCCTCATACCTTCGATAGGGAATCAAGAGATTCAATCGCTACTGTACACATATCGACAAGTAACATAAATTCTACAACAGAAAATACATTCTCAAAACAAATATTCCGAAATAACTAATCATTGTGCTCCCACTCGTCTTTACTACGAACACAATATATCTCTGCAAATATTTTGAGAAATTTATCTCAACGTCCCAGGGTGGATATCCATTAACCCAGCTGCGAAGATCGACATCTAATTCCAAACATTCCGGTTCCAATACGACACGGATAGGACAGTGGACTCCGAATTAGTGCATCAGTCTTGCTGAAACCGTCCGTACATAGATCATTGCGCTCCGTCCGCGGCGAGAGCGCGGAACGTCGAAAACGGGAAATAAGAGGGCCGGCGCGCATTAATCGTCTAGCAAACACAATCGGTTTTTCATTGTCACAGATAGAGAGGCCGGGCCATAATCGTGGATTTATAATCGCAATTTATTTGCGCGATATGGCCAACGCGTTTCCACCGCTGGCGTTTGCGCGGCCGTCCCGTTTGTTTGCCCTTTCACGACCGATCGATCGTTAATGGGGGGGAAACCCGATTGGAAAAATTAATTGGAGGACGGCCACACTTCGATGCAACGACGGGGCTTACATTTCGAATCCCACTACTTAGTCGCAATGATCGCATTAGGTAACAGAGACCCGTCCTGCAACCCCTGTTTCGAAGTCACGCCGTCATTCATAGGTTGTTTCAAAAACGAAAGTATAAGCTCAAGGTTCTTCTGACATGTGAGAGCTGGGTTTAAAACAATGAAACTCGTCGCGATCGTCACTTATCTGTTTGTTGTATAAACATACTACGGTAAATAGAAATCGTCGAACAATGTTGTATGAAAGATTCGCGAGTGTATATTGAATATTGCAGTTATTAGGGGAGAGGCTTGCAGGTTGCCACCCCTTAGCTTTTTTGATCATAACTCGTCATAAAATTAACGTATCATTGATTTATGGTATAAGTTGGAAAGAGGATGTGTAGAGCTACAATCCTGAGCTAGAAATCATGTAAACTTTCGAAAAAGAAAAATTATACTGCAAATTCTCGAAAGTATCTAAAATTGACTCCTTGAAATTTTGGCTTGCAGGTTGCCACCCCTAGAAAAATTGCTGAGAGTGTAAAAACACTCCAGTAAAGCTTCGCATATCGATGTTGTGTGCCTTTGCAGCGCTCTTCCTTGATTTATTCTTGACTTTTATTGCTTTAATTGCGTCGAGCAACGCTTCAAAATCCTTAATGCCGCGTTCAGATTTTCTTGACCTGCGTGCTGCCATACTATAAATGTATAAAAAATGGAATAAATAAACGAAAATATGACTAAAATGCAATAAAAACACTTCACTTCAAACTCAATGACAATAGTAAACATCACATAATCATGAAAAATGACATTTGAGTGTAAACAAGCGGGAAAGAGAGAGGTGGCAACCTGCAAGCCAAAAAAGGTGGCAACTTGCATTCCGACGCATTTTTGGAAAATATGAGAAAAAATTGTCAATTCATGATATGTTTGGAAATCTGTTTGGCATATGTAAATTAGATAAAAAAAAAACAACACAGCACGAATAGTTACCTTGAATTGTCGATGAAAATGTTCAATTTACGAGCACGGGGAAAACACAAAATTTCAATAATTCAATTTCTTGACAAACACTATATCACACTTCGCTCAGCAAACACAGTGTTATTGCGTCTGTCCGCTCCAGAGGTTAATAAATAGTGACAACTACTCTTTTAACGTCGATTTGAGTCAGAGTTCAGGTTATGTCACTGCTAGAAAGTCGAAATACAGCAGGGGTGGCAACCTGCAAGCAGTGGCAACCTGCAAGCCTCTCCCCTACAAGCGTTCTAAATGGACATGACGAACGAACATATTCGGCATGTTATGTTGTATCAGTTTAATAAAGGAAATAATTCAACTGTTGCGGTGGAAAACATATCTGAGGCGCATGAACACTTACGAGGAAGGAGTAAATAGTGAATAATATATCAGAAATAATCAGACTGCGTTCCCAAAGTTCCTGTGTTTTTTTATTAACATGTTATGCTTCTTTCCACGTGTTCCACTAGCCAATTAAGTTTTCGCCTACAGTTCTGAAGCGCTCTGTAACCCCGATGTACTTGACGATCCCTGCCGCGATGCATTCATTATCTTGATTTCGTTCGCGTCCATGCGAACCGCCCTGCAGCGTTTTAATTTAACAAAGAACGTTAATGTATCAGTCATGCGGAAATACCTGTCGCGTCGGAAAAATATAATTAATACGTTCGCAAACTAATTTGCCGTCTCCGCTTTTAGCGAAGGGGTCTCGTTCGAATCGCTTATCGAGATGCCTCGCCTTTCCATGCGTTTCCCATTCGCGGGTTTCGAATTATCGCGCTGCTGTTCTGCGATATTTTAATAATATTCCATGAGCTTGTTTGCAGATTATGTCGAATCCATTAAAAGGAAAAGAAAAGTTGGAGATATCAATAACTAATAATTGAAGATCGAGAACCAAAGTTTTCGGTATATAAATATATATAGCTATTTGTCTGGATATGCAGTGGGGAAATTATTATTTAATAAGGAACTAATATAGATTACTTGAAAATGTTGGAAATGTGATGATGCAGAGAATAATGCATTATTCAAATTAATTAGAACTTATTGCATAGTAAAGTATTGAAATATTTTAAAGCTTCCAAGAATTATCATTTATTATTATTATCATCTTCTACAATTTACAGTATCTCTGACAGTTCAGAAAGTACAAATTTTCTCCACCTCGTGGACGATCGCTAGAACCAAAAATACAAAAATATTCCGTTCTTCACAGGATGCTTTTTAAAAGAACACATAAACGGTCCATCATATTTGGAATAAAATTACAATAAATCATATCAGTTCAATACTAAAAATGGGCCCTTCGAATCTAACCGCAAATACCACGAACAAGCAACGCTACACTAAATAATTACTATTCAGCTGATAAATTTTTCCATTCAATACCAACATCGGATCATGAAAATATTTTAATAAAATAAAATCCGTGTCACGGATGAACCGGGAAATGAAACTCTCACAAAAATTAGTGGCTCGGTGGACGCATGAAACATTCGCCAGGATAATTTTCAAACCTCGTGACCGCAGCGTCCGAGTTTTCGTATCAATCTTCCCTATCGAGTTTTTTACTCTTTGCAAATGAGTTTTTCAACGTAACGCCGATATTGCAGAGCACCCCGTTTGTTTGCGTGACACGCGTTGGTCAACGTAATTCGCGCTGGCGATATTGCTCGGACCACGTTTTAAACAAAATAAAAAAAAGATAAAAAATCGAGATGGAAGCGAAATTACAAAAGAATTTGCAAGATCCAGCAGCGTGATTTTGCTACCCGCCACCCGCGCTTTTCATTTGATATCATTACTAAGCTCAATTGAGAGGCACGTGGAATAAAAAAACGTGCAACTCGAGGCCAGAATATCCTTGACGTTTTTGTGTTTTGTGGACCCCTTTAGTGGCCCGACCTCGATCTTCCGACAGAGATTTTTATTTCGCTGCCTCCTTTCTCCCCCGCCCGTTTGTTTTTCCTCCTGAACAATGATAATTTGAACGATGGCGTTGAATTAATCAACGCAGCCGCCGGCGGCGGAGGTTTTTTTCATAAAAACCGTGGTTCCTTCTTTTTCCGCCGTTCCCCAGGTTTAATATTAAACATTTTTTTTCGTCGGGCGTTTTGCAGAAATCCCGTAGCGGAGATTCGTTCTTTCGAATTCAATTTCGCTGGGCGGCAGCAATTGAATATGAAATTAGTGTCAGTCGTCCATGGAATTTAGTTGTAATAACTGTAAGAGCACTGGGTGCAAGTGTTTAATTTTGTAGAGGAAAATTTCATTCATTAAGCGCTGGAGCAACTTGCAGGGAAGGCATTTTGTTATTTTTCTTCGTTTGTTTTGCCCCTTTTTACTTATATTCGATTCGGAACTTTCGTCCATTTTTGTAAATTTGTTAGGAACGATAAAATATACAAGTTTTCAGTGGTGAGTCCTATGTATTTAATATGCTAGTAAGTTTAAACAAAATGTGAAAATGAATAAATACTGTTATGTACAGGATATTGATCCCATCGAAAAATAATAACAAAGAATCGATACTTTTGAGTAGGTATAATTTAGAGCCCAATATTATTTGATACTTGCTAATCACGTATAATTTTAATACACTGATTCTTTGTTGGGAATCGAAACCAGTTAACAAGTATTATTTTTGTTTTATTTATTTAAAGTCGCATGCATCTCTTGGGATTATTTGCGACTACTATATTACACTATTCACATTGCATTAGTTTTGTTGTACAGTCCGATATTATGGCGAGTATTATTCTCATCACTACTTGCAATAATTCGCCCACGGGCACGTTTTGTTTTTCAATTTTCCAACTTGAGATCGTCTCGAGTGATACGTAATACGGGCTACCGGGTAATAACGCGAACTTTTCCGCCTGCTAAACACTCCCGCCGAAACGTGTCGAACAGTGGAACAAACTAGAACTCGGGAAAACACATTTCCCCTTTGACCCTGTTATCCGCTCTCTACGTTTAATAGAAAATTGTGTTTCATCAGGCTTGGTTATAGTTCGGGTAAAAGTTTCCGAAAAACATAAGCGGTTGAGTGTAGCCTCGCTGCAACTACACAGGACGTATCAAGACAATGACATCCCCAATATTAAACCTCCAATATCTTCCCCTTCTTTCTCCTGTTTTTTTTTCGAAATTATTTCCAGACCAGTGGGTGCTTTCCAAAACTACTCTTCGGTAGACCAAGTCCTCCAGAATATTCCTCACTCCTCCGGATCCATCTCTTCCAAACATCCCCGAAACTAATATACGGAAAATATAGAAAACTGTAAGGTAGATGACCCCATTACCGACCACGTCCCTATTAGTGACCAATTATTCATTTATTACTGTTTATTGCAACATAGAAAGCGAAATATCAACCAGAAAGTTCAGAAATTATAATTAGAGGTATTTCATTTATTGTTTCATACATTATCTATGTAGCCGTACATTCATCTTTAAGTAAATTCACATGTAAATTAGGACTTGGTCATTGACATGAAAGTTGATAGATTCTAATAACGTGAGGTTATACTACAGATATCATTAAAGTCGCAAATTTTACAATAAAAATACATGGATCCGTGCAGTAACTTACTCAAATTAACTAGGAATATATACAGAATTATAAAATAAAAAGAAAATATTCATTTTCTTTCATTATTGTAGCAGAAAATCGTGGTCGGAAATAGGTACCGTCAAAGACCGGTCTGTACCAGTTTTCGGACATTTTACAAGTGGTGTTGTTAGACCTAACTAAAGTACTCAAGTAATTTTTTAATTATTAAATTTTGAGTACATTTGATTTGTACTCACAATTGAGTATAAAAAGTACTAACATAAATATATTTTCTTAAGAAAATAACAATGGTGAAAACAAAGAAGAAGGAGCAGAAGCGCGCGAAATACACGGAAACCAAGTTAATTGAAGCAATATGTAAAATAAAATCTGGAGTACCCATATGTAAGGTCAGCCGTGGAGGAAATAATAGAAAACATAAAAGAATATCTTAAACAGATTATAAATTGTTTAATTTTCATAAAATGTTAATAAAAACAGTTTGTTATACTCGTGAACACAAATTTAATCAACAAAATGGTGCATTTACAATAGGGGAAACTGCTGGTCAATAATGGGGACGTGAGACGGTCGATAGATGGTACAAGTTGGTCAATAAAGGGGACATCAGGTCCAATATAATATTCACCATAATTTTTGTGTAAATAATCAAATATCACTCTAAAACTAATTTGATTAAGAAACTAGAGACTTCAAACAATACAATGATCCATACTTTACTCAAACATTGTCGTATATTAGAAAAAAAATTACTATTTCGAACCAGTCACATTCTTAATCGGTCGCTAATGGGGACATTTACCTTACTAGTAGCACACAGTGGCACCGAAGGTTGCAGTGAACCATCCAAGCGAGACTGTAGGACAGTTTTCATTCTGAAACACACACCTATCATCGATCGAGTTCCGATATTTCGGTTCGCCACTTCCCCCCCGGTAATTCCATTTCGTTTCGCATCCGCGTCGACTGCATCGCGTGGCAATGTAAACGATATGGAAATCGAATTAACCCTTCCAAGGAGAGAGCGCCGAGCGATCCTCTATTTTCGTCCGCGCCAGATTTTTCACCTCTACATATACTCTACCTGCATATGAATCTCTATTGCGCGCGGAGAGACAGACGAAATTACGTGGCAACGAGAAGGTAATCAAGCATTCGAGACCGACCTATTCGGGCCAGATCGGGGTCACGGGATTCGCCGTTCCGAATTGTTAATCACTGTGCGGGATGATTATTACAACGATCTCTGTAGCGGGCGCGCGGCGCTGCGGCCGGCTCATAATTAACTAATTGTAATTTAATTAAGCGATCCGTCACGGGCGATTCATCGTCCGCTGGTATTTGTTATCGACAGCGTGCGCCGCGCGTTCCTAAATACCCCTTGAAAGTGACAGGCACGGATGTTAAGGCAGATAACTTGGGGTTAATAAATTAAGGCCGCGCGTAGCACATCGGTGAACGTCGATCGAGCAGTATCGGCTTCCTGGTCGGCCGACTTGCTCCCTGGCTATACGAAATCCCTAAATGACGCGGAACAACGCGTCCCGGCTAAAATCTTTCCGATATCCTCTTTCTCTGCCGCCGATAAAGGATATTTATATTACAACCCCTCCACCGTTCGTCTAACATACGGCGCCGTATCGTCGCGGAATGGGGCCCGTATGTATCGACTGGTGGAATGGTTGGGCAAGAAATACAGATAGGAGACGATCCGCGCCATTTGGGAATAATATCGTGCAACGGTGTCGGCACGCAGGTGCATGTTACGCGTTGCCTGGCGTCGGCGTGCTTTCCCGTCCGGGGGCTCGCATGTTCTCGCGTCGATGTGTTTTGGAAAGCAGGGAAAATAGTGCCCGAGTGTTCCCGAATATCTCAGCGCGAGTTAAGGGGAGAAGCCCGTATAAACGGCTTATTTTTTAACCAATTTTTAGGAATTTTTTGCAATGATACCAATGCGCTAATCCTTTCGTGACTTTATGGGTACTTTATTCGACATTATAACAAGCAAAAAAAATTTTATAACGGTGAAATTATAATAAATACAAAAGAAATAGAGCAGTATCGGAAATGGGTTTTTTTTCGAGATGCAAAACGGCGCAGGTTGTAGCGTCTCTGATCCTTACGTGAAACAGACTAATAATTTTATTTTTTCAATTTAGGTTCCAATTGTAAGAATATGAACCACAGATGGAGTAAAAAAATTGCATATTTTAAAAATGGCGGAAGTTCAAACATTTTCGCCAAAAATTCGCGTTTTATTTGTTTAAAAACAGTAGTTAAAATTAATAATTTGGTTAAACATCGCGGTTCATATTCTGAGGAATATTATAAACTAAAAGTGTGCAAAATTTCAAGTTTATTTGAAGGCAATTCTCCCTAAGCAAAACTGTCTGAAAAGTCTGGCCGATTTGAAGGCAATTGTGCCATTTTTGAGGAGGTTATATGGATAATAGCCAGTATAATTGTACGAGTATAACAGATTTCAGACTCTGGTTGGTTGGGAATTTCCTTTGATGAAGCGCCTTCTTGCATCTCCCGAGGCATCAAAGAAACCTTTACTTCTTGCCAAGAGTCGGCCGTGTCGCGTGTCGTTCGATGGCGACTCGAGAAATTTTTTGCATTCTGATATAATCCCTCACAAATTGAATATATACAACAAATGATCGCTTTCCTGCACCTGGGCAACCCTTAAAACCTTTTCCTCGCCGTGTGAAGCCCAGATTCTTTACACAAGCAAGATAAACAGCCACAACTACATCCCATCTCGTTATCGCGATAACATCCCCCAGCCGATTTACGATCAGTGAAAATCCACAGACCAGAAACGACATTCATAACGCAACGATCGAACGTAACGACCCGTCTCTCTGTGCCCCGGCCGCGCAACTTTGCCGCCAATTCCGTTGCCAGCCCCCTTCGCACCGATAAATAATGCAGCGACAACTAATTCACGGTTAAGTTTAACGGCGGCCCCCGCCGTTGGCAGCTAGTCTGGCCGCTGCCACTTGGACGTTGCTGACGCTCGTTTATCGGCTGTAGTTGGGCGGCAGCCTTAATACGCGACCGCGCGTGCACCCCCTGCTTAATTAACCGGCCGTTAGTTAGCCAGGTACGGATTTCGGTGGCGCGGGCGAAGCGAAAATCGTCTCGCTGGCCGTGTTCGGCTAATGACGATCGACTCTACGGGTCCCTAAATTTCGGCGGAAACGACAGGCCGGATGTAAGGGTAGATAATACGGGTTCCATTGCCGGGGGTAAGCGGCACGAAGCAATATCGCGCGCTCCTCCGCGAGCCAAGCTGCTACGAGATGCCAGATAGGGGGCGTACTGCGCGCTGTTTTGGAGCGTAGCCAGCTAACCTGGCTATCGTGCCTACCCCTGCAAGGGGTCGCAGACCCGAGCCACCCTTTCGCTTCTCACCGCAATACAGGGTGTCCCGCGAGACAGCAGACTTATTCACCGTGCTCGCTGGGTCGTTTTGTATCGGAAAGGTCGTACACTCTGCGGGACTTGTGGCGCTCCTTTTTTGGATAAGTACGGGTGAGTTGTGTAGCGGAACGATTTTACATGGGAAAATGGATGGATGTCGGGTGCAAAAGTTTATTTTGCTTTATTCGAACAATGTCTTTATGAAATGTAGAAATATGTTACAAGCTTTTTTCAGCAATTTGTTGATCCAGCCTTGGCTATTTAGGACCTTTTGCCACTTTTCTGATCAAAGTACTAAAACAAGACATTTGCGGAGACCTAACATCACCTGACAGTGAGCGACAGAACTTCTGCGCCGACCTAGTAAAATGAAGAGTAAGGTCTTCTCGTAAGTGGTTTGGCATTCGTTTTGAATTAGGTACTTGGTTAAGAAATGGTGGAATGCGATGGCAAATGTGGTAAAACTAGGGATGAAATGGATCCTTGCGTGAAAATGAGTTGGAAATGTAGAGTGACTTTTTTTTCACGAGACTTCTTTTTTTGGGAAAATTCGTGTGTGAGTCGAAATTACAGGAACACGTTTACTGCGAATTTATATTGAAAATCGTGTGAAAAATATGATTTTCAATAATAATTGTGGTGTAATGTTAATAATATCAGTCTAGCATGCGTATTAACAAGTGTATTCCTCTATATTCGGTGACGGAATGGGAGCAATTATTCCTCTGAGAATTCTGTACCATGTGAAACGTGGAATCTATTGTAGTATAGAATCAAGGGAGCATAGTTTCGTGGCAAATTGATACTGGAAGTCATATCGTATCATTCAGATTTTCAATAATTATGCTGTAATACTGCAGTGGTCGAAGAACTTTATTATTATAGTCAGTGTTTGAATCAGCCTTAAAAGATGGATGTGGACCATATCGATTACCATATTGATGCCTCAAAATTTCCACCTCCGAAAACGAAATTTGTATTTGCATCTATTGCAGGTGTTTTCTAAAATCATACCTCTCTAATTAATACTCTACCCTTCCACACTCTTCTAAATTTCGTCCGTAGAATTTCGATGGCTTTCTAGTTAATCGCACGTAAAAACATTTTCCATCAAAGCTTGCTTCAACTCTACGCACTAATAATTTTTTTCGACATTAGTCTTGTTCCAACAACCATTTTGTGTTTTTAATCCAACCGAATGCTAGTCTATCACGCGAACTTAATTAATGCACTTCAATTCTGTCGAAGTCAACGAAGTAGGACTCGATTTTTAAAACACTTAATTATTCCTTTGCTAAAACCAGCGAAGAGGGCTTCGGGATAGTCGATAATGAATGCAAGGCGTCCGATTAGATTACTGTCAAGATGCAAACTAAAAGAAAATGATACTGTCTTCCTTAAATATCCGGAGCAATTATGAGTCAGACGTGCATATCGAAGGAAGTTTTACGCGCAAGTTTAAATAAAGCCATCTTGCTTAAAATTCAATCAGATAGTCTGGGAGTGTGCGATTCATTAACAATTTGCTAATTCTTCCATCCAAACTGACAGCTGCTAAGAGACACCTAAATTTAATTACGACGAAATATTCGTCTGACTTTATTTTGGAACGAGTTTACCATTTATTACTACGAGATGAAGTATTAATTCAAAGTTCAGGTACCTTACGAGCAAATGGTGTTTTATAAATGTGGAATATTTGAAAATCCAGTTCGATACAATGCAAGAGTGGTACGTGCAACGGTTGATAGATTCTTTCGTTCCCAAACGCTAATGCTAACCGAACCACCCTATATGCGCATCAGAGTCTATATCCCTGGACAGTACATAGACGAGCATGTACAGACCCTGCACTTAGATGCACCCAGCTAAACGCTCTATCGCCTACAACCTACGAACCATGCTAAATAGTTTATCACGAAAGTACCCTCGTTAATGTATCGCTTGATCTTTCGACTAATGCTGTTATTGGCTGTGACACGTGAACGCCTGCACACGATTAGGTATCCCGACTAGCCGTTGAACGGCTTGTCGTTCCTTTAGCTTGCTTCGCACACAACAGGCATCAATGATTCGTGATGCATTTGATAGCACTCGATACCATCCTCCAATTTCGAAAGTGTGATTATACCGTTACTGCAATTCCTTGCCCAGTATCTGCCGGATAACATTCCAATCGGGCTCGATCACGGGTACGCTTTGTCCATAAATAAGATCGCAGGCTGACGAAATGCCTTCTTGAGAATCGTCTTGGCATCGCCCTGGAAGATTAGCAATGCACTTCTATTTTACTCGTGAGTAATTCGGGGAAGAGAAGGAATCTCTTCCTTCGAATCATCCTAGTAGCCCTTTGATTCTTTCAGATCACGAATATAGGGGAGAGTTGCCTATATCGTACCACTTAAGACATTTTACGTCATATTTCATATTTGGTACTCATTTGAACGCAAATGAGTATTGGATATTGTAGCTTGATCTTTTAGGCACCTACTATTATATATTTAACCTTCTGTTCACAACAAATTAATTTGTTATTAATGTTTTGGTAACATAGTGTAAAAGGTACGATTTAGGCAACCGGTCTCTTAAATCGTACCTCTTCTAAAAATAGTAAATTTTTAAATGAAAATAATAATAAATATGTGGGTGAGAAACGAAATTTTTTATATACAGATATTAAGAACAAATAAAGAAACGTACAAGGTATAATAATTAAAAAAATTATATATTTATATTGACATTGGTGGTCATATCATAATCTGTCATATTTTATGCGTAGCAAATAAATAAAAATAACACATTAAACAAAACAATTTGGGCAATAATAACTCTTTGTTGTTTTTAATACTCCTGCACAACTATCGTGCACCCACAATGTGCATTTTATGCATTGAATCATATTTTCTACATGTCTACAGCACTCATTGAATCCACAAATCCTTTTCTGATATGACTCAATCGCCTTTTCCATGCTTTCCTTACTCCACTGCAGAGATGGGCAAAAAATTATTTGAAATAAAAATTTCGTACACAGATTTTTATTTCAAATAATTTTTTGCCCATCTCTGCTCCACTGGTAGTAATTTCTTTTTTCCATGCTGAAAGTAATGAAATTTTGTCTACAGTTTTTCTTATAATATGTAATTTTTGGCAATAACCTATATTATATATGTACATAACCTACATATATGACATATGCACATAACCCGTATGTACCAAGCTATATAGATGCGTGGAGCGAACGTATTAAATGAGTTCCCAAATCGTACTGGTACGATTTAAGAAACTTTGTAGTGGTACGATTTAGGAAACATGATCAATTTATTTATAAATATCAATTTAGACTTTATAATGAATGTAATACGTACATAAAATGAATGTAAAATATTCTACATTAAACCCGCTTTCAGACAAATACAAAAATACAGGACAAAATTGCATTGTTTGCTTATTATCAGCTAAGATAAACTGGCAAAAAGTTACATCAATCATACCTGATTTTCTGAAATATTTATAGGACGCAGAATACAGGGTGTAAGCTCAAACGGTTTTGTTTATATTTCTCATTTCGCATTTACTTGACATTTTTACCATCAAATGTCACTTATATTCATTAATCGCTGAGAAATTGACGAGGTACGATTTAGGTGACCAGTACGATATTGGCAACTCTCCCCTACTTCTCCTTCATCCGTAAACAAACTCACAGAGAAATAGAGTTGTCGTGTATAAACCGAAGAAGCAATTGAACAGATGAACGATTGACGATTGAATTAATCTGAAATCGCGGAGAATTGCGGGGCACGGGGGTGTGGGTGCTTCAAGCTGAAACCTCGGAAGAATCTTATTTATACTTCAAGCGTGTAACTTAAAGCTCGGCGAACAGCAGGCAAAGGAAAGATGGCTCTCTGTTTCACAACTCTTTGTTGCGTTCGCCACCCCCGCTCCCGGCTTTTAAGTACACGGAGGAACTCATTTCGAAGCTTCGGACTCTTTACGCGCGGGCTTCCAATAAATACGGGCTGTGCCCAGACGAGGGACGCGAACAAAGGGCAGAAAAGTTAAAAGACCGGGGAGCGTTGCCTCGACATTTTTTCTGCCAGTCAACGTTCCACTGTCCGTCCCATTTCCCCGTGAACGATCGCTCGCGAGGCTCCGGCAGCTCTCCGCGGTGCACGTCGCGAAAAGGAATTGGTAAAGAACTCGCGGCTCGAACATCCCCTCACTACATCGATCGTTTTTTTTCTGCCCCCTGTGCAAGGGATTTTGATGAAATTGAAATATGACGTAGTCGGCGTGAAATTAAGGGGGGTTTAAGTCATCGCTTTGATCGCTTCCAATTTGTTTAAAAAATACAGCCCCTACCTTTATCAGCCTGTACCTCCTCATTCAGAGTCGATTTCGTTGCTGCTGCATTCGATATCGCCGTGGAGCAGAATACCTTTCGGTTGAAGGAAAAGTGGGGCACGTATCCTCTGGAGGAAGCAGGCTAGCTCGACGCTCGTACGCTTTTTATTCACAGTCTAATCGAGCTCCTCTTTTCGACCCGCCTCGTCCCGAGGAAGCTCGGACTTGGCGATGCTCGTACGACGAAGAATTGATAAAGGGCGACCCGGATGTCGGGCATAAATTGTTGCAGGGAGTCTGTCGAAGCTCGATGCTCCCTAGATGAAATGAGGGTCGCCGATTCGCGAGCGGGAAGGGGCTCGCGCGCGCGCGCGCCTGGTCCGACGAATTTTTATTCGCCGACACTGAGCTGCTTTCCTCGGCTACGCTTTCGCGGGAATGCGGCTGGTTGTAATTCCGAAAACCCGGCAAAAAAAAAAACACACAAACAAATGGGTAGCATCGCCGCGGCTCTCAGCGAAGATCAAAGGCATCGCCGTTGCAAATTTCCCTTTGTAAAGGTTACACCGAGTTACATTTGCCGCGGAGGCAACGAACCCTAGAAATCTGGGCAGGTCGATGCGCCTCAGCTTCCGATGCGCGCCCGTCGAAAACAATTGTACACCCCCTTGCCCGTCTCGCGTGGGCGGAATTAAATACACTTGGCCGACGGGCGGGAAGAGCCTACCCCACGAGCGCTATTGTAATCGTCGCGCGTTTTGGATTCGACGCGGATTAAGTCGAACGTACGGACGAAACAAACAGGGACGTTTATCTTCGAACTGTTCGGAAACCCCCCAAGGCACGATTAATCGGCCTGAGTTTAAGCTCCGACGAATAAATCTTCATTAAGGGGCGAGCGAACTTCCTAACCCGTTCACACTTCACTAAAGGGACTCTTCCTAATTCCTTCTGCCCGGGTGTCCGGATTTTTTGGCCAGCGCATTTCACGTCGGAATTGGTTTATCGGGATTTCTCGTATATTTTTCATGTTTTCTCCGTTCGGGTATTCGATTAATACGCCTGGTTTTGTGTTGAATGTACATACCTACTTGTTTGGAGGAGGATCACTGGTTAGTGGGGGAATTTGGCGCACTGGGACAGTGAAGAAGATGACCATGAGATTTCGTTCTGTGTAATCTTGTCTGTAGAAGTTGAATTTTGGAACATTGATTAGGTTAGCATTGTGTAGGTATGTTTGAAATGGTAACATACAGAGTGCAAATCAAGGGTCGAATGAAACTGTTAAAATTTTTAATTAATTGTGAAATAACTGTAATCTGATGACTATTATCTTTTCTGTTCCGAGAGAACTGTTACAAAATGGAGTGTATTTAACTGAAACTTTTATACCATACATTTTTGAGTGAATAACAATCTTTTATTTTCTTGAAAGTAGAAAAAAGTTCTAGTTAAAGAGGCACATTTATTCTGCTCTGAAAAAGTGACAATTGAGACAAGTAGATTTCTTGAAAATGTTGTGGGGTAGATAGATCTAAAGTTGAAACCTTAAACCGTTCGGTGAAAATAATTATTATATGTATAAAAATCACAATGTGCTTTCGCTTCTATATTTATGGTGCTTCCAATTCCTTAAATAATACTTAATTAAAAAGATATTCCTAACTTTTATATTTTACCGTTAAATATCCGTTCAAAAGTAGATATGTAATATAATTAAAGAATGGATGTCTAAAATTGATTGGAAACGGATAAATCTTAAAATACGAATTAAATTAAGAAGTAAGAATCGCATTGAAGTAAACGATTAAGAATTAAACGACGGATTATTTAAAAATAGAAGAGTATTTTCTGAATGGACCGCCTGGACACCTAAACTTCGTATTAAATAAAAACTTAGAAGAATAAAAACTCGAAATCTAAGCCATAGCTGAAAAAATTTTATTCCACACTTTTGATTTATTTTTGCATAAGGAATCACCCCCGTCCGCTTGCACCATCTTTTCAGCCGCACCCAGTATACAATTCACATTTTTCACAAACATTTCCCCATCAACGAAACTCCGTTTCCCACCCAAAAAAGAGACGACACAATTCCTCATTAAAGCCAGGCCATAGCAGACACATAAATCCCAAACAATTCCAACGAACGTCCATACGAACCGAGGAAAGTCAAACGACAGCCACTCCATTTTTTTTTTCCGCAGATACGCGTATCTAAATGTTTCAGTTTCTCCTGACCAGTTCGAGCGTTTCATTTTCGCGTCCAGCGGGAGCGGACGAGGGAAACTGATTGTCATTAGGAATAAATAAATGAAGGAACGGTGGAGGGGGGTAGGGAAAAACGAGAAAATGGAGGGAAAGAAGAAGGGAGCAAAGGTATTCCCTCCTGGCACCCCGTTTGCCTTTAAATTCGCGTTTGCAGCGCGGCGAGTAATTTCATGGTCGGCGATTTTATGCGTTAACGTCATCCTGAATGCACAGCGGCGGCGAAGGTACAGGTGTTCCCGTCAACTTCTGTCAATTGGGAAATAACGATCTGGGGAAAGATGGGCTGAAAGTGTGTCGCTCGCCTCAGATCCACGCACTGGGATTCCCTCCGAGATAATTCTGCTGGAATTTACCAAGGGAACCTTGAAATCTTTTCACTCCCTCGCCCTTTTTCACGGACACTGCATTGTGATTACTTTTCTACTCTGCATTCTTCCCGGCTCGTAAGGCACTGGCGACGCGGGCAGCCTGATGGGAGTGCATGCAAGTTTTCCTTCCATTGTATCGGCCCGGCCACGCTACACTTTAGTAGATTATGGTTGCAACGGTGGTTTCGAGGTAGAGATTCGAGTGTTAAGAATGTTATAGGACTTGGGGAAGAGGTGGAAGCTGTGGATGGTATATCTTGATTTGAAAGCTTAATGAGTTTGTCTTTAGGATTTTTAGTTGCCGCTTTGGGCTTCTAGATTGGGAATGGAGTAATAGTATATTGCGTGACAAGGGAGAGAAGCAAGCGATCCCGACGAGCGTAGCGGGGGCAGCAATTCACGCGAGGCGAAAACGCTTCTCTCCCGTGTCACGCACTATGGGTGCGTTCCGATTTTCGCAGTGAGTGCAGAAATCGCAGCGGTTCATGCGGTCTTGAAATTTAAAAATGCTACTATGGAAAAAGAGACGTTGTTTACAATAACCTCGATACTATTAAATAATAGTGATAATGAAATCAGCAGCTGTGATTCGTCTGATGAAAGCGAAAATGAAGATGATATTAACTTGCCATTTAGAATCAGAATTAATATACATATTATCATTAATTGTAAACAAAACACTCGGACAGATTATGTTTTCCTAAAAATGACAGATTATGGAGAACATTGTGGAGGTTATTCCGGGATATTCGATAATAAGTATGTAATTATACATTTGTATTAAAAAAAAAACATCACATGAAGTTTCTTCGGAATAATAACGTAAAAAAGTGGCCTTGTAATCATGAGAGAATTAATTGTTTTTATTACTTTTCATTAAATTGTATCAGCTATTTCCAATAGAGAAATTCAAATAATCAAAGATTGGAAAAACAAATACGCATGCGCGCGCGCAGTGACTGCTTCACCTCTGAAATTCTGCGTTTGCTGCACGCTCGCTGCACCGGAAGTAGCATCCTATTGGGGGAAAGTGAGAGAAATTCTAGGGAATCGTACGATGCCACCAATACGATGCCACCAATTTCATGCACTCACTGCGAAAATCGGAACGCACCCTATATTTTTTTCAACACCTGCATGAAAGGTGTGTTTTTGAAAGCCTGTTGAGCGATTCGCAAAAAATATGCATTTTCGATTGCTCGTTTATTCTGTCGAAATTAATAAATACGTGTATTTAGTTTCTAACAAATTTTTTTTTCTTCCAATTTATGGTTATCTCGCCACTCCATAAATTTTTGGTATATCATCTGGTATTTTACTTTCGATTTTGATGGCAGCAAATTTTCTTCGATGGCTTTTGCAGCTTCTGTTATATCGGGGGGCGTGTGGTAGGTATCCCGTGTCGCTATCATTGTCACTATTATTCATTTTACCTTTTAATTGTATCTTTCAATGAAAAATGGTACTGTGACAGTTGTAATATCAAGATAAAACACGCATGATCGAGAACGATTAGTCGAACAACTGCATCTTCATACCATAGGGTAACGCCAAACTCCAGTTTCCTTGGGAGGAAAGTAAAAAATTATGCGAATACGCATGCGCGTAAAGTCTTTTTCCCTTGGGAGAAAAGTAGAAAACGCGAATACGTCTGAAATTGGTCATTTTTGCTCCCGCTCAGCAGGCGTAAAAAACACACACATTTTCATGCAGGTGTTGAAAAAAAGTAGTTTTAAATAACTCTGATGATTTTGATGGTATGGGAATATCGTTTAGGATGAAATTGTAGAAGTTGAAGGAAATTTTTTAGTTTGACAAGCCCTCCAAATTTCTCATAGAATAGTATTTTCTTGCTATTATTATATTTACCCAAATCCTTACTAATATATAAAAGTGAAACGTTGTCTGTTTGTTTGTCCTTCTTTCACGCCTAAACGGCTGAGCGGATTTCATTGAAATTCTGAATATACATTATACACGTCCTAGATTAGATTATAGGCTATTTATTTTTTATGTTTAGGCTTTTTTATTTTTCAAACATCATAAATAATTCCCGGGTGAAACCGGATAACGGGTCAGCTAGTATTTACATATTTTGGGGGAAAAATATTCAGGTACACTTTCCCGAGTATTTTGCCTTTCACGAACATCGACCAGATTTTTTTGTTACTTAAATTTCTAACTTACAGAAAAATAGCAGTTGTGGCATATTCTTCAAAATTTCAGCGTTTCCTTTATCTATTGTGAGTTCTATTTTGAAGAAACACCTGTGTCCTTTGAATAAAGCTTTCACTTTCGATAGCTATCGCGGGCCACCGCTGTTAAATCAGATCCCCGAGTTTTCGCTGTCCTCGACTCGCAATCGATTTACCACTCCCACCTGTGAAATATAACTAAAATGGTGGATTCGTGGCTGGGTAGCAGGCCTCGGATCAAGTCGATCCGGTTCGTTATACGCGTAATTACCGTGAAACCGGTCGTCGGTGAGGAAAAAGCAGTGGTTCTTTTCTTGTCTGGCGTTTCGAACGAGCCGTCCATTGCGGCTTCTTTACACAGGACGGCGTACAAATTTGTATCTAATAAATTCCGGGAGCCCCGGCGTTACCAGTTCCGCTGACAGCGATCGGCAAGAATCAACCTGCGCCAGCCAGAAATGATTTTTCTCGTTAACTCTGTGCTGAACGTTCAGACGGGACGACGGAACTCGTGCTGGTGAAATTGAAGCTGCTTGTCTGTATGTGCCGGCTGTAGTCGTTCTACGAAACGATACCGGACAAAACTTCCTCGATTTAACACCGTTAAACCTCGTCCACGGCTTAAAGCTGGCATCTAATAAATTATAGGAGCCTTGGCGTTACCATTTTTACTGCGAGCGATCGACAAGAACCTGCACCAGCTAGAAATGAGTTTTCTAATATATGTACGAGTGTTTTTAAAGGGGACTTAAGACTTGCAGGGTAGATTGTACTTATTAAGCTGAGTAGGAAGTGTTTCATTAGCATGGCTCGAGAAATCGAGACACCTACTTAGTCAGAGCTAAGAACGATTTTCTGTCCTGGTAATTGTTTTCTGGCAAGCTGCTATTAATATTTATTATGCTCCAATCGTATCAGAATGAATACTTAGCGTTCTCTTACTTTTTTGATATTATAAGACACAATGCTGCAAGCTAATCCACTTTAGCGAGTAGAAGATGCCTGTCATGGACAGACCAGTGATTCTTGAATGACTTCACTATTCTGTACTATTACGTAAATCTGAAGTGTGCATATAAATACGGAAGGAGGATACATGGAACATGTTTTGTAAACATCAAAGCAAATATATGGAGAAATGGTCCTTTATTTACAAATAATTACCATTGAAAATCGCCCTCGACTCTGGTGAGTTATCTGGCTCTTTTCTTGAATTCATACTTACTCTGTAAGTTCTGAACCGTTTCTTAAGAACACCCTGCACATACGTCTCTGTTGACGCTGGAGGTTCAGGCGAGACGATGGAATCCGTGCTGGTGAAACTGAAATTGCCTGTCTGACTGTATTCGTCGCAGCCATTCCGCGAATGGATACTGGACAAACTTCTGTTCACGTTCGCGGGTTCGGTAAACTCTTGAGAATCTCCCTGGAAAGTCCGATCTTGCGAGGTAATTCTCGAACGCATCGCCTTTGCTGGCCCGAGCACGAATGTCCTTGACTACTCGGAGCTCCGAAAGGGCTCTCGAGAACCGCACCTTCAGGTATCGAACGGTCGAGCTTCGATGGCGTGATGCTATGTCGCTGTCGGCCAGTCGATCGCACTTCCTTTCAACTGGGGACAGTCCTGTTCGTTCGATCGCTGTCGATCAAAATTTTTGAAGAAGTAGGAAGAACGTCGTGATGTTACAATTTGAGAGAAAAAGAGATATTGAAAGAGACGTTATAAAAAAATATTTGTGCAGTCATAAAGTTAAGTTGACTGTTTCATTGATTTGCGGATACGAGATGAAAATATTTTTAAGTGTTTGCGGGGAGGGAGAATTACGGAATTGAAGGCGGTTATTGATAGGAGTAGCTAAGTGGATGCAGGAATTTTGTTTAATAGGTACTGACGTCAGTAGTATCGATCGCGACAAAAGCGCTGATTACGTCATATCAAGTAACCTTTGATTTAATATTGACCGGTCGTAAATAGACAGTGCATCAGGTACCTGTGTACATACGACCGAAGAGAGCGAGGAGATAATAGTTATTTTATATTGAAATGCATTTTAACCGTGGTTGAAAAAGATAATCATTCTTCGAAACTGTACTTGTATTCTTTTTATGAAAGTGATCGACGTATTTTCTTCGCAAACAAATCGATTCTCTTCATTTAGAATTTAGTCTAAATTGGGTCAATGTAAATTATATTGGCCACTCAATTCTGTGATGAAACACTTCAAGAAATGGTAAAAGAAATGTTGGAAAATTTTAAGAAATTAGAGAAGTATGTTTAATATTACAAGATTTGGAAAATTGCGTGGAACATTTGTTTATTAAGCAACTTAATGTGATATTTCCATACGTGTGCAGAAGGATCGATACCTTTGAAAGAAGCATGCAGTTTCATTAAAAAAGAAAGATGCTCGGTTGCAATTTGTGGGACCATCGTTACAATTACGAAAAAAAAGTGAGATTCTAGATAGATGAACTTTATTACACCGTTCTGCTTTTTCCTCTAGCATTCTTTTTCCATTTTCCACCAAAGGCCAGATACGGTTCGCCCCAATTGCATGTCATATCCTGTATTTAAAAAAGAAACTGTCCTCAAACGAACAATTTTTAAAACTTAATTTATATTATAGCTACTCTTAAGAATTATTTAGCAATATTTGTCATTCAGCGTGGCTGTACGCTATTCTTAAACTACTTTAATTTCGAGTCGAGTTTCCTGTAAATTTGGATTAGTTTTTTGACCATATAGCCACTCATCTGCCACGCTAGCGTCTAAAGTTGGTCTAATATCTTTATCCAAGGTAGGCGTGATAAAGGATTTTTTCGTGAGAGACTGTTGATGATAAACATCACATCAAATTTTTCCTGTGTCCCAGTTGTTGGTTTTCTGAAAAGGCCGTGTGGTCGTCGTTTTGGGCCTGTATCTCACATTTGTGAATTGTCTTTTTGGAAAATGACCGCCTACCTGCATGTACCTTGCAGGCAGGCTCCGCCAGTTTCCCTGTGTCGCGGTTTTCTGCTGTATCTTTTTTATACCTTGTTTTTCGGGAGCCTTGAGTGTAGTGGAAGCTTTCTACAAGTAATCATCGAGAACGAGACGCGCAGTATAATTAAACTTATCTGTAATCTTGAAGCTTCACAACACAACGATGCTACCAATGCCGCAAAAATATTCGTCCTTGCGTTTCACTAAACATAACAAGCCATCCCAAATTAACACCTGACCGAAGAAAAGATGTAAAAACTCGCGAGACCTCGAAATAAATTCCAATATCATTAAAAATACATACACTCCGCTTAGAAGTCGCTATATTCTGGCAGACTGGGTTTTTCAAAATTGGATAATCATCCAAAATCCTCTGTCTTCCAATTTAAATGAAATAAAAGAAACGTCAAATATCAGAGCACCTTATTAATTTTCGTTCATTAGTAACGTTTCGTGTTTAATATCTTATCACAAGTTCTCATAACAAGTTCCTATCATCTAGGGTAGATGTCCCAATTACTGCCAGTGTCCCAATTACTGCCACTTGATTTATTATATGTAATAAAAGCGTAACGTATAAAAAGAAATGTACAAAAAATAGTTATTATTCAATGGAGATTCTGATTTACATTAAAATAAAAAAAATATATGTACTCATATGTACCTAGGACAAGATGATTTTTGAGGTGACAGTTATAGGTACACTAGGATCGCTCGCGAATTTTAATTAATTATTAATAAATTCTTCATATTTAATTCATAAAACTATTTTTTTTTTTAATGAAAGAGATGTTAAATAATATTATGTTTCAAACTGAAACAATTTATTAGGTTACACAACACGCGAAATAATTAAATGAAGTGCGGTTATAATCTTAAGGTGGCAGTAATTGGGACATCTACCCTATTCCTGCAACACTGCATCGGGCTATACTAGGAATAATTGCGACAACAGGTGGCAGGGTGATTATAATTTTTCGCGGGCTGCCAGGGTTGCGGTTCTTAGCGTCGTAATCTCGACCAGGGCGCAAGGTAGTCCCCTCGTAATCCCCCCGAAAATTCCGATCGGCGGGAGGTAATCCGGGAACATATCGGCTTTTCGCCCGACGACGGGAAATCCTTGTCCGCTTTTAGCACGGGAAACGTCCCCGACAACTGCACCGCACCGTCGCGCGGAACGGTCGAGTTCTTGTCCCTCGACTTAAACCGAATCCAATCGCGATGGTCACAGCCGAGTTAAGGGCGAGGAAATCAGCGCACGAGCCTCGAAGCCGGAGGGTGGGACTGGAAAATAGGCCACGTTTCACTGCCACTTGGTAAATAACAAACTGAACAGTCAGAACCGACGAATAATGAAAACGGGAACGAAGGGCCTGCGTTTTCGTGGGATTTCCATTTACGCTTCGAGGATAATCGTTGAGAACAGTGACGCTGGTTGTTACACTTTACATTGGAACTGGAGGCTTCGGCGAGGAAACGGAGAGTAGGGGAGACCGGGGCTAGTTGATACGTTTCTCAGTTTTCAATTTTTCTCATTTTTGTTTGAATTAATTACTTAATTACAAATATGCTAAAATATACTTTGGTCCTTCCTCTTTAATATATTGTAAATGAAATGTTGAGAAAATACATACAAAATGAATGAGAAAATGTTATTTGCACGAAGGTAAAATGTATCAACTTACCCCACCGTGGGGCAAGTTGATACATGTGTATAATATCCGTTTAATGAGTAAAGGATAGATGTCTGGAATGTCCTACTTTAACACGAGGTGCTTGCTTCTTTTTATTAATGTATCTTAATAAAGCTATTTTTATCTATTCCGTATATTCTCGCGCTTTGACTCCTTTTATACACCAACACACGCTTTTTGAAAAATATTTTGTGGTATTTTTCCGCGATTCGTTTTTCTCACATAATTTCGTACCACTTTCCTAGAAATAAAAGGAAAAATCCAATTAAAAGTAGTTGGGAAAAATTGATACACTCCCCATGAGTATCAACATGCCCCAGAGAAAACGTATCAACTTACCCCACAGGAAGCCATTATGTACAAACATCTCCATAAAAAAATTTAGAGCATATAAACAAAATAACAAAACGTAATTACCTTACCTTCGAAGGACTCAATGTGATGCCCAATTAATTTGAGTGATAAAATTCTCTATTCCGTTCCAAGACGGATGGGAAAGTGAATACAACTATTTACTTTTTGTCTATAAAAACGAAAACAGTTAAAAATGGATTGCTAAAGTCAAGGTATACAGACGTGTGTCGAGATAATTCGTCTGTATCAACCTGCCTCTGTATCAACTAGCCCTGGTCTCCCCTATCTGATTTTGCTGATGCTTTGCAAGTGGCTCTATCAATGAGAGTTCTGATAATTTTCGTTTCTGTGCACTGTGGGACCCGTCTCTAAAGCTTCTTTAATCCTTCTGATTTAATAACGCTGCTCTTTTATTCCTGCTGACTCAAAGGCATTCTAAGTTCGATCCTTCTGAAAGACCTACTGATTTTATTTGATACGCTGTGATGGATCCTCGCGCTTTCGGCTAACCTTGTGTGCATCGTGCTTTGAATATAACGGAGATGAAGTTGGTACCAGCGTGTAGGAATCAAAGTCCATGTCGTTTTATGTAAAGTGTTTATTTAAAGACTCTTAGAGATCTTCGTACATAAGGAAGACATTCCAGCTGCTCGAGGTGTTCGATTCTACGTGCAACGAATTTAGCGCGCAAATCACGGGCAACGAGCAGCGCGAGCGACGGCATTTATTTACTCCGCGCGATCACGCGACCTGCTGTAAAATTATGTCGGACGAGGGATCTCAAGGGAAACGCGATGCTGTTTGGAGAAACTTGCAATCCGTTCTTGGAAGAAAATTCTCGCGAGGGTGTCGATAAGGTTTCAAACGCCCGCGACGGAGTTCGTCGAATGGAATCGAAACTCGGCATGGTAGACGCGAAAGAAGGTCGACGAACTGCCTTGGCACGGATCCTCGAAGAATCCCAGAAATTTACGCAATTCTGTCGTAGCTTTACGAATGATACCCTTTAGATTTTCACGGAAGGAATGTTTCCTGTAAAACGATCCCATCACAAGCTTGAATTGTAAACACACACACGTTCCTGTGCGCCTCGACTGTCTTTTAAAAAACGGTCGTTCTATGTCAAACCTGTTATTTCTCGTGTTCGATCTCTGGGATTTCGATGTCATTGAAATATGACGTAGTGCGCGTGAATTTAGGGGTAGTTTAAGTCATCATTTCCCTGCTTTCCAATTTGTTTACCGAATACAGACCGCCAAAGTTCGCCATATTTGCCCCGCTCCGCGAAAACAAGCTTCACGGATGAATTATCTCCGAAGCTATCCATCACCCAAAATTCATTCTTCTTCTATTTTAATTGAGAAGGATTGGACTTTCCGTACAAATCTATCTGCACGCTGATGAATGGTTTTTGCAAAATGAAATCGCACGCAAATTCTTATTTTTCAAACATCACTTCGACGTCGCATTTCTAAAAGTAAAAGAAAATTACAATCGCATTCTTTGAAGCCTCCCCTGCGATATGAGACTGCGCCTAAGCCAATCACTAAAATCACCTCCCCAACCAACAATTAAAAACCACTGTCTTCATTCAGCTCAGCTGCTGCAGACGGCTAGCCACGACTTTAACCCGCCTACGTTTCTCAACCAACCTAGAAAGCAGAAGAATGATGGCTTAAGGGGACTAGGCAGTCAGATCGCTCGAAAATCAAGTATTTTTTGCGAATTATTTACAAGGAGATGAACACAAATTGTGACTAGTACGTTCGGGTAATGTTTATTAATACTATAAACAGTAAAAAAAAATGATTTGAATATTATATACATATGTATGACAGTCGTCTGATATGTAGGCGATTTTTTTGGAGCCGCTGTAATTTTGCAGTGATTCTGGCCGTAAGAAATTTAATTGTGAAATATCCTCTGAAATTTATACTTTGCCCTGGCCCCTATTCTGCCCTGAACCTATTGAAAAAGGAAAAAAATCAAAATTATAGAAATGGTGGCTGCAAAACGGCAAATTTTAAAGAAACGTCATTTTTCGCCAGGGAAAAGAGCCATTCTATTTTTTTTTTTTTTTGACAAACCAGGAGTTTTTACAGACTTATGCGTAGGTCCAGGTCGTAACTAGACATGTTTCATATATGCTGAATTTTTTTCAAATCGACTGATACCTCCGGTTTTCCCCAATCACTGCAAAACGAAGAGGAAATATGATTCCGAGAAAAACGCGCTTAAAGTTTCGAAAGAGGAATCTAGTCTACCTGCGTGCGCGCAGAAACGGTTTATGGCGCGCTCGACCTTGTCGGCTATAAAATCCTCAATTTTGCGAATTTTAACATAAACCAAACGGCATTTCAATCGGGAAGGGTGGTACTTTCGAAAAATGCAACAACAAAAAATCGAGTTTCTGACTGCCTAGTCCCCTTAAAGCCCCTAATTTCCCATAAGCTACCCAACATTTCAATTCCATCGAAATCCCCCGACACGGAATACAAGGACCGATCAGTTCGCCCGTGGAATGGCCCGGCAGGGGAACGCGCGAGGAGAGCAAGACTGACCAAAGGCTGGACGGGATTTAGCGATTTATGCCCCGGCCACGCCTGCTTTTCGTTGCTCGTCCGAGAAGAACGAAAATTGCCAGACAGGAAAGCGGCGGTGTAGAGGTGGCAGCAGACAGGGAGACAGAAGGGGTGACTTGGCTCTCTCCCGCTTGAACCGGGGAACTGTTCCTCTTGGTGTGGACACCGGTACATACATACGTATGTACGTACTTCCGGTGCACGCGGACCTCTCGCGTAAATCTCACGGCGGAAAAACTCTCCACCCAGGCCGGTTCTTTCTGTTCCACCCAGCCCCCGTCTTCCACGTCGGCTCGTCCGCTCCTCTGTCCCTCCACCCTACGCCATCCCCCTGCCCGCCCTTCTCCGTCCGGCTTTTAGCTTTTAGCCAGCCATTTCAGTGGGCCATTCGCGCGGCAAGAAGAGGACCTCTTTCACGATCGGTCGGCTACACGCTGGGGATCGAACTATAATGTAACAGAGTCTGGTCCAATCTCGGCGGGGTGAGGGCGGAGGGATCTCGGTTGAAAAAGGATGCCAATTCGCGCGATTAATCGACTGGCGACAAAGCGGAGGAAATTGGGCTCTGTTGCTGGAAACGGAACCGGTGACCGGGGGCGAGTTCTCAGTTGGAGTAGGCAGCTACGCGTGTTTTGGTAGCTGTTAGACGGCGATGGGTAGATCCTTTGGAGACTGAGGCTTGATGAAAGGGCTCGGTTACTGAACCGAGAGTAGGTACGTGGAAGTTATTTGGGACGAGAGATATTTTCACCTTCGGATTACAGCTGCGGTCGAAATATTAATTGAAACTGGTCGCTGTGGTGAGGAATCCTCAGCACCAGGTCTTCAAATTCTATTCTCCACTGAAATATTAAGTCCGACTGATCCTCGTGTTCAAAGATCTCCCGTGGCAACCCAGCGTCGCAGGGGACCTTTTCACTGGAACAACCTCGCGGGTCACGGTATTAAGCTTCTTCATGGCACACAGGAGATCGTTTCGAGCGCTTCTTCCTTCGCATGGAATTATAACGCGCGCATCAGCTGGGGCTGTTTCCAGGCAAGAGTGGCTGGTCAACAAGGCGCGAGGGGGAATTGCCTTCTTCTCCTTCGTCTGCCAGTCGTCGGCCGCGTCTTTTCCTCGTTCGATGCTGCTTTTGTGCGAGCACCTCGTGGATATTTGTCGCGACGCTCGCAGAATGATCGCTGGAAGTTGCCTGCTCGTATCAGCAATGCAAATAAATACGTGCGCGCAATATAATTCCAGGCCTTCCTGCAGGAAGGTGATTCGAGGACGATGTATAAATTGGCACGATGGCGCGCGAAGAATTCGAATGGATCGATGGGCGTTTATTTAAAGCGGAAGGAATCGAGCTTCTGCGTCGCAGGGGACGCCGGGGATATTTATTTCCTCCCCCGTACCGCGCGGCGAGCACGCCGAGGACGTGTAACAGTCCGATTCGACTCGACGGATATTTAACGTCGCAGGCCAACTGTCAGGCTGTGGCGTGATATCCCTATTCCGCTTTGCTAGTCCTTAGAGTCACACCTGCCCTGACAAACGTCTGCGATGCTATCGTTTGCTACCTGTTCCAGTAGGCGCCGCGTTGCTCCGCGAAGTAAACAGCGACGATTCTGTCCGCTGCTATTGCGTAAACGGTTCGCTGCTCCTGTCGTTAGAACCCTGCAATTAACCCGACAGAACTCGCGCGCATTTTCAGAACACCAATCGGGCCAAGTTACGCAGAAACCTGCCAACCCTTAAAATAGCCAAAAATTAACCAACACAGTATACATCCCATAATTTTGTGATTTTTATTTTGCAAAAATTACCAAGCCATAGGACAACTCCTACATTACACAATTATTAAAACTACCAAGACGTAGTTCCATTTTTGGCTTAAAAAACAAAAGCTACAGAAAGTTTAAAATAACGTTAATTATGCTAACTCGGTATTAAATAACCCCTTATAAAACATTGCAAAGTAATAACTAGAAATAAAATATACCGAATAGAAATAAAGCTACTTTTCTTTAACATTTAAAATCATCAAACTAAATTTACTCAATTTCAAATTACTGATAAATAAACAACTCTACGGCTGGTCGAGCATCTTTAATTCAGAATAATTTCAGAATAAAATTTACTCCTTAGATGTTACAATATTCATATTTTTACTACCAATATTCTTAATATATTAAGTGAATACACAATTTTAGTATTTATTGTCGTGTTAATTAACATAGTAAAATTTGACGTGTTGCTTTGAATGAAAAATAAGGCCTTCAACATTAATATATGAAAATAGTGTATAATAATTTTTAACAGCATCTGTAATTTGCAAATTATGTCAGTCACTAACGCTATATGTATAGAACTCTTCAAGCATTCCTCGCACAGACCCCGGTCGAAAAGCAGAGGCTTCCTCCTTTACCGCCAATTCAACTAAGATACTTGTCTTGCTGCCATTTCAAACGATAAACACTTTTAGCAAGGTACTGAAGAGGGCAACCTTATAACCTCCCGCCATTTATCATAAAAAATAAGAACACATACCTCTGACCCAGCGCGAGCTCTGCCGGGTTAATACTTAATACCGTTGCAGTCACTGCATTGAAATTCCATATTACCATTTATTTCTTGATACCCATTTCAGATTCAGAGTAAGAAGCTTTTATGGCGTGTTTGAAGTCCTTGCTAGCTAAATTCAGTTTGATACGATTTCCTCCAGCATCTCGAAATGGCGAACTCTTGCGGGATCTTTGGCCGTGTTTCCACCTGATTTTCAGAGCAAAACTAGTATGATTCGATTGACGAGAATTTTTTAATAGCGTAGAATTCGTCTTTCTTGACTTGACACGCAGCACGTTGCGTTGGTGGGTTCGTCGAGGCACACGGGCTCGCCTTCTGCATATTTCACCGAATTCAGGGGCGAAATAATCGGGGAACTCTTGGCCCGATATTAAATTATCGATAAGAGTCTATAGCAGCGTACGTAACGCGGGGTTCGACGGTGGCCCAGCCTCGTCGTCGTCGTCGGCGAGTCTCGACTACCAGGCAGAACGCCAGCTGGAAATTGGTATCGATGAGGGACGGCTACGAAACCGTGCATAATTTATTCATTTTGGTAAAAGGCAGACCGCCCGGAATATGTAATAAAGCGCGCCTCCCCTTAACAGCCCCCTCTGCCCACTGTTCCTCGAGAAGCGCGGACTGATCACCCATCGAAATTAAATTTGACGGAAATCGGCAGGTGGCAAGAGGCAGCACTCTTCCCTGATTGATTCGAACTCAGCAATGGATTGTGTTTTCACAAATCTCTGTGTCTTTGCGGTGGATCTCTTCTTTATTAACACTTTGAGTGGCGTCGGCGAGTTTTCACGCCGAGGGATTTGGATCGTTCTGGCGTGTTTTCACGTCGATATCTCCTAAAACGTCGAAAGTATTGGTCGAGAGTACTCGGCGCTCGCTGTGAAAACAAACGACGCTCGGAGTTTACCTTGCACGCTTTCTACAAAACTTTCTTGGCAGGAGCTATCGCTTCGAAGGGTCTGCAAGACCTAAAGGGGCATTTTTCAAAGAGTTGAATATGTGGTAGGAAGTTTGTTGTCTGATGTAATGGGGAAATATGATTGTTTAGATGAAGAGGTTTTTGAGTGAACACTATTTTCTAAGGTTGTTGTAAGGCAGCGATGCCCCGATGGGCGGCCCGAGGGTACGAGCATCCATCGCATTTTCCAAAGCTCGCGTGGAAGGGGATCTCGAAACCAATGAAGTTGCGGGGCATGTAACGGATGAGGAAAACTCTAGTAGTGTGCGTGTAGGCTCGTACCCGTAGGCTTATATGACTGGGACTCTCGGAGCCCCAGTGTTCTACATTTTAGGAATTGGGAAAATAAACAGGAATTGACTAATGATTAAACAATACTATGTAATTGGACGAAATAGACTTAAACATTCCCACTTACACCTCTGATTAACAAAAAGTTTCTTATTAGGCCGCGTCCAGATCTGAACCGAACGCCACTTCAGTAGTTAGACGGAGCAAGACAAGTAGGGTAGAAGCCCCAATTACTGACACATTAAGGACTGACTCTAATATTATTGCATAGTATCTGTATTTATTGACTAAAAGTATAAGTTTTTTATTTTTTTTTATTATGGTTTAATATGTTTACTTCATGAAAAACATTTTGTGGGTCTTAGAATTTCTATTTTTATATATAAATTCATTAATCTAAGAAACATATTTCGAGATCTATTACTGACACCTCTAAAACGTGTGTGACTGAATTACTGACACCCCAATTACTTCCAGCTAACCTAATACTGTTTATTACTCATTTTACGGTTATGTCGTCTCATGTACATGAGAAACTACTGCTATGACAGTAATACCAAAATGCTTGAAACGCTTGTACCAATCACTATCACCCATATATTAATTAAAAAGGCTTAATTAATCGTTATATTACGATCGTTGTGACTTTCTATGATACTTCTATTGTACTAAAAAATTATTGTTTATTATGTAAATAATTTAAATATAGTAATTATAGCCCTTTCTTTAGTGCCCTGTTTTCTCTTTCACTAGTAAGGAAGTCGCAATTTCCACTGTTGTCATCAAATTAAAATTTTGTATCGTCTTATAGAAATTAATGAAAAATAAATATTAAGTGGTGCATTTTCTAGCGTATAGATTATAGGTTGAATTACATAATTCTTTTTGTGTATGACTATACAACGTTTATTTATTCGTTATTTTCAGTAAAATAGCTTAAGGTGACAGTAATTAGGTAGGTGTCAGTAATTGGGGGTTCTACCCTAGATCACTCGTCTTACTCCATCTAACTACTCAAGTGCGTTCGGTTCGGCGTTCGGTTCAGATCTGGACCGGGCCTTAAACGATTTTTATTCAGCTTCAATCCTCTGTTTGTGTGTTTGTTTGTATGTATGTTTGTTCAGTTCAAATCTAGAAACTCAATTTTAACCCACTTCCAACTATCCAATAGACTTGAAACTTTGCAGACATACGTAGTTTGAATGGCAATACAAACTTATGAAGAAAAAGAAAACCCCCAGGGTTTAAAAAATTATCCTGTCATCAAAAAATAGAACCCATAACCGCAAATCCAAACGACTTGAAATCAGCTGTAACGGTTACATGCTGATTTCAGGGTACGAGCCTACACGCACACTACTAGAGTTTTCCTCATCCGTTACATGCCTGCAACTTCATTGGTTTCGAGACCCCCTTCCACGCGAGCTTTGGAAAATGCGATGGATGCTCGTACCCTCGGGCCGCCCATCGGGGCATCGCTGTTGTAAGGAAATAAAAAAGATTGAGTAACTAAACTCTTGAGCTGTATTATTCTTCAACTTCCAATTACTCTCAGGAGATTCTTCACAAAGGTATTTTTGAAATGCCAAGTTTTCTTACACAGTGGGGTATCCTGTAACGAACAGTTTTTCTCATGAAATTAAAACGCTTACGAGCGTTGTTATAATTTTTCTATAAATTAACACCTGTGTCCAATGTAGGAAATTTAAGTAGAATAAATTAAATTTGTAATGCGTATATTTGTATGTTCTTATTTTACATATTTCGTATTAAGAATGTACATGTGATGTACTATCCTTAAATATATGAATCCTATAACGAACAAGGTTCTAGAACGAATCAGTTTGTTATAGAATATCCCACGGTATGACTGTACCATGTATTCTTTTGAACTCGCATCATGTTCAGTCTCACCTTTATCAGTCACATAAAACTGTTTCAAAATTTAATCATAGCTTCAATTCCGAGACACAAATTTCGGGACACTTGCATACTTCTGAAGAAGATTCACAATTATCAACCACCTTCAAAAGTCAATAACATATTTTCCACCCCCGTGCTTTCCATCTCGCCGATTTGCTTACAATCAAATTACAAAACGATCGCATTTTTCTAGCCTTGTAGTATCCCCCAATTCCTCTCCACGGAAGTGAAGTGCTTCGCAGCGCAAAGAATTCTCCGTCTACAAACGTCTTCCCTCCCTCTGTCTTTCTGTGCATTCGATATGACGTGCACTCGATAACAATTCTCCTCAAAGGAACAGAAGCATCCCTTCAAACGGAGAAGTGCTTTTTACGCTCAGTCTATCGACTTAATTCGCGAGCTTGTCACGCGTGAGAAGTAAAAGACGGGGGGGATGCGAAATAACTGTTGCGAATTATCGGATTTATTCCGTGTAACGGGCTTTCAATCAAGCGTATTAACTGGAAATATCGACGCTGCAGATCGCGAAGGTACGAGCTCGAAAATCAAAACAACCGAGATACCGGTAAAATGTTTGATAAAATGGTTCTCGTGATGAAATCACTCATTCTTGTTGTTAACGCACAATATCCCAGCGTTTTACTCTACGGAGCAGAAAATCGGCGGCACAAAAGCGTTGCAAAATTTTCTAGCAAAATCGAATCCATCAAATATATCGCCAGCGTGCAGTGGTTTAAAATGCGATTCTAGCGAGGAACAAAATTATTTCTGTCATTATTCTTTTATTTGCGTATATATATATATATATGCTTTAAAAACATTTAAAGTATGAATACTTTTAAAGTATACGTAGGAAAATAATTAAAAAATAATTAAAAAATTAAATAAGGTTTATTTTCAAAATGAAGGTATCAATTATTGTCCCAAGCAATTTCGGTTTCTCCTTCAGACCAGCAGAAAGTTCCTATACAGGATCTTGCAAACTTGAAACACCTACGATTACAGGGGCTAAAAAATCCCTTAGTTAAGAAATCGCCGAAACACTCTTCACGCTGAATTAAATATTTACATCACGTTACTGTTAATACCTCTTCTCCGTTACACTATTCCATTTGGAAGCTAAATTTTACAGCATAAAATACCAAGCTAAAATTCCCTCATTCTGCCACGTCTCCCCTTAACACCGCAAACAGATCATTTCCTCCCGTTTCCCACAGTCCCCCATTGCTTCCCCGAAAGTTCCCCCAAGACCCTAAACATCCGATTACCCTCCAAGCATTTTCTCGCACCCTCGATGCATCACCCACTTACAAGTTTTCTGTTATATCATCCTTGTCCAATCCTTTATTATTCTAAGCCTTACAACTAATGCAACTGCCGCTTCGCGCAGGGAAATTCGAATGAAAATATTTTTGCTCTCTAACTATTCTATATGTTTGACTTTCCGTGGCATTTCTTAAATCGCGAGCCAGCGCCAGCAATTCTTACTGTACCCCCACCGTAAACAAAGGAAATTTTACGCTATCTGCGATCGGCCATTTCATATTCTCCAACTCAACAAATATGTATAAAGTGTCACTCTGCTGCCGTGGGACCAGCGAAGGCACGAAGGGCCAAACGACAAAGGACTCAGCATAGAGGGCCAATGCACCTGAAAAATCGGCGACGGTAGACCGCGCAGCTTAAACGTACGCGACCCCAAGATTTTCCCTTCGTCCCTGTTTATCCAAAGCGAGTTCGTTGTCGCCACTCGTAATTGTGGCGAAGCGACCGTGGCGCGCACCGAGGCACGAGGGCGGAGAGGCATCGACGGGAGCCAATTCGATCCAGCATGGGGGGCAGGCGTGTGGCTGCAGGGTAATTTCGTGGATGAGCCCGGGTTTCCAGGCATCGCGCCCAGGCTACAACTGCAGATTGGTATCAAGACACATCGGCGAGGAGCCCGAGGACGGGGGCCAATGTACAAGCAAGTATATTCGTTAACTCGATTAGCCTTAATTAAGCGCCGTGGCTTATTTCGATCTGCCGGTTAATCGGGTCGCCTGTGCCGCGCGGCAAGCTTGCCGTGACTTTGAAATAGACTCGAGATGCGGTTTCCGTCCCGCACCCTCGCCGATCCCCCGCATCAAGAAAGACGGGCTGGATATCACGGCGAAACAGACGGGAAGTTCGAGCAACCGACCCACCGTGATGCATGCTTCAGCGGGCGCGACGAAATTAGAAATTAATTAACCGCTGTTCGGACCCACGGGCGGAACGGGACTCTGGAGACACGTTCCAGGAGGAGCGTGTTGGTGAAAGGGCTCAGTCGTGGGAAAAATGTTCGAGCTGAAGGTAGCGCGTGGGGCGAAGAGTTTCGTGGCGATGTGTCGTTGGAGGAGATTGTGGTGGGCTTAATGAGAGAAGTGTGGTAAATGATAAAACGAAGTGCACGTGGTGTAAATGTTTATTAAACCTTCGTGGTCACACGGGGTGTATCGCACCCCAAGAGCAATTTTCGATTTGAAATGTCGCACCTTTACGTCTTCCAAAGGGGATTTATCGCAAAATAAAAAATAAAAATTTTTTTAAAAAAACGTGGTTTTTCCCAACAACCGTGGAAAATCGCTCATTTTCAACTACAAATTTTATCATATCAAAATTTACATTTCTAGAAAAACTCTATTAGACCATGACTGTATAAGTATTACGAATGTACAATTATCACTGAAAAGTTAAAAGATTAAAAGATACGAAAATGGTAACTCAACAAATGACGCTGGGGTACAGTGGACCCCGTGTGACCAATTTGTGATTATAAGAAGGTGTGACCACGAAGGGTTAAGATTCACTTGAGAAGTCAACGGGAACTTGAGACAAGAAGTTGTTACCAAGTGTTCTATTTGATAGCGCTTGGGGAATATTTACTTTGGAAATTCATTGATGAGTTTGTTATACCTCCAAGCTGGAGTTTCCTCAATGGAATTCAGGAAATTTTGCGATTGATCTAGAACGACGATAAATATTTCGATTGATAAAACTCGTTTTTGCAGCGAGATCTCGAACTCTCGCGTCACCCAGTTTAGCTGCTAGTAGTAAAAAACATTTTATTGGCGAAAGAACGGTGTAACCTCCTTCTCAGGCCACCGCTGAAGCTGGCTGCGATGCTGGCGAAGCATCAAATACCCTTTCATGCCCTCACAGCTTACGCTCTGAAGCTTCGGATAGTATTAACTGCAAGAAGTTGGTCGATAAAAGCCTCAAAGATCCCAGGAAAACTGCTGTCACCCATGAAAGAAGTCGGACTTCCCTTTGTAGACTTCCACTTGGGATAAACCGCACGGATCCAAGGGATATATACGGAGTCCGCTAGTTAAAACCTACTTCTAGGGCTGGTTAGCCCTCAAAAGCCGAGTGTCAGCTCCAATATTTGTACTATATTATAACACAAATCTACAAAAGATGAACTGTTCTTTTTAAATAGGGTGGATTGTCACTCGACGATCTAGCACTAATTCATTTCACTTGGTTTGCTACACTACAGCTGCTCACTGCACCGCCAATACCCACACTGTTGATGGCAGAACTCAAACTGGAAGTACATAGGAGTTACCCTTAAAAGAAAAAAAAAACACTAGATCGTACATAAACACCTGCCTGCTGAACAAAAAATGTATTGAACATTCAAAGGTTTGAAAACGGCGATTAGATACAATAAAACCAGAACAGAAGTTAGTAAATGTGGTAGGAGGATAATTTCGTTTCATTACTCATCAGACAATGCACGTTTTCCCTGAAAGAATCGGTGTTCCATAGATAAATCAGTGGCCGCAGGATACCCCAAATTTTCACCGTGAATCATCGCGGTGAACGGTTGAAAATGTTCTGTCAGAAGTGTGGAAACGCGAATGAACCAAGTTCCTCGGGAACGAGAAATAAAAGACGACGGAGGTGGAGGTGGTGTCGGTTTTGGGGTAGGAACACTGTTCCAGGTCCATTAGATCCACCAGAACGGAGCAGTCGCGATGATTTACAGATCTTTCGGGGCCGATAAGATTCGCGATGGCCGTGGTAATTCACACGTAGCCGAATCCTATGGCACCTATGTATATAAATGGCGCGGAGAAGTATGAAATACTGATTCAGTGCCGTGCCGAACACCGTCGATAAATATTTGAAGAATCCCGCGATATCTAGAGGGCAAGATCCGGATATTTACCATCTGATGTCGTTACGTTTCCGCGATCCCGCCGATACCTGTCTTCGATATTTATTTGTTTCGCTGGCGCGCCTATAAATATTGTGAAGCATGCACGAATGACGAGTTAAAAGTGATATTTGGAAATCATGTTTGCGGGCATGTAGCAAAGGCGAGGAAAAGAGTTTTTAGACATCTTTCGAGTGGCTGGAGGGCAATTAAATGTGATGGAAATTGGAATTCTGAAGGAATTGAAATATTAGAGGAGGATAAAAATTATAGTTTTCTCTGATAATGAAAATAATAATTGCATCGTTTTATATGGAAGTAAGAAGGAATTAACTTGTGAAGATGTCGCGTTAGGGGTTGATACATGGAATTAATACGTTGCTTGTGAAGTGAAACATAATCGTTATTAAAAACTTGGCTTGATTGAAAAACAAAATAATAGTCCTATAATTCCCACTATTAATACCTACTGGAAATATTCTTGGCAATATTTAAACTACTCCTAAACAGAGTTAAATTATTCTAAAAATAGATTAGAAAAGAATACTAAATCTGCCATTTTTGTTTATTGAAAAAATATCATTTCCGTCTCTAGTTCCATATACAGTTGTAATTTTGAATTCACTCCGGCACTTTGCGTCTACTATCTTCGTGTAAATGAAATGAAAGAGAATGATATACTCTTCTTATCCGTGGCAAAAATAAACGTGGCCATAAGTCACGCTTAAAGAAAAGGCATTAAAACGAAAGAAGGAGGTTTCCACGTAATAAAGTGCAAAGAGTCCAATTTGGAGTATGTACAGACGCAAATTGCGTCCGTCTAATAAATCGCCCCTAACTAGGAAGAATGTGGAACTCCGTCCAACGAATTTCGTGGCATGCCCCCTTTAAATCGCAGGGGGAACAACTTATTGGAGACATTTTTGGGACGTTTCTGGGGCGCAGAAACTTTGTAAACGATGACAAGTTTGGTGACGATTCACCAATTTCAACTGCATTAACACTGAACCTAGTAATCGAACCAAATAATACTACATTTTTATATATTTATAGGTGATCATGCTGACTCTAATTTCAGCATCACGTTCATAATTTATTTAATTCGATACAATATTAATTTCAATTCCCTCTCTAAATTTGAATCAGATCGCTTAGAACTGTTAGAAATATATAATATTCTATTCTACATATATAGAGATATTATTTATATAGAGTTCCAATTTTATCTAAAGACAAAGAATCTTCTTTTTTCGTAATTCCAATCGTCTGAACCATCTACACGAAATTTCTCCTTACCCTCGAGAATTACATCTGCACCTTTTTAAAATTCAAAAGCTGCCATTAAGGTATCCAAATGATTCAAACGATTAGAATTGCGGAGAGAGAAGGATCATTTCTGATTTCTCTAATTTGGGAGATACACTTCTGATTGCAAACTGATTACAAATCGACGTGCGTCACCTTTTTACTCGTCTGCTCGTGGTAGACTTTAAGGTTGCCTGTCCGCGTTCAATTTCAATCGCAGCGATTTTGCTCTTCAAACCGACATACCCTTGATAGCCGTCTTTACGGCGTCAGCCGTGCGCGGACGTCAGCCGCCCAAATTAGATCGATTCTAAATTTAAAGCTTTCCATTGAATCAATCTAATGGGTACCGGCGAGCGCCGCTACGATAATGGGATTACAGGTTCATAAATGTATAGTTACGGGCCATTATACGGCCCTTCGTCGACGCTTTTGTTGGTTCCTTGAACCAGCAACGTGTTTCTCGCCGATCGTTATTTAATTTGTAATATTTTCAATGGAGCTCCAATTTTCGCCTGGCCTGAATAGAGTCCCCGTTGCGATTGTTACTGGATGTCCCGCGTTTTTCAAATTCAAGAATTACGTTCCGCGAAAAACAGCGTTTCAATCCCCGACGAATTACACGGAATTGAAGATAAAATGCAAGAGGCAGCCTGTAATTATTGAATAATCCTCTTAACCGGTATTTTTTTTGTTAATTGGAATGCCCAGCGTATTCACTTCGTTGCTGGTGCCATTGAAATTTCGATTTTGTACAACGTGCTCGTTGAATCGACGGGAAGGGATTGATGTTTTAATTGAGTCCGGACATTTTCAGTGTTAATGATAACTTCACATGTAAATTAATGTAAGAGGATTGAAACCTGTACAAAGGTTTGTACTTAATTGTAGTGCTACTATCAGTTAGAAAATCAAGTGACAAAATTAGGAAAACAGTAGGCAATTGAAGTAAATTTCATTTGTAAATGGGTGAAATTAGTTTTCGCGAGATAAAAGTTTGTATTCCTTTAACGCAGTCTGTCGTGACAAAAGTGCTAAGAGATTGGGAAAATCGTGTTTGGGTGTCGACAGATGAGAAAATAGATAAACTAGACGAGTGATGCATGTAGATACAGGAATCCATGATTTGAAAATTTTGATAGGGACCTGGTTCCAGAGCAGCCTTGTAAAATGTTTTCAGGATGACAGTTCCGTGCACTCGGCAAAACGAGATTAAATTTTTTGACACATCTAGAGAAACATTCTAATTACAGTGATACTTTATATCTTACAAAAACGTTACATTGTATTATATTAATCAAAACGGAGTCACTTCTGCGTGGAATTATTATTATAATTAAAAACTAATTTAAAAACTCATCTGCTACGTTTCCTAGTTTTCATCAACAGCCGTCATAAATCAGAAATTATAATACCGTTCATTCGCACTGGAGCAACGAAATTTTAATAAAGCACTGTTATGTAAAATCCGCCAGGTTGCATCGAATATCGAAAATCTACCTCGGTTAATTAATACAGATGTCATACAATCCATAGATATCGCAGGTGGATCAATACAGTACCATACCCAAAGACTACTCAAATCTCCCTTCTGAAAAAAAAAACCAATACTCCATTATTAACAATTTTATCCCCAATATTTCTTCTCCATCAATCAAATACAGCCATATCCCTGATCTTCCACTAAATGGGCCCACTTGCCTCGACATCTTTCCCTCAACTCTTCCCCTACCAACCAAATAATATTCCCCCCCAAATTTACGTTCCCTCCTAACTAAAAGTGTACACCGCGCACCTCGATATATTTCCCCCGCATTTTACCAAAAAATCCAACGACCACTCTGCTCCCTTTGTAAAAGGAGATTCACGCAGGCACGGGGGTGCGTTCGCAGCCCCGTCGTCGTCTTATAAACAGCGAGATGAACCGCGGGAGGGTTGTATTGGTTTCCACGATAGGGTAAATCCGGGACACGCGGTCGACCTAATATAAAATGGCTATTAAAACTAATATACACATTACTTATTTTATCAGAACAAACCTAATATGTTCAGAATTTTATGCCGATTCAGAAAAACTTTTCGATATTTGCTTTAAGACAATATTTACTGTAAATCGGGTTGAAAACTGAAGTCATGACATCTGACCACCTCCCCCGAGGTGCCGGGAGAAATGGTTTTCGTCGTTGGCAGAGACCACTCACATAATTATTCATGGAAAATTAACAAAGGATAAAACAAAATTATTTATGAGTGAATACAACTACGGATTCATTGATATTTAATTTGTTTACGCTAAACAAGTAAAGAACACATCAAAGGAAAAGTGAATTACCTACTGGCGATTAGCAAGGCAAATGAATATAAAAGTGAATAAATAAACTAAATAAACAAAAGTAATAATAAAATAATAATAAAAAATAAAAAAATAAACAAAAATAATAAAAAAATCATAACTCGACCATCTCACCTTTCTGCAGCGAGACATGGTCTTCTCGTTAGCTTTGAGAGGAAGAGTTAATATGGCCAAATACTTTGGCTGCATTGTCCCTCAATGTCTCTACTATCTTATTATTCCAAACATTAAAGGAAAATAAACTTAGAAGTATATTTTAAATACGATTCTGTACAACCGCTGTTTGACAAAAGAGGTTAAATGTAACATCAATTTACCTTTTATAGCCTATAAATCCAGTAAACCACAGAAGGAAGCGAAATAACGCTATTCATTCAACTATTTGGCTTCTAGAGAAGTAATTGGTCTGCACTTTAATGCATTTTTACGTATAGACTCTGAAATATAGCGACACGACCAACTCTCCGGCCCGACCGCGTCTCCCGGATTTACCCTATTTGCCAGGACGTTTGCGCCGCCCATTGTGCGTTGTCATATTGTTCTTTTCCCTTTGTGCGCTAATTCGACACCGTACATCGCCTCAATACGGCCAGCCAGTCTGCCGTTATTAACAATAAGTTAGCTGGCGGAGGCGCGGTTACCCCCGGGAGCGTTGTTGCTTTGATCGTCCGGAGACAATGGCAGCAGAGGATGCGCGAGGAGGTCGACGGCGTACAACCTGTACTACCACTCGAGTTTTCCTGCTGGTTGCCACGAATTATACCCCGAAAACAGGGGAGGGTGCCCCTCCGCCCTATTCCACCGCGGCTGCGAGCCGACGATTATTGTTTTACCACAGAATTTATCGTGCCTGCCCCGTCGCGCAAGTTTTACTCGGGCAACTTCGGGCCCCCGTTCTTCGCTCGGGCGTGATTACACGAAATACGCGCTGGATTTCGCGCGACCCACACCGTTGTTTGATTAATTTAATTAATTAGCCGGCGAAGCTTCAGGTCGGACGCAGATTCGTCGCGTGCAATTGTGTGTGGCTCGTGGTGCAGGTACTTTGGGGGGTAGACGCGGGGTGTGGAGAAAAGTTGGTGGCTTTGTGGGTATGAATCGATGGAGATTCATTGGGGGAATCTGGGTTGTAGTTGTATCGAATATTTACAGTAGGGGACACCGGGGCAAATTGATACGTTTTTCAGTTTTCATTGTTTTTCATTTTTGTTTGAATCAATTACTTAATAACAAATATGCTAAAATATACTTTGGTCCTTCCTCTTTAATATATAGTAAGCGAAAACTTGAGAAAGTACATACAAAATGAATGAAAAAATGTTATTTGAACGAAGGCAAAGTGTATCAATTTACCCCCGTGCGGGGCAAGTTGATACATCTTTAAAATATCTGTTTAATGAGTAACTAATAAATTTGAAAAATATAATTTCAATCTAAATACCTTTCCAACAGTCAAAAGTTCAAAGATCAAACAGATTTTTAAACAAGCATACCTAGAAAAACATTTTTATTTTCATTTTTTTTTTATGTCTGGAATATCCCACTTTAAGATGAGGTGTCTTCTTCTTTTTGTTACTATATCTTAATAAACTCATTGTGTCATGATTGTATATTTTTGTGCATGGCCTTAATAATATTGAGTCTTTTTCTATTTCGGCACACGCTTTTTCCAAAACATCCTACGATATTTCGTCACGATTTGTCTTTTTGATATAATTTCAAACCATTTTCCAAGAAATATAAAGAAAAAATTCAATTAAAAGTAGTCGGGGAAAATTAATATACTGTATCAACATGCCCCAGAGAAACCGTATCAACTTACCCCACAGGAAGTCATTATGTATAAACATGTCCATAAAAAAAATGTAGAGCATATAAACATAATTACAAAACGTAATTACCTTACCTTCAAAAGACTCAATATGATGCCAAATTACTTCGGGTTATAAAATTCTTTATATCGTCTCAAGACGGATTGGAAAGTGAACACAACTATTTACTTTTTCTTTATATAAACGAAAACAGTTAAAAAACGATTGCTAACGTCAAGGTACACCCACGTACGCTGGATCGTAGGAAAGAATTTATCAACAATTTTCACATATCCCATTGAAATGAAGCTACATATATACGGTGTCGAGATAATTCGTCTGTATCAACCTGCCTCTGTATCAACTAGCCCCGGTCTCCCCTACTGGAAATATTTATTGCACCGTCCCCAAATGCACGACCTGTGATAGGGTCTTCGGAACTACGTGATTGATAAGGTAGTTGGTATTGAAATTAATTTAAGCGAGACACCGGCCACTGCATGCATAGTTAAGAATTGCGCGAAAGTAGGGGTGGAAGTGGATACGCGCTAAATATTCGAGTGACGCCATAAATATTCCCAGTACTGGGTACTTATAGTATAATTTTATATTAGGAAGCACATTGGGAAAATTCAGATTATACTTGGTACTTAAAAGCGAATGAAGAGATTGGAGGAAACTTTGTAGCGTGTTTTTAGGAATGTATTTTCCAAGTGGTGGGATTATTATTTCTCATATTTCTAAATCAAGGTGAATTGGATTTGTATTGGAGGTGAAACGGAGCAATTGTTTTATTATTCGCAGCTCTTTCCACTGCAAACAGCTGATATTATTTTAAATTCCATTCGATTCGGACAAACAACTCATTTCCACAGTCATATTTAATCTTGCGACCCAATTACCTTTAATTCCTCTTCTAATTTGCAGCAGTCCTCATTTAGACTTCACTGCTATAAAAACAACTATTCAAAAGAATGAAAGTTATTTTCCACACAATCCTCGAAGTAAAGAAACTGAAAATCTAACATAAATATCTCCAACACGTTCTTACGCAGAATTCTTTAAACAATCTCAACACTAGTGAACCCACCCTCTAAGAAAGCACAGAAACGCCCAATCTTTGTTGAAACCAACAGGAAGCAAAGCCACAGTTTAATCCACTTACGAATAATTCATCACGTATACAGTGCAAAAGAACAGCCAGCTTGTTGGATACTCAAGGTGGAAGATTACTGTCGTTTATCGCGATATTATAATCTGTCGAGACTAAGGGATGTAATTATTTCGTGGACGGCAGTGGTCGCGGAGCAAAGGAGGTACATTAAGAGCTATTTGAATTATATTTTGCAATTAAACCCAGTCCCTCTTTCTCCTTCCCAGGAATTTAATTAAACGCATTAGATGACACAATACTTGATTCTGTTTCATTGTACTTATTACAACCCAACCCCGCACCCCCTGCTTTTAACAAAGGACCGACAATTCCAACGGCCCTCCTGGCTTTTGCAATTGTGCCCGCGTCGTCGCTCATTCCTATAATTCACTGGCAGGTTTCCGTAACTTCCAGAGCGAAATCAGTAGACTCGCATGACACTCGGCACGATTTTTCCAGTTACATAATCGTTATTAGGAGCGGTTTGCTTCAGTAATCGCACTAATGAAGCATGGAGTGCAGAATGCTGGATGTATTTTTAAGCGGGAAGTCTTCTGGGTGCTCTTGACAGTGCTGACAACTGGAATTGTGGGGTTCCTAATATAAGAAGAAGCTTTTCTGTGAGATCATTTTGATAGAAAAATTGAAGGGTCTTTGGTTTCATTGATTAGAATGATATTATTCTGAGGGAATTATTATGTGATATTGTATTTACTCTTTCTGTATGAAATTTTTCAGCTTCAAATCAATGCACAGATTTTTTAACATTGAAAGGCTCCTTCGTATCTTCATGGAATTGAAAGTAATGAATTAATCGATATTGGATCAGTGGGGGCAGATTACCACGGCATTCATGTTCTTTGATATTTTCCCTTCAGAAGATGGAACTCACTGACGAACTTCTTTCAAATAATATTCCTTGTAATTATCATTCAAATGCGTTATATAAGGTAAAATATATTAATATTTTTGTACATAGTTTCCTTTATCATTGGTGTCTATTTACAAGAATATTTACAAATAGTTATACAATAATTAATAATATATTAATATGAAATTAGGAATTATTCACGAAGTTACCATTTCTCGTTGAGACTGTTTATAGGACCACGTACTAATAATTCATTTTTGTCTGTTGCAGGTAAGATACCCTGGTTGTTATCGATTCAACTTCTTCCTTGGTAAATTATCCAAGTTTCGAAGCTAGGATTCGTCTTGGGAGTAAGTGAATTGCATGAAAGTTTATATGTCTACTATGTGTTCAATACATCCTGAGTTGAAGTGAACCCTCTTAAAGCTTTTGAATAAGAGTCTAATGGCTGTAATTAGATAGTGTCCTTACACAATCCACATATAATTCTCCATCACTCGACATAACTCAAATCGCGCGTACCTACGTGGCAAGAAGATCGGAACAAGATCTCTAACAAGCCGACATTCCCGTTCAATTTCTCACACGCTGCAATGAAAGATCAAGCACCATAGAGATCCACCATCGCGTTTCCCCATAGTTCACCGAATCATCCGTGGCATTTAGCAATCCCAGAGTGAAACAGCCGACGCGAAAGCCAGCTCCCAGCCCCGTCGGCGAGCGTAAACAAGATTGCCCCGCAGCATCTTTACTTTGATCACGGCAGAACAACCGAGCCACCCTCGAAATATGCTGGAGTTTTCGCGGTTGGCGCGAATCGTGTCGCGGGGGCGTGCACCGCGACGGGACACGGAAGCGCGGAGCTTCTATCTCGAGGGGTTCTGCAATTATTGTTTTACCACAAAATTTATCACGCGCGGGAACAAACCGACCAGAAGCTCGCTCCACGTTCATACAGGGTACGCCAAAAAGCTTGGTCAAAACTTTGGGCGCTGCACACTGAAGCAAGAACTTCTGCTCCAAAACGTTTCACCTTCGAGGTCTAATCAAATTTTATAATAGTTCCGTCCAATAGGGGAGACCGGGGCAAAGTGAGCCAAGAAAAAAGTTTGAAGTCGAATAAAATTTTTCCCTTTCAATAAAAATGTGTGGTAATAGATTTATAATATAATTTGAACATTACTATTGATAAATGACGAATAGCAATACTTAAAATAAACTTAAAGTATATTAAAATTCAACTTGAAAAGAAAAAGCCAAAACTCACCACTTTACCCCATATATGGGGTAAAGTGAGTTACTATCCGGGGTAAAGTGAACAGCAACAAAAGAAGAACTTTAATGAAGTATACAGCTAATTATTAACCCCTTGCGCTGGAATGACGTGTGTAGCACGGCAGTTTCTGTCTTTTTTGCACCATGGTTGTCAAAAACTATGGAAATTTTTTGAGGTTAGTTTCTGTATCATCACGCCGCGTGGCTTTCTAGCCAGCTGACAGGTTAGGCTATTGCGCACATCACTTGCGCATCTGTTCTTTGCAGCCATTTGCAGCTCAGTTTACCCCGGTCACTTTACCCCGAATATGTACTCAATGGAAAACTAATTATTTAATAATGTTAGGATTAATGTTTTCTCAAACGCGTGTACATGTATGTTTATAAGCTTGTTATCAACACGCAGAAAAAATTTGGAGTTAAAATAACACATTTAAGACTCATTTACCCAAAAAGCTAAATTGAAAAGAAAACCAATCGGAAGTCTCTAAAACTTCATTTTCAATTTTTTAAATGAATTTCCATTTTTCGATATCTGAATGTGCATAATTATCATTGTGGTATTACACACATTTATTACGTCACCAAAATTTTGTAAATATATTCTATTGTTAAAGAATAAATTAAGGAAGCTCATTTTACCCCGAGGTTCACTTTGCCCCGGTCTCCCCTACTTCCAAAAGTTTAAGCGTTCGGTAATATTAACGTCGGATGTGATTTTCCATATCTGTTTTATTAGGTTGTGCAGTTTCTTGGTAATTTTTTATTCGAACGTGCAGGTACTATCGGTCGGGGTAGTATTTTATAATATCCTATTTGTAGTAGTGGGAGCTTTCTCGTGTACCGATAAATCGAATCAATTCGAAGGAATGAGCCCACGATAAGCACTCCAAACATCCTGCATGAGATTTAGTGCAAGCGCGCCTCGCCATGCGTTACCGAATCCAATCCAAGGTGCCAAGATGGTTGTGTTCACTGCAATCGATGGTCGATTCGAGTAAATTGGATTATTTCGGTTGCTTTCTGCGATTCGGGGGAACAAGGGGTTGAGTCGTGATACGTTTTAGGGACTTTGTGCAAGATATATACTGAATAATCCTCGCGAGTATCGTTGGATAGGTAAAAGCAGGGGATTTCTATTCAAATTCCTTAGATTCTTACGCATAAAGGACAGGTTGGACCTTGGTCTTTTTCACTGTATCCCGAAGTGCAAACGTTGCTGCACACGTTTTCGAATAAACTTTCTATCTTGCCTTAACCCTTTGAGTGCTCACTGAAATAACAAAATGTAGTTAAAAAACGTCCACTTCCTTTATGGCTTATATATTATTTTACACGTATCTTTTAATTTTTTCTTACGCGACAGAGCTCGTTCCGGATTTCGTTCTTATTTTTTTTATGACAAATGGCAGCAGGTTATGAAGTTGCCCTTTTCAGTATCTCCCTAAAATCGCTCGTCGTTTGAAGTGGCAGTAAGACAGAATGTCTTAAGGGGGGACTCTACCTTGTTGGGCCGAAAAGTCGATGAATTTGGTGAATTTTTTGTACAAAAACGGTTTGACAAATTAATTTACGGTTTGACAGGCTGTTTTATTGTATCTTCAGCTCTTGTTATAAATTTTTATGTGACGGTAAAAAAAGATGTGGCTGATACAGAGCGCTGACTTGAGGCGTTGAAAAAAAATCGGGTGGTCCTGGCGTTAACGAAATATACTCGAAGGATAATCTGAAACACAAAAACGAAAGAGATTCTTAATCTGTATGAATGTGGCTATCAATGGTAGTAGATTCATTAAGATAAACAAAGAAATGTTAAAATGGCAGGCTTCTGAATATGATGAATCGAATTTTTCTCAAAAATCGGCAAAACATCATTAAGTAAAATTAGGAACGTATACAATACGGCAATAAATCTACTACCACAGATAGACAGACGCTTGCTGAACATGCATGTAAAATTTCAAGTTGTTTGCTTCATTGGTTTTCGAGATTTCTTCAACGCCAGGTCGAAAAATGTAGTTTCGAGAAAATCGAGTTTAAAAGTTCATATTATGTATAAGGATAGAAATTGACTACTTACCATTATTTAAGCTATTCCAGGGCCATAAAGGACTTTGCAGAGTGTATACACAAGACTCATATCTATCCGAAAAAGCAAAAAAAAAAAAATGCAATTTTTCGGTCCAACAAGGTAGAGTCCCCCCTTAATTTAATCTGTGGTAAAAATTAAAACCATTTCGGCCGAGTCTGTGTGAGGATCGCTCTGGCGATAGAGACTGAATAATTTTCAGACAAAGTGCAGATCATACATGACACTGTTAAACACATCATTTACTATATTATTTTTTTCATTCAAAGCAGCACATCGATTTTTATGGTCTTGATTAACACGATAATAAATATTAAAATTGTGCATTCATTTAATATATTAAGAATATTGGTAGTAAGTTTTATTCTAAAAAATGCTGCACCAACAGTAAAGTTGCTTTTCTTTTTAATAAGTATCTACAAATGGGCACGGTAGACCCAGTGCGAGAATTGGTGTTCTGAAAATGCCGGGTTAATTAATTACAGTTGTCTGTACAACGCGCGGACTCGATGCTCGAAGGGTTAATGCATGGTACTCGATCTTGAAGCTTTGACCAGGCTTCTTTATGCGCCCTGTATTGTCTACCGTTATACATATAAGGGGTTGGTGAATATATCGTCCTCGTTCCGAGATAGGACGCCCCCGTTGTCGAAAAAACCAACGACGCCAGCCCCCGTGCTTGTTTTCCGCTCATGAATAGTCATGCGCGACAAGGGAGATCCGCCTGAGAAAAATTTTCAACCAGCCATCCGAGTGTTTGCTCTGCGTTCAAGGAGTCGTTGCAATTTTCTTAATGGCGAAAGGAACGTGAACACGGGCGCCCGTGTGTTCGGCGGTGTTAAGTAGCGATTGTTCGGTCAGTTGTGCTTGGAATGGATCTTTCTAAGCTTCGTAGACAGTGTGGATGCTGTGAATTTTGTCTGATGAGAATGCTTGCCATTTCTTTCCTGTTTTTCGTTTGGTATAGATAATGGGAAATTGGAGATTGTGATGCACACTTTGTGAGGAAAAATTGAAGAGTTCTGAATATATTGTTTTTGTAGTTAAAAAAACACGTTCGTTTTTTACAAAAAAAAATGAAAATTAGTATGTGATAAGTAGTTTCTAGCTTGCAACTCTTATTCATCATTTTTTCTTTAGCCCAATAATTTCGCAGATGCTAATTTCACATGCAGTGCTTTAATTATAGAATGCGACGTGCGTGAATTTGAATTTCCTGAGAAGTAACTCCGTTTCGGAAAGCTGCGGAAAACATCAGGACATACATGAGTATTAAGCATATTATGGAAATATTACACGTCCTGTAGATAACGCTGATTTCTCAAATTTCAGTCCGTAATTCCACCAGAATATGAATATAATTATATTAATAACCCTGCGCCCTCAGACTTACGTTTTAATAATCTTCCTTTATACTTTCAAAACAGTACACCCCTCAACGGACGGATCAATATCTTTTTACATTAAATCGCCATGCGATTTCACTTGGACCACACTTTTCCAAAACTCGTAAAAAGCCTTGTACGTGTTGCAGAGCTAATTACAGACTTTCCAATATTATTTCTCCTCGTGTACAGTGAATGGGCCAGCATGAATGGCTTAAGTGGAACAGCTTATTTATCGGCCATAATAAACTCTCGTATCGAACCAGACTCGTTTCTGCTTCTTTCGCTTCGAGTCTACTTCAGAGTCTTATAATCTCAAACTCACTTCTAGCGATCACGAAACGGACCACGAGCAGTTACGAATTCGAAGAGCCACAAATTACGTGGTTAGTTATTCAATTAGAATAAAAGGGGAATAAAATAGAGTGGATCACTCTAGACCAGAGAACCCACATTACACGAAGCTCCATTATTCCGAATACCTTCCTATTAAAAAACCCTATCACCGAAACTGGCACGTCAGCAAAAAAAGTCCACATCAACTATCAAGATGCCCTCCACCTGTTCCCAAAATTTCATGGCTTTGCCAACCTACAAATTCATTTCACCACCTCGTTAACCCAAGCGGTTCTACAGCTCGCCCATACCGAGTCCCCGAATGGATCGAAAACTCGTTTCCACTTCTTACCGAATCCGACGCATCGTAATCGAGCTTTCACTGATTAAAATACGCATCGATGCTGTTTATACGTCGCCATCGACGTGGCGCGTAACAGTCCCCGGACCGTTTACAAATTTAAAGGGCCACATAGCTGAATTTCCACAGGGAGGTCGGCATTATTAATGATATGTTATCACGCTGGGGCGAGCAATGGCGGAGTGGCAAGGGGTGTTGTCGCTTTGAGCGTCGCGAGACAATGCCGTCGGAGGGGAAAGGACACGGCGGCGTACAATTTGTACCCGAGTTTTCGTGCTCGTGCAGAAATTACGGGGCGACAGGGGGTGCGCGCGAAGATGAAACCCCTTGGTGCTCCGCGGCACTTGGTAATAATTATCGTTTTATCGCGAGATTTATGGGACCAGCTATTCGGGGCATTGAAATTTTCAGACCGCGCCCGCAATAATTGCAACCTTGCTCGCTAAGGGAGGCGACGAGGGCGGGTACTCGAGCGTGCCGCTCCTACAATTAGCCGCGGTCGTTTAGTGATTTCGGTGACACAGGCGAGATCATTCGGAATACGAAGTTTTTCGCTATAGGGTAAATCCGGGAGACGCGGTCGGGCCGGAGAGTTGGTCGTGTCGCTATATTTCAGAGTCTATACGCAAAAATGCATTAAAGTGCAGACCAATTACTTCTCTAGAAGCCAAATAGTTGAATGAATAGCGTTATTTCGCTTCCTTCTGTGGTTTTCTGGATTTATAGGCTATAAAAGGTAAACTGATGTTACATTTAACCTCTTTTGTCAAACAGCGGTTGTACAGAATCGTATTTAAAATATACTTCTAAGTTAATTTTCCCTTAATGTTTGGAATAATATGATAGTAGAGATATTGAGGGACAATGCAGCCAAAGTATTTGGCCATATTAACTCTTCCTCTCAAAGCTAACGAGAAGACCATGTCTCGCTGCAGAAAGGTGAGATGGTCGAGTTATGATTTTTTTTATTATTTTTGTTTATTTTTTATTTTTTATTATTATTTTATTATTATTTTTGTTTATTTAGTTTATTTATTCACTTTTGTATTCATTTGCCTTGCTAATCGCCAGTAGGTAATTCACTTTTTCTTTGATGTGTTCTTTACTTGATTAGTGTAAACAAATTAAATATCAATGAATCCGTAGTTGTATTCACTCATAAATAATTTTGCTTTATCCTTTGTTAATTTTCCATGAATAATTATGTGAGTGGTCTCTGCCAACGACGAAAACCATTTCTCCCGGCACCTCGGGGGAGGTGGTCAGATGTCATGACTTCAGTTTTCAACCCGATTTACAGTAAATATTGTCTTAAAGCAAATATCGAAAAGTTTTTCTGAATCGGCATAAAATTCTGAACATATTAGGTTTGTTCTGATAAAATAAGTAATGTCTATATTAGTTTTAATAGCCATTTTATATTAGGTCGACCGCGTGTCCCGGATTTACCCTAGGGACCCTTCAGATGATACACTTCTCATTCCTGTGGCTTGTTACCGGCGTTTTGAGTATGTTCACTTGACAGAGAGGAGTGTGGTTTAATAGCTCTAAGAAGGGACAGTAGCCGTGAGATAGGAAAAGGCTTTTGACGAAGGGGTGGAGGAAATTTGGGTCAGCAATTTCATTCAAATTTTGCAGAAAGCAGAAAAGTATGGATTTTTCGATAATTATTTTACGCAGTTTTGTAGATACAAAATAAAGATGCAACTTTTGTTTATGCTTCTTTCGATATCTCTCAGCGTTCTCGAGATATTCCACGAGAAAGAAAATTCTGCATATTGTCAAAGGGTTATTTCACACGTATTTATATAGTTGAACTAGTTTTTCATTATTTCCACGATTAATTTTAAAAATGTATCATTCTTATACGTGTATAGATATAGATACAGGATCTGAAAAAGACGAAACTTTGAACTCGATTTTCTTACAAAATTTTGAGCAGGTTCATTTAATATATTTTATATATTTTATACCTTTTTATATATTTAATATATTATTACACATGTTTCGAATTAACTATATGCAAAACTGGAACGAAATTAATAAACCGATTTAGTGTACTCCCTTTACAGCAGTTTTTAGATCCAGTATAACCACTGTATTTTGTTTCAATTATATCTAGGTGACTATACTTTCACTGAAAAAATTGGCAATCGAAAGTTTTATTGGAAATGAAAAAATCACTCGCGGTGATTCGATAGTGGTGTCAGTTCTGTTTTGATCACATTGCTCTTCACGCTACGTCGCTCGAAACAATACGATCAATGTATATTTTCGCTGGCTCTCGCTTCTCGTCTTCCATTTTTTTTCCCCCAGCAGTTTATTGCACGGAAATATTTTCCTTGATAGAAATCCGAGTATTTCTGTATTTTGATATCCTGCCTTTCGAAGCGAAATTGTTCACGACATTCGTTCCGTGCACGCGATATCGTGTCAGTTTCATTCCAGAATATATATATTTTTTTTTCTGTTTGGGCACGAATATAACACCACGAAAAAACGTGATAGACACGAGAATATGTCTGTAGTTGTTTCCCGTGGCATTTCACAATTATTGCGGTTCCATTGCAAAACATGTAACACCCCTGCCACCAGTTACTCCATTGCAAATTAACGACTCATTGGTGTGACCGTTGATTAATTGTAAACATTCAACGATGCAATGTCATTAGTCAATTTCGCGCGATAGCAATGTCGGTGGTTTATTTCGAGGTAAGCCTTCAATAAAGCCAGATTGATGGGATTATGAATAAGTGGGAAGGAAGTGAGGGTGGAGAGTACCTAAGATTGACATACTTTAAAGTTTAAATAATATTACGGTTATAAAGTAATTTTTATCCCATTAAAAATACTGCACTTACACAGATATATTTGCATCTCAGTATTAACATTTTTACAGTTACAAATCCCTGTTACCTGATAACACTCAGTACTCAAACATATTTTTAGGCAATATCTTGGTAGGGGTAAACAGTGTAGTTGTTGGCCACCTAAGTCAGAGGTTCACATAAGCGTTGAATTATAAGTCTTATTTTGCTATCTTTAGGAACACAATTAGTGTTAATAGCTGTAAACGACTCTAATAGTCTAGAAATAGAATTTGTTTAAAGAAAGAGTAGAAGGATCCACAAAAAATTTACAGAAAATACGTTTCCTATCAAAACACATAGTTATTGGCCAGACGAAGGCAATGATTGGCCGATCGTATGGCAGTTATTGGCCACTATTTCATAACCTATATGTAACATATACCCTACCTAATTCTTAACGCTCTAAGACCTAATTATGAAATAATGTTAATGTAAAATAATGAATTAATTCGGTTAGAAACAGGATTTAAATTATTAAATAAAAATGGATATATTCATAAAATGAAACTAAATGTAATGTAATATTATTAAAAATATATAACCTATAATACCTTTTCTATTTAAATGTTTCTATATTAACTAGTATTGCACCTTCTTTTACATTGTATTAATAGTATTTTCTTTTAAAACATAACCTTTTAAAATCACAACACAGCTATTTCACTGCTGCTATGACTGTTAGGTACCCATTGGCCTCGTGGCCAATGACTGTCCTGAAACATTATTTACATTACACTTCTTGGCCACCTATAATTTCTGCAATAATGTATAATTTTAATGAATAAATAATCATTTTTTATAAAGTTTAAACCTTTATTTGTCTATATAACGAATATGAGAGTTATATATATATATATATATCATAAATGCATTAAATTATCTAAGAATTGCCTGATGTAACCGTATGGCTATTCAATTCAATCACTGTAGTTTTCAAGCATCGATTTCAAGTCGTCTATTTTTGACACGTAGTATAACAATTATTAGCGAAATAGTGATTGCATTCGACGCATGAAAGTAGAAGGTATCTGAATATGTTCATTATAAAAGTTATAATGTACATTATTTCTTAATATTCATATTTTTAAAAAAAAAGGCCAATCACTGCCAGGTGGCCAACAACTACACTGTTTACCCCTACAATATTCCACTTCGATGGCTTGTATTTTCTAAACAAATTCAAAACCAGCGGAATGATGACTTAAACCCCCCCTAATCTCGTGCCAACTACCTCATATTTCAGTTTCATCAAAATCCCTCGGATAGGGAGCGAAAAATAATCGATTTATCGTTATCTAGTACAATATCACTGAATATTTACACCACCCTATATGTCTTTATCAAATCCATGAATTTTCTTTTTCGTATCCTACTTCATACGTGATGCAATAAGATCGCTGTATTATTATTAACGTTACTATAACATGGAGCGCACGACATCCGCGGCTGCGAAAGGGAAGCGCGACTTGTCTCCGGACAGTGCGGAATCGCAGTGATATCAAACGAGAGAATTAAATCTGCGATAAACGCGGAAAACGGCAGAAGCGTATTTAGCATCGTTAATCGCAGCCCCGTTTATCGTTCGTCGAAACAACACCGAAAGAAGCCGCGATGCAAATGCACACCGAGCTTCTTTCCCACCCCCACCCCCCTCGGGGGCGATACAAATTGCATCGTTCGCGGCCTGCTATCTTCCAGCGGCCGTTCGCAATTATTGTTTCACTAGGAAATTTATCACGACTTCTTCCCGCGAAACTTTTAAGGCCACGCTTTGAAGCAGGCGCGGGCACAACAGCCGCCCAGTCGGCCGGGCCCGCAACTTTTCTAATTAATGATAATTAACCCTGGGGCGAGAAGAAGTTTAAGGCAGCGATAAGAAACGGATCGCGCGTAAACGGGATTTATGATCGAGCATTGTTCCCCTCGTTTTCCGATTTCGCGGTTCCATCCACGTGGTTTCTTCGTGCTTGTGCATCAAACAAGACGAGGGGTTGCCAATTTGGATATTCTTCGCTGACGTAAGTCGCGGTGAATTTGATTTTTATTTATTTATTTATTTATTTATTTATTTACGGCACGAGTCCATTTCTGTAAGCAGTGAAACTTATTACAGTGCTGAAAACTCTGATGACAATTTTATAGAAAATGATTCTGCAATCGTGGCGCACCTCATCAGTGTTAAATAACATTCACCGAGCCAAGAGCTTCCGTAACAGGTTCCTTCATTTTATGGCTCCACATAATTCTCGGATCTGCTTAGTTTTATGGAGACGCGTCTAGCGCTCGCTTAGCACCTCTCGAAAACGACCCCATCACGTGATGTCCGGCGCTTTTATCGCCCCGAAACAATGACGAAAGTGCGCCATGGCACTCTTGCATTCGAGTTTTAATGCCAGCTACGAACTGTAACCCCTCAACGTGGATGCACTCGGCAATTACACCGTCACTGGCAACTTCGCCCTGCGTGGCTGCGAAGTTTCCCTCGACGTTAACGTCTTCGCCCGTGACTTTATTCCGCGCGCAAAGGATTTAATTAAAAAGCTCGCCGTGCATCTTTTAATTAGCGATCTCGCTGCTCCCCACCGGAGGGAGTATTGTTCTTTATGGAAATCGCACAAAGCCAGTTGCACCGCGGGCCCTCCATTGGATGGACAACTTTCTTTCGATGCTCGTTCCGTTTAGCCGACAACAACGATTGCACCTCTCCATCGGGGGCCATTTAACGGTTATTCCGCAGCTCTTATTCCTCGCGTGTATCGCAGAGAATCATTTGTATGATGTCGGAAGCATACAGGGCGGTAGATATTGATTGTATTACTTTCAAATGTGCGTGGCACGCGCAATAAATTGGCACGGCGATATCGTTGATAGAATGATTCGAAACCAAATAGGGTAAATCCGGGACACGCGGTCGACCTAATATAAAATGGCTATTAAAACTAATATAGATATTACTTATTTTATCAGAACAAACCTAATATGTTCAGAATTTTATGCCGATTCAGAAAAACTGGTCGATATTTGCTTTAAGGCGATATTTACTGTAAATCGGGTTGAAAACTGAAGTCATGACATCTGACCACCTCTCCCGAGGTGCCGGGAGAAATGGTTTTCGTCGTTGGCAGAGACCACTCACATAATTATTCATGGAAAATTAACAAAGGATAAAGCAAAATTATTTATGAGTGAATACAACTACGGATTCATTGATATTTAATTTGTTTACGCTAAACAAGTAAAGTACACATCAAAGAAAAAGTGAATTACCTACTGGCGATTAGCAAGGCAAATGAATACGAAAGTGAATAAAGAAACTAAATAAACAAAAATAATAATAAAATAATAATAAAAAATAAAAAATAAACAAAAATAATAAAAAAATCATAACTCGACCATCTCACCTTTCTGCAGCGAGACATGGTCTTCTCGTTAGCTTTGAGAGGAAGAGTTAATATGGCCAAATACTTTGGCTGCATTGTCCCTCAATGTCTCTACTATCTTATTATTCCAAACATTAAAGGAAAATAAACTTAGAAGTATATATTAAATACGATTCTGTACAACCGCTGTTTGACAAAAGAGGTTAAATGTAACATCAATTTACCTTTTATAGCCTATAAATGCAGAAAACCACAGAAGGAAGCGAAATAACGCTATTCATTCAACTATTTGGCTTCTAGAGAAGTAATTGGTCTGCACTTTAATGCATTTTTACGTATAGACTCTGAAATATAGCGACACGACCAACTCTCCGGCCCGACCGCGTCTCCCGGATTTACCCTATTGTTTTTATTTAATTATTTAATGGTGAAAAGGCGAGGCCCAGCTGAAGCTGCTACATTTCTTAATCTCTTTTGGCCAATATAGCAAGCTACAGATTTTTGCAATAAACAAATCTTGCAATGATGTTTTCCTAAGTAGTTCTAAGTTGCGTTCCAATCGGTGAGTGCGGGTCCGCGGTGTTCCCCTGTAAGTTGCTAAATTAAAATACATTAATTCCGCGCATGGCTATACAGTTTAACTACTTTCAACTCTTCCCACGAATTTACCACTTAAACGGATCGTGCGGACGGTGGAGAATGCTGCCCGATAAACGAAAGCCGCCCCTTCGTTTGCTCAGTTTTTAAATTAGGGAATCGGAAACGCGCCGAACTGCCGCGGTTTTGCGGAAATTGGCAAACGAAAGGCCGACGTACAGGCGTCCTTATCGGCAGGGGGCCATCGCTCGTTCCTTTCCCCAGCCACCATCCTATCGCCCGTTTACCTCCTGGGTACTGTTTCTTGAATCGCTCGCAATTACACGGCCCCCCGCTGAAGTGGCCTCGCCGTGACTGCCCCGCGCGAACAAGCCGACGCGCGAGTATAAGCAGCCGACGCGAGGGAAAATGAAAGAAAACGGATAGGGTAGAACCCCCAATTACTGACACATTAAGGATTGACTCTAATATTATTGCATAGTATCTGTATTTATTGACTAAAAGTATAAGTTTTTTATTTTATTTATTATGGTCTAATATGTTTACTTCATGAAAAACATTTTGTGGGTCTTAGAATTTCTATTTTTATATATAAATTTATTAATCTAAAAAACATATTTCGAGATCTATTACTGACACCTCTAAAACGTGTGTGACTGAATTCCTGACACCCCAATTACTGCCATCTAACCTAATACTGTTTATTACTCATTTTATGGTTATGTCGTCTCATGTACATGAGCAACTACTGCTATGACAGTAATACCAAAATGCTTGAAACGCTTGTACCAATCACTATCACCCATATAATAATTAAAAAGGCTTAATTAATCGTTATATTACGATCGTTGTGACTTTCTATGATACTTATATTGTACTAAAAAATTATTGTTTATTATGTAAATAATTTAAATATAGTAATTATAGCCCTTTCTTTAGTGGCCTGTTTTCTCTTTCACTAGTAAGGAAGTCGCCATTTCCACTGTTGTCACCAAATTAAAATTTTGTATCGTCTTATAGAAATTAATGAAAAAAAAATATTAAGTGGTGCATTTTCTAGCGTATAGATTATAGGTTGAATTACATCATTCTTTTTGTGTATGACTTTACAACGTTTATTTATTCGTTATTTTCAGTAAAATAGCTTAAGGTGACAGTAATTGGGTAGGTGTCAGTAATTGGGGGTTCTACCCTATCGAGTGTTTTTCAAGTAGCTGTTCGCGCGAACGCGGGCGCGCAGAGTCGGCCGGGGCTCGGCCCGAAGTGAAACAGAAATGTATGCGCTCGAATTCGCCCCGAACGGAACAAACAATCGACTTTCTTCTTGCAAACTTGTTGGAAAGTAATACCAACTCGGCGGCTGCCTGCGCTCTTTCTAGAGAGTGTTATTAACGAAGAGTTTCGTGGTCACGTGGAGGGGCTGTGTTAATGACTCGACTTTGTTTATTTACTCGATATAGTATGGGGGCGTGACCCTGTTGAAATACAAATGTAAGAGGCAACTGGAAATATGGTAGAAATGTAGAATTAGCTGAAGTATAGGGGAGAGCGGGGACAAACGTAACGGCGTCATGAAAGTAACACGTCTTCTCCCGCCTTCCACAAAAGTTTCCAAAACGATTGCTTTACATAGTTATGCGTGTTTATTATTTCTTTTCTTTCGCGGAGTGACGCTGAGCAATACAACGATTCGTATACCGTGGGCAAGCTGATTTCGTTAATTCGATCATTCAGGAAAGTGTTTCCTCTGTTGGTTTTTTTGTTAATATTCATAGTTAACCCTCTAGGGACGACTGGGACTCCAGAGTCCCATTCAGATTAACACATTTTTATTTACGTTCCATCAATAAGATCGAGATATGATAGGTATAGTGACTTTTAGTAGGCAGAGAAGAAACTGTTGTACCATCAGAACCCGAAATTAAACTTTTTTTTGTTATATTGTTATAAACAAATTAAAAAAAAAATTTAAAAAAAAACTAACGAGTAGTTTCCAAATCCGAAGTATAAAATAGACTATTTTAACGCTCAAAAAAATTCTATGTTAAGTTTAAAACATCCCCGTCCCTAGAGGGTTAAACTATAGACATTGATCCAATTATTTGTTAGAGCGTTCTTAGATTTGTATTTATAAGTTCCAGTATATTATTTCAATAAGTCTTGTATAGTTTGTTCGTTATAACAGTTCTATGCTGAAAAACATGGCTGGGGACAAAAGTAACACGTCACTACGGGGAGTAGTTGAATCCAATATTAACAATAGTTTTTAAAAAAAAATCATAAATATTAGTTACGTTTGGGGCCGTTACACGAGATTCCGTATTAAATCAAATACACAGTATCAAATAAAATAAATGTTTGAAGCTGGTTATGCTTTTTTATCGTTACCTACTTAAAATATGTTTATTTAAATATTTGTGTGGGAATGCGAAGACTGTTCGTTTGATAAAGTATGTTTGGACCAGAGCGATTGGGATCGAGAGCGGATGTTTATGGTAGAGTATCGAATGCGTCAGGGGTGTGAGGTTTGAATGGTTTCGTAGAATGCACGTGGAGAGTTTTGGTGACTGAGGCGAGTGTTAAGAGTGTGTGTAAGTGTGAATCTCGGGGAGCGCAAGATAAGCATGAATGAAGGCAGTCCTGCAGAGTCCGTCGAACGAGAGGCATCGTTGCCTGATCATATTCTTTTAATAAATACTTATCTTTACTTTTCCACGAGTGTACCATTTACTCCTGCCTTGCTCACCTAACATCCCTACATAAATTGGGGGCTCGTCCGGGATCAGTGGTGATATACGTGTAGGATACGGTGATAGTGGAAAAGGCGGGTTGTGTGGAAACGTGTCGTGAGTGACTGTAAGAAGCCGTGAAGATATTGTAGCGGGAAATATGTCTACACCAGTGAAGGCGGATGTTACAGTCGCTGAACTGAAGGAAAAGCTGAGAGGTCTTAACCTGAAGACATCGGGCAACAGGGCTGAGTTGATTACTCGACTGATGGCGGCAGATCCTTCGGGGTCGTGGATGCAGACAGTGTCGGATGTGCGTGAAATCGCGTCAGGGAGTAGTGACAGTGGTGCATCACTGGGTACGCCCGCAGCCAGTGGGTCTGCGCGGGCTGAGGAAGGGTCCTTGTCTGGGAAAATGGACGAATTGATGGGCCTGATGCACATGTTTCTCCGAGGGGCCGCGGTTGCACAGCAGGGGTCTGGCACGTCGAGGCCGTGTCAGCGGACAGAAATTGCAGTCGTTGCAGGTGGAGAGACGGAAGCACAGGACGATTCAGAAACACTGAACGATACGGAAGCAGGACCGGAAATTCCGACGCGACGGCATGTAATTGTGAAGGAGATTGCGGACTACTTACGTGATTATTCGGGGGAGCCAGATGGTTTTGACAGATGGGAAAAACAACTGAACTTGTTAAAGGTAGCCCATAGATTCAACGAAGATCAAACAAGAAGACTGATACTTCTGAGGCTCAAGGGAAAGGCATTGGATTGGTTCCATTCCAAACCGGAACACGTGACAATGCCGGTGGAGTCGTTGCTCAACGAGTTACGGGAAATGTATCGCCATTACCCAAATGAGATCGAATTGCGCATCAAATTCCAGAACCGAACGTGGAAATTCGGCGAAACATTCCATGAGTATGTGCACGACAAGGTTCTTTTGGCCAATAAAGTGTCCATCCAGGAGCCTGAGCTGGTGCAGTACATCATTGAGGGAATATCGGACGTTGTTCTAAGAGACCAGGTGCGTCTCCACAAATTCAAAACAAGGCCAGCACTGCTAGAAGCATTTCAAGGCGTCATGCTGCGAGGGTCGACTGCGTCAAGAGGGTCGAGAGATACAGGCGGCAGCAACGTGGTTTCTTCGTCATCGAAGGTGAGACGGGACGCAAGAAGGGAGGAGCCGCGAAAGGACCGCCTGGCTTGCTACGGCTGCGGCAGTCTGGATCATCTTAGAAGAGACTGTCCAACGAAAGGAAACAACATCAGGTGTTTTAAGTGCAATGAACGAGGTCATATTGCGGCGCGGTGTACAAAGGGCGTGCGGATCATTGAGGAGCCGGCGAGGGGCAGCGGCGCTGTCGCTCAGGTACAACACAAGAAATATAGGAAGGAGGTAACGGTAAACGGCCATCAAACGGTAGCATTAATCGACACGGGAAGCGATATTACATTAATGACCGCGGACCAATATATTAAAATCGGTGCACCTCCGTTGCAGTCAAGGGAAATTAAATTTGTCGGTGTGGGGTCAAATGAGAATAGCACACTTGGTGAGTTTGAGGCAGAGTTAGCTGTTGATGATAATACTTATCCGGTTGCTGTACAGGTAGTTTCGGAACAGCTCATGAAACATAAATTCCTTCTGGGCGCAAACTTTTTAGATACTGTTGAAACAAACATCAAGGGGGGCAATATCTCAATATCTCCCGTCAAAGAAACGAATACAGTTGATCGCGATGTCCCGGAAATATTTCAAATAAACGCAATTGAATGTGCAGTGGTCGATGAGGCCGATATAAGTAACGTCACCAACGTCGAACACAGGAACATAATTAAAAAATTAATCACTGGATACGAACCAAAGCGGGTTAGAGACGTAGATGTAAAAATGTCGATTGTGCTTAAGAATGATGTGCCAGTTTTTCAGAGGGCAAGGCGACTGTCCCCTTCGGAGAGAGAATTAGTTAACAGGCAAATTCAGGAGTGGATTGACGAGGGCATTGTTCAACCTTCTCTTTCCGAGTATGGCAGTCCGATTGTATTGGTTAGGAAAAAGGATGGAACCATTAGAGTGTGTATAGATTATCGTAAAGTGAATCAAATGATTTTAAAGGATCGTTACCCCTTACCTCTTATAGAAGATCAGTTAGATTTATTGCAATCTGCGAAATATTATAGCACTCTCGACTTGCGAAATGGGTTTTTCCATGTTCCGGTGGATGAGTTGAGCCGAAAATATACCGCGTTCATAGTCCCAGACGGACATTATGAATTTTTGAGGGTCCCTTTCGGGTTATGCAACTCACCTTCTGTGTTTCAAAGGTACATAAACGTAGTTTTTAGAGACTTAATTCGCGATAAAATAGTCTTAACTTATCTAGACGACCTGATTATACCCTCGGTGGATTGTGAAACCGGCTTGAAAAATCTCAGGGTCGTACTTGATGTTGCAGGTCAGGTTGACTTAAAGATAAACTGGAAGAAATGCTGTTTTCTACAGGAGAGGGTCGAGTTTCTCGGGCACGTTATCTCAGATGGGAAAATTTATCCATCTGTGCATAAAACCGAAGCGGTTAGAAAATTTCCTGAACCTACTAACGCGCGACACGTGCAAAGCTTTCTGGGTTTAACGGGCTATTTCCGAAAGTTTATCCCGCGGTATGCTATGATTGCGCGACCGTTAAGCAACTTGTTAAGAGCGGATACAAGTTTTGTTTTCGGTAAGAATGAGAGAGATGCGTTTGTAGAGCTGAAGCATGCGTTGATCGAGAAGCCTGTTCTGCATTTGTATAGGGTAAATGCAGAAACCGAATTGCATACCGATGCGTGTAAATTTGGTTATGGTGCGATTTTGCTACAACGGGGGCATGATAATGCGTTACATCCAGTGTACTTTGCGAGCGGGAAAACCACACCTGCTGAAGAAAACTATATTAGTTACGAGTTAGAAGTTTTAGCTATAGTTAGGGCGTTAAAGAAATTTAGAGTTTATTTGCTAGGGATACCTTTTAAGATCGCCACCGATTGTCGAGCGTTTACATTAACAATGCAGAAGAAGGACCCTTGCGTGAGGGTAGCGAGGTGGACAATCTTTTTGCAGGATTTTCAATACACTATCGAACATAGGCCTGGTTCAAGCATGAGGCACGTGGACGCGTTAAGTCGTTATCCCTTGACGTCGTGTTTCATTGTCGATGAGTGTCGAGACGGTCTCGTGTTGCGTTTGAAGAAGGCGCAGCGTGCAGATGAGCACTTGAAAAAAATAACATGCTTAGCGGAACAGAGTAAAATAGATGGATATGTTGTTAGGGGCGGCCTGCTTTTTAAAGAAGTGGATGGCGACGTTCGTCTCGTGGTGCCGAAATCGATGGTGTCTCAGATCATTCGCTCTACTCATGAGAGAGGTCATTTTTCTGTTGCGAAAACCGAGGAGTTGATAAAAAAAGATTATTGGATAGTGGGTGTCAAGCCCAAGATAGAGAAAATCAGGCAGAACTGTGTTCCTTGTATTTTGGCTGAGCGAAAGCATGGGCGACAGGAGGGATTCCTACGCCCTATTGAGAAGGGTGAGTCTCCGTTAGACACATATCATATCGACCATTTAGGGCCATTATTTTCAACAAAAAAAAAATATAAGCATATCTTCGTCGTAGTTGATAGTTTTTCTAAGTTTGTCTGGCTGTATGCTACGAGAACCACGAATGCGGCCGAAGTGATTGATCGACTCGAAAAACAATCTGTGATTTTCGGTAACCCGCGGCGAATAATTTCCGATAGGGGTGCCGCGTTTACTTCGAAAGACTTCGCCGATTATTGTGAAGAAGAAAATATTTTTCATTCTCTAACCACTACTGGAATACCTCGTGCGAACGGCCAGGTGGAGCGCGTGAATCGTACACTTATACCGTTACTAACAAAGATGTCAGATCCTAAAAAAGAAGATTGGTATCGATACTTGGATGTGGCTCAGCAATGTTTAAATACGACACTTCACCGAAGTATCGGAACGTCCCCGTTTCAATTAATATTCGGAACACGCGCCCGCCTCAAGGATCATCCGCAGGTGAGAGAGATCCTGGAAGAAGAGTGGGTAGCTGCCTTCCAGACGGACCGGGACGAGATACGCCGACGCGCGTGTGAGAATTTGGTGAAGGTTCAAAATGAAAATCGGCGAAACTTTAATAAGCGTAGGACTCAAGGGCGAAAGTATGTAGAAGGCGATTTGGTGGCCATAAAACGAGTACAACAAGGACCTGGACTGAAATTCGCAAACAAATTTCTTGGCCCTTACAAAATTATAAGTGTGTTGAGGAGTGACAGATATGTTGTAGAAAAAGTAGGCGAGCATGAGGGACCGTTCCAAACCTCAACAGCTGTAGATTTTATGAAGCTATGGATAGATGGTGAAACCGACGAATCAGATGATGTAAGCGACGAATCAGACGATGTTACCGAAGCGTCCTAATGACATTCGAGGGCGAATGTCTATGTAGGATGGCCGATTGTGGGAATGCGAAGACTGTTCGTTTGATAAAGTATGTTTGGACCAGAGCGATTGGGATCGAGAGCGGATGTTTATGGTAGAGTATCGAATGCGTCAGGGGTGTGAGGTTTGAATGGTTTCGTAGAATGCACGTGGAGAGTTTTGGTGACTGAGGCGAGTGTTAAGAGTGTGTGTAAGTGTGAATCTCGGGGAGCGCAAGATAAGCATGAATGAAGGCAGTCCTGCAGAGTCCGTCGAACGAGAGGCATCGTTGCCTGATCATATTCTTTTAATAAATACTTATCTTTACTTTTCCACGAGTGTACCATTTACTCCTGCCTTGCTCACCTAACATCCCTACATTTGTTTCTATCGTTTCTGATAATAAAAAATCCTATTTTGCTTTGGAAGAAGTGTTTTTACATAATTCTCCTCAAAATAATTAGTATTACTTTCGTCCCCATGGTATGTTCCCTAGTAGCATTTTTGGTTGGCCAACGGTTGCTAACAGTTGGGAATTAGTTGGTATATAGTTAGTGTTTGTGCCTACAAATTCCCAACACAGGGCCTACGGCAAAAAAGTTACGACAATTTGCCAACGAATATTCAATGTTGGGCCTACAATTGTTATGGTTGGTTAATTAACAAAAAGTTACGACAGTTTACCAACGAATATATAATGTTGGGCCTACAATTATTATGGTTGGTTAATTAACAAAAAGTTACGACAGTTTGCCTACGAATATCCAATGTTGGGCCTACAATTACTATGGTTGGTTAATTAATAAAAAATTTACAACGATGATTAAATGTCGTCTTACAAACGTCAGAAAATTTGCTACATCAAAAAACCTGTTGTGATTTTTCTTTTCGTATTTATAAATACGTAATGAGGACGTCTGTCTTAAGACAAATGTGAAATTTTAAGGAATGAGTCTAAAGGTCGGATGATGATATTTTGTAGAATATTTCGCGTCACTGCACAGTTTTCATAAACAATTAATACTAGTTATGTAACTAGAAATTATAAGTGTTTACAAGGAAGTGTGTTGGTCAGCTGCGAACAGCAGTTGCTTTGTAAACGGAAAGCTTGGGTTCGATTCTCCTCACCGCGATTTTTTTTCTTTTTCCTAAACCAGACCTGAAGAAGACGTATTTACGACGTCTTTTGAAGTTCTTTAAGACGCCTTCTGGACGTTTTTAAGACGTCTTTTGGAAAGAAGCCTTCAGTTGGGCCCAGTTGGGCCTATGGAAAGAAACCTTCGGTTGGGCCTACGTTGGTTACAATCGTTGGCCCATTTAAAAATAGCGCGACACTTCAACAGTTGGCCAACGGATAACACGTCATTGGCCCAACAAACTCCCAACAAATAAATCCTACTAGGGTTACTTTCGTCCTACCCCTGCAGGACAAAAGTAACAATGACAGTCACTGCGGAAAATTGCCATAACTCACTGACTACTTATCATGGATGGCTGAATTTGTGGTCAAATGATAGATCAAGAAACACACTATCTTAAGGCATAATTTTTGTTTTTATATCTGTAAGAGGTAATTGGCAGCTAGGCCAAATGTAAAAAGTGTTACGTTTGTCCCCGCTCTCCCCTACATAAACAATAGGAGCAGTGAAAAAGAAAACTAGTAGAAAGTAGAAGAAATAGAAGAAATATGTACACTGCCGTTTATAACTATTAGGACACCTGCTCTGTGTGGAACAATTGTGAAAATCGTTGAAAATTTATTGAACAACTCTGACAAATTTCGCTTTATTTGGAATTTTATATTAAAACCAGAAAATAAAAGCAGTGAAAAATATTCAGCCTGTTCCTACACTACCTACCAAATATCACATTTAGTGCGAGCACAGCAGGTGCCCTAAGGCCTAATACTCATGAACGACAGCGCAGATATATGAACCCAGAGCCCTTAATAGCAAAAATGCTTAGTGGCAATTACGAGGCATTATCCGTGAGTATATTGTACACGCTACTCCTAAAGCTGGAAGTTGAACCGAAAAAGAAATCTAGTTTCGCACAGTATGCATTCTCTTGGCCTGAATAAAGAAGTGAGCCTCGCTTTAGGGCAGGGAGCATTAAAGTGCCATTGATTATCTTGAAAAGTACAAAGTGTTCAGTGGACGTGGAATTTTTCTGTTTTTTTTTTTAAGCAATTGAGAGGCGTTGAACCGGGAGCATTACGCTATCACTCTTCTCTTTGAAGAATCAAGAATTAAGGCTTACGATACATTATATATTTTTTATTATTGCGTCGATTTAATATTGGTAACTCTAAGATGTAATACCAGCGAGGAAGGTATTCTATCGCGGTATTAGTTACACGATAAACTAACTCTCTTTACTCTAAGAGAAAATTATCTCCGTGCTTTCGAAGAAGCTTCTTTCTATCTTTCACGCCAGATAATCAGGTATTCTCCTAACGAACTCACCGCCACCGTCCCTTGGCACGAGAAAACTATTAGACCTTCCTACGAAAGAAACGTGTTAAATCCAAATTTGAACGATGGATCGCGTGCAGGAGCGCGTACCGGCGTGAAAAATGGCACGAAAACGGATAATGGTCTCGTTCCGCCGAAATATGCCGCGATATCGCGATACGACTGCAATGGAGCTGGAAATTTCGCATTCGTCGCGCGCGGCTGCCTTTCGCCCTTGCTATTGTCCGCCGAACAAACGGAGGCCACGGTCCGGCGCTGATAGAACGTTAAAATAATTAATACCGCTCGTCACAGACCGTCGTTCGTTTTTCGACATCGATTGCCCGCGATAATCGACGCCGCTGCATGGATAGAATTTAATTTATGGCCGCCGTCCCCTGTTTGCCGGCGCAATATTTTATTAACCTCCGGCTGAATCGTAATCGGCCCACCGTTGACGCAGCATCCCGCGTCGCATCGCGAGTCCACGCCGACGATCGATACCTTGAATCGCGAAATAGCCTGGAACCTCCGATACGTTCCAGCCGCTCGGCTCTGATAGATTCCCGCGGCGCGGCGCGCGAGAAAAGGTGGCGGCGACGACCACGATCGAACTATCTCTCTCCTCGATCGCCGACGATCGACAGCGCGGCCAAGTTATAATTGAAAATTTTTTGGATCTCCATCAAGCCATCGAGAGGGGCTTAATGAATTTCGCCGGGGGATTACAATAGCCCCGGCCAGATTGATGCACTCGGAGTGTGTCTGCAGATTCATTTGGTCCCCGAATCGCGTTACGCTGATACGTTATAATGAACGGAATTTCCTGCGCCCGATCGATCGCCCTCGACGCTGATAGCGTAATGATCCTAGGCGCAGAAAGAGCGAAAATCGACGGGATATATTGCCGAGTAATTACAGAGGGATAATAAAATTACGCCGTGCTTGGTAGTTAATTAGAGTACCCGTGAAGGCCCGTGAAACTCTTTCTCGCCCCTATCACGCGCATCATTGGAGAACGGGTGGGAATACCATCGGTGGGATTCATTGCCTATTGCGATCGATCCACGAATTCCTCGCGAAACACTCGGCACAGAAATCCTCGTGTATACTCAGCTGAAACTCTCAGTTGAGAAGCTGAAACGATAAACGACGTAAGTGCCTGAAGTGAATATTTCCAATATTTTCTTTGCAACCACAGTGATCTATTGGTACCTATTCAAGTACTTATCGACGTGCGTTACGAAAAGTAGCACGTTTCAATTTTCTTACGAAAAGTAGCACGTTTGCCTTCGTTCTCACGAAAACTATCACGTTTCGGTTTTCGCTGCGAAAACTAGCACGTTTCAGCGGTTTGCCACGAAAAATAGCATGTTTCGTCTTTCGCTGCGAAAACTAGCACGTTTGAGCGGTTTGCCACGAAAAACATGTTTCGTCTTTCGCTGCGAAAACTAGCACGTTAGAGCGGTTTGCCACGAAAAGTAGCATGTTCGCGTTTACCCCGCGTTCGCAATTCCCACACCCTCCCTTACTCAAATTATGTAGATTAAAATTTTCATATGTGTTGTCTTTTGGAGATTAGATGGAATTATTATATATTAAACAATATTTTCAACAGTTGAATTCTTTTAAACTGCCCACGCGCTGAAACGCGATAGTTTCTGCAGTCTGCAGTATAATCCAAAACGAGCTATTCTTCGTGGCCAAACCGGATAATATGTTAGTTTTCGCCATAAATTCCCAAACGTGCTATTATTCGTGGCGAAACAGTATAACGTGCTAGTTTTCGTCGCAACAGTACGAAATATGCTATTCTTCGTGGCGAGGCAGTCAAATGTGTTAGTCTTCGCGGCGGAAGACCAAACGTGCTAATATTCGTCAGAAACGATGGAACGTGCTTCTTTTCGTGGCAAACCAAAACGTGCTACTTTTCGTAAGAAAATTGAAACGTGCTACTTTTCGTAACGCACGTCGTTATGATCTCAGCTGTAGATCGCAACAGCCCTAGAAACTAAAATACATTATTCTAACACGTACAGCGTTTACCATTGAAAATAATTTCATATTTTCCCATGGAAAATAATTGAGGCATTTGATGGAAAAAGGGCACATACGCCAAAATGCCATTTCAAGAAAATCGATTTCAAAGTTTTCATTACGGTATAACTTAATAAAAAGTAATGCAATTAAATCCAATTTTTTTAAGGATGTAGTTACCGTGTCCTTCAAACGTTCTGAAAACAGAAGTCATGATTTGAAAATGATATGTGTCTTTATTTATAAGTTTCAAGCAAGTGATTTATGTGCCCTTATTCCGTAAATATGGTAAATTCGTAAAAAAATTGCTTCTTTGTTTAGTTATTTAAATATATTTTTGTTTACTTACTTCGTTACGCATTTTTTTTACATTCCTTAAATAGAAAATGCAAAATGAAGCAAAAAAATAAACAAAAAATGTAATGTTTTAAGTAAGTATTAGTTTCTTCGATTTTTTGCAGCAAGGTGTCTTACAAATCAATTTTTTCTTTCCTAAATTAGCTTCTTTCCTTGCGGATTCGATACTCGCCTCACTTTCCATATTTCCTCGCTTACACAATCCTCTATGAAACAAAAGTACGATTATTGCATGACAGCACGGTTGCGCGACCGCTCAGCGACTATGAAGCTGCGAGTCGATCACGCTACGTGATAAAACAGCATCTAGCTAATCTGAACGCGAGAGAAGTAATGTCCTTTATATATTATATACATAACACATACCTGAGTCGATTTAAACCAGGGATCCGAACCGCCAAGTAACCCTAACCCTTACCCGGTTAACCAAGGAAGGTTTCTGTAACCCATACTAACCGCGAGGGAACGGTTCTTAAATTCTAGAAGAAACCGAAGTAACCGGGTTAACCCGCTACGAGCCGGTTACTAGTGAAATAAGACAGTCACTTAAGGCAAGTGAGTGATATGTGAATCTACAGGCAATACAGGGTGATTCTGAAGCTACGCCCGATAATGGATGCGGCCAGGTACCCCGTACCGAGGACAAGCCCCCGCAGTGCCTCACCGAATTTTATGGCTTTCGACCCTCGAAGGGGTTGGAGTGCCTATTAAGAAGTGAGAAATCTTCGACTTCCGCATTTCTGATCAGATCTGTGCGAACACGACGCCAAATGATTCCTTATGTTTCGCCGATGAAATTGACACCAAGAACGACGTAATTCGGAAAATAATGAAGGAAATTCCATGCAAAATTCATTTCCATAATCTGAAGCTAAATTCGTTAATAATAGTCCGATTTACATGACATTTGGTATGATTATCAACGGGAAAACATTTCGAAAAAAATATGGGTTAGTCTATTGTTGCTCTCACTGCCTCAACTATGGTTTTCACCGTATTACTGTAACCGCATTAACCCGGTTAACCCGGTTACTCGGGTTACAGATGAATTCTGTTACCCGGTTAGGCGGGTTAGTCGCCGATACGGCGTACCGAACCGGGTACGGGTAAGGGTTCGGTTCCCTGATTTAAACGATTTAAGGAAAAAGGGCACATAGGCTTATGTGCCCTTTTTCCATCAAATGCCTCAATTTCATATTTTACCATGGAAAATAATTTCATATTTTACCATGGAAAATAATTTCATATTTTACCATGGAAAATAATTTCATATTTTACCATGGAAAATAATTTCATATTTTACCATGGAAAATAATTTCATATTTTACCATGGAAAATAATTTCATATTTTACCATGGAAAATAATTTCATATTTTACCATGGAAAATAATTTCATATTTTACCATGGAAAATAATTTCTGATTTTACCATGGAAAATAATTTCTGATTTCTCTGGCACTTGCGTCGTTTCCCATTTCAACTCCTGAATTAGTCTGCCGCAAGATTGGTCACGAATAACAGCGTTGTTTTTATCAAAGTAAGCACCCTTGGAGGCTTCAAACGCGAGTGTACGGCCGGTGGAAGCACGCGGCGGATTAAGAATCGTGTGAAAGGGCGAGTTAAGTGGGCTAATGAATTCCTGAAAGCTGGTTGCGCCGGTCGCAGCGTTTCAGGCGTTCCTCTATTTCGACGGGCAAGCGCCGCTTGGCGAAAGAGGACGCCCTAAAAGGCGCCACCAGATATCCCTGTCATATCGAACGGGGTGGGTGAGAGAGATGGGGGGAGGGGCGATATCGCGACGCGACAGAGGCGGAAAAAGCGCGGCGATATCACGTATTCATCGGCCCTCGCCTCATTCGGGGCCGTTCGGGCCAGGAACCCTCCGATTTTACGAGCGATTCGCGTATACCGCGACTCGTCGCACGGTTCGCTAACTCAATCGGCGACTGCGAAGCGAGCCACGCACGGGGCCAGCATACGAATTCGCCCTAAAACGTTCCGTTAGCCTTTCCCCCGTTACTGGCGCCGCGATCCCTCCGCCTCCGCCTGAGCGCGCCCCCGAAACTTGTTCGGGAATATTGCGCGAAGACAGGTCCAAAAACGTCACCCACTCCTCGATCCGTGGCATCGATACGCTCGCAGTGGGGGCATGCCGGGTAAGTGTGAAAGTTCTTTCCGTCGTCGGCGTAAGTTTTAGTTTAAGGGACAAGGGCCGGGTTCTGAGAATCTATCGTTTTTTTTTTTTTTTATGAAACTGTTTCAGTGATACTGAGCTTTCTGCTTTCGCGGTAAGGGGATTTCTTGACAAATTCGGTGAAACGAGTTCATTCGTTGTTATTGTATTTTGTTATTCACTTATTTCCAAGTAGATATATATTAAGTCGGTGCAAAATTCAACACGGTTATTTTTAGTTTAGTATTTTTAACACTTATTTAGATATTTTAATATCGTGGTTACATTGCCATAACCTGTTAATGATGTAACACTGATTTTTCATAAATGAAAAGAAGGAAATATTTACTTTAACTTCTATCGAAGGGGTCGCAGGTTATTTGGGTATTATAACAGGGGGTCGCAACTCAAAAAATGTTAGGAAACACTGATTTAGATGAACGCAACTTTGCAAAAAAATTCCCATTTGTGGGGGTAATATTAATAAAAAGTATAGTTGCTTAGCTTTAATTTCTAGTTTGGCTCGTGTTCACACGATGTCTGGTTTTTAAGTTATGAAGGAAAACGGTTCCTCGCGTCTGATTCGGGGTGGTCCATTTTGGCACGTTTTGGTTACTCCTAGTCAGACTCGGTGAATCCGCAAGCCGGTTAATCAAAGCAGAGTTGGGCAAAATGTAATCTAATTACAAATTACAAATTACCATTAAAATCTAATTGTGTAATTGATTACACATTATTTTCTGTAATCGTTAATTTAGGTAGTCGACAAAATTGTGGTCAACTACCTAAATTAACGATTACAGAAAATAATGTGTAACTAATTACACAATTACATTTTAATCGTAATTTGTAATTAGATTACATTTTTCCCAACTCTGAATCGAAGTATGTATCCTCGGGTTAGAAAATGATGGGAGAATATGGCTACAGCTCATTTCGTGTGGTGACATTTGAAACACTACTTCGCTGTCTGATTAAAAATCAACCCCTGCATATGAATACAACAAAGGCAATAATGCTGTATAAAAGTAATTACAAATTCTTTTGTGTTGTTGCAAAACGTAATGCAATCAGGATGATATGATGTTAATTTAAACTTCATTGTTCCTAGGAACATAGTTGCAGGCTAATGTTTGAAGTTCCTTGTAGGGGAGAGTTGCCAATATCGTACCGGTCACCTAAATCGTACCGCATCAATTTCTCAAAAATTAATGAATACAAACGACGTCTGATGATAAAAATATCAAGTAAATGCGAAATAAGAAATAGAAACAAAACCTTTCGAGCTTACACCCTATTTTGTGCGTGCTACCAGCATTTAAAAAATCAGGTATGATTGATGTAACTTTTTACCAGTTTATTTTAGCTGATAATAATCAAACAATGCAATTTTCTCCTGTATTTATGCATTTCTCTAAAAGCGGGTTTAATGTAGAATATTTTACATTCATTTTAAGTACATATTACATTCATTATAAAGTTTAAATTTATATTTATAAATAAATTGATCATGTTTCCTAAATCGTACCACTACAATCGTACCAGTAGGATTTGACAACTCGTGTGTTATATAGGTTGTGTACATATATCATATACATAGTTTATTGCGGCCTGTGTGTGATTCATATACATATGTATATGTAACTATATAATAATCATTACTGCATATTGAATAGTTTCTTCTCTATTTGTTATTGACACTATTTTTAGTGCAGGTACGATTTAGGAGACCGGTTGCCTAAATCGTACCTTTTACAGTATGTGACAAAAAGATTAATAACAAATTAATTTGTTCTGAACAAAAGGTTAAGCGTATAATAGTAGGTGCCTAAAAGACCAAGCTCCAATATCCAATAGTCATTTCCGTTCAAATTAGTACCAAATATGAAATATAACTTAGAATGTCTTAAGTGGTACGATATAGGCAACCCTCCCCTACCTGGGAGGGGAGCATATTGGAAGCGTGGTTGGTTAATTTATACACTGCCCCGGCGATATTAGATTGCGTAATTCGAAACTAGTTGGGTTATTGTAACTACATTTCTTTCTACAATTTCTACCGCAACCGTTTGGTGTTGCCAATCATCGATTTCACTCCTCAAACAAGTTAACTGGTTTGTCCTGTTCGCTTAATGACCAGGCGTCCAATTTTCTATTACGTACGCGATATTATTTCCTGTTTCTCCATTTTCGTGCATCGGATCGTGACGATGCACAGCGTTTCGCCTGGCATGCCCCTATCAACTCTCTTAATTGGACTCGGTTGGACGTGGAACACGCTAATTTTCTTGGAACCCTTAATCTGCTGGGTTCGTGGATGAGACTTGGCTCGGTTTCGGGCGAATGCGCGAATTTTCGACGCTAATATCAGTCGACGAATCGGGGAATAATTGATAGGATCGCGTGACCCTTGGATATGATTTTTCGCTCGCGTTTCACGGTGCCCAATATGACAGATGACAAATGGTCTAACATAATTATTGAAAATTCTTGATAAGAAATTCCATGTGATAGTAAAGGAATTTCTGTAAATATGTGGTCGTGTGACGAGTTCCACTTTCGATGAACCATTTTAATCAGGAAGCGGCACTTGATATTATCATAGTACAAAGTTTTATATTCTTCGTAATAAAATTATATTACTCATTTATGTATTTCGAGAAATTAGGGCTCATTTAATATTTAAATATTTCGAGAAAATAACACGTGCCACTGAAAGTAGTTGTGCTTGTTTAATATATAAATAATTTTATATATACTAGCTTGAGGTTTCGTCTGCTCCTACGCTGAAGAATTTAATTTGGAAAACAAAAATTATTTTATCAGATTAGAACAACTGTTCCATCATCACTGATTTCTTGCATTATTCCATAAGCAAAATTCATAAATTTTATGTATGGTGCGATAAAATATTAGTGGTAATGTATTAAAAAGTGCAAAAGATAGTTAGAATTGAAAGTGAAAGAATTATCAACCATCACAAATTAAAATCCTGTGGTGTCACTTTCATTTCCTAACAATTTAATTAGCGAAACAGTTTCTTGTTATACAAACGAGCGACGCCGTTAGAAGTAGCAGCGAAGTGAAGAAATGACGAAATGTACTCCAGTAACTTGCCACCATTGTCAACCTGATGTACATCACTTTCGTTTTAAACGACGGATGTATTTCGTTAAGGGTTCTTCACAGCGCTGGTATGCACAGGCTTAATAAGTAACTGCTGGCTTACTTTACTGTCACTATAAGTAGATCCGATGCTATGGAACCTTAATCTGGAGGGAACATAATTTTGTATGAATTTCTTCGACTTGTCATCCATAAAACTTCCAATATTAAATTCTAAACTGTTCTGCCATCGTTCTTTCCACTTGGCAAATTCAATGTAGCCCTTCTTCCATTCGTCAAACAAATGAAAAACATAAAAAATAACTCATTTCAATCAACACATATTGCGCCATATTCGCATCAACATCTGAGATTATTTTTTCGAAATTAACAGTCGGCTATATATCTGGCCTTAAATTCAAACAGGTATTTTTATTCTAAAAACAGTATGAATCTACTATAAACATCAAGATAGATGGTATAAAATTATCTCAATATCGAATTCCTTCGTTTGATAATTAATCAACTTGCAGAATGCCCCGAATAGGAATTTTATCTTTAGACTACTGTATAAATTAAGAGCATGAAGAACTAAGTTTCAAGAGCTATAATTCTACAGGAATTCTAAATCATTTAACAAATTAAGCAACCTCCTGTGCATAACCCTGTTCATTACACACGTACCCTGTTTCCATAAATACCCCAATTCTCTTAAACATATCGAGACGCCCCCACAGTACTCCCGTTCCACAAGATGTCTCAATAAATCATCCCTCCTTTCACCCGAACGCGTAACGATCGCTTCGCACGGTTCCCCGGCATTTGTTAAAATAATTATCCATCTCGGTCGGGCCTCTAATCCGAGGAAATTAACTTCCTTATTGAGTTTTTCCACGGAGAACCAGCCAATCCACTTTTCAATTAAAACTCCGCGGGGCGGCCGTTATCGCGTCCCTCGTTATCGATATCGCCACCCCCAGCCACCCTCGGGCTCCCTTGAAACCGCGCTCCATTTCTCGAAACCAGCCAAGCCTCGCGGGGACTAATTCAAAAAATTTCACGTACCACGGATCACCGTGGACAACCCCGGCAATGCCGCGAATGGGAATGCAGGGTGGGTTCCCGAGCTCGTCGTCATGCATGGAAAGGAATCGGAACGCCATGCGCTCGTCGCAATACGCGTCGCTGCCACGACACTCACGTACCCGGCCGGGATCAACATTTCCCTCGCTTCGTTCCTTTATATTTCGTTTCTTCGTTCCCACCTCTTGTCTCCGCGCTGGAACGAGACCACCCCCGCCCTCAGCCGCGTATCTGTTCCCCGTTCCGTTCCTCCGTCCGCCCGTTCGTTTCCTTTCGCAACGCTTCACCCCTAGTCCCTTTATCCACAAGATAAGTTGCTTCGCGGGCAACTTGTTTTTCCGCCTCTTTGTTCGGTTCGCCAACGCCGCCCGGTTTCTATTGCTCCGGAGCGCACCCACCTTTCTTTTCCGCGGCTGGACCCGTAAATATTGCCATCCGAAATAATTTGCTTGCCCCCCGGTCCTGGGGACCGGCGATTGTTCGGAGGAAGATTGGATCGGATTAAGGTGGAGGTGCTGCTTGGTTCGGCGACGAGCTCGGTTCCCCGCTGGAATTGGAGTTTCTAGTTTCTGCTGGTAGATACTTGATGCGTGCGACGTGGGAGGAGCGGGATTCTTCTATTTTTGTATTGTTTCCTACGCTACATGGAAGATAACATATTCCAGTTTATATATATCTTTTTTGTATTCCCTTCTCAGACTATCCAGTCATTCTCGGCAGGGTGGGCTAGTTTTTTTTCGCAATGCTCCGGGAAGCCATTTTGTTCGCGGCCGTTTTGCACAATTTTTCAAACAAAAGAATTTTTTCCAGCAAAGTAAAGATCGTTTTAAAACAATATTAAAAAATCCAAGCTCTATATTTTTATTTATACGAACAAAAAAATCCCTAACTTTGTCTTTTGTTAGTGGCTTCAGGGTGGGGTTCCACCTTAAGGGTTAATAATATAGTAGACATAGGGTAAATCCGGGAGACGCGCTCGACCTAATATAAAATGGCTATTAAAACTAATATAGATATTACTTATTTTATCAGAACAAACCTAATATGTTCAGAATTTTATGCCGATTCAGAAAAACTGGTCGATATTTGCTTTAAGACAATATTTACTGTAAATCGGATTGAAAACTGAAGTCATGACATCTGACCACCTCTCCCGAGGTGCCGGGAGAAATGGGTTTCGTCGTTGGCATAGACCACTCACATAATTATTCATGGAAAATTAACAAAGGATAAAGCAACATTATTTATGAGTGAATACAACTACGGATTCATTGATATTTAATTTGTTTACGCTAAACAAGTAAAGAAAACATAAGAACACATAAAAGAAAAAGTGAATTACCTACTGGCCATTAGCAAGGCAAATGAATAGAAAAGTGAATAAATAAACTAAATAAACAAAAATAATAATAAAATAATAATAAAAAATAAAAAAATCATAACTCGACCATCTCACCTTTCTGCAGCGAGACATGGTCTTCTCGTTAGCTTTGAGAGGAAGAGTTAATATGGCCAAATACTTTGACTGCATTCTCCCTCAATATCTCTACTATCTTATTATTCCAAACATTAAAGGAAAATAAACTTAGAAGTATATTTTAAATACGATTCTGTACAACCGCTGTTTGACAAAAGAGGTTAAATGTAACATCAATTTACCTTTTATAGCCTATAAATCCAGAAAAACATAGAAGGAAGCGAAATAACGCTATTCATTCAACTATTTGGCTTCTAGAGAAGTAATTGGTCTGCACTATAATGCATTTTTACGTATAGGCTCTGAAATATAGCGACACGACCAACTCTCCGGCCCGACCGCGTCTCCCGGATTTACCCTATATCATAATTTCTATATGTAACATGTTAGATACTATTTCTGTAGCAAGAAACCGTAGCCAAACTCCCAACCAAAGAATTCATAAACGATAGGCATCGAGCATGGTCGTAAACACGGACCTTCAGCCAGTGTTAACCCCGCACATCAAAAACAGGAAGCTCGAGTGGTATCAAGGCAAAGGGGAGGGGACAGGTAGACGCGTATCAGTAAGGTCAGTGTCAGTAGTCTGTGTTCGACCCCCGACCGAGAAGGACGTTAAATACGAAGCTCGATTTGTTTTGAGGCTCCGCGAGTGGGGCGCTCTTCAGCCGGGCGCAATTACCTTTTGCTCTTCGAATATCGGTTAATTCTTCAAATCGTAATTACCGCTGCGCTGAAGTGTAACGAATACATAGTGTTCGATGGAACGGTGACCGCGAATGGACCGCGAGTGATTAGCACAGTGTGGCGTGTCTTCGTGTTTTCGTAGAATCAGCCAGGTGAAACTGTACGGCGAAAAAAACACTGCTATAGCACTGGTGGGCCTCGACGTTCTCCGTTACTCTGCATATTAAGGATTAGGGTAACCTGTAATCTGGGGGTTATCTACGTTGTATGAACTGTAATGGAACCTGAGCCGCAGGGTATTTAACCCTTAACTGGTGGGGTGGAAGCTTTGCTGAAGTGGGATCTGACATGGCTGAATTTTTGTTTATATTTCCACAGTAATATTTTGACTTTACCATTGTAACAAAACATTCGAGTCTTTTCTGTAAGCAGTTACGCCACCCTGAGACGCTCAAAGCAGCACCGAATTTCACGATTTTTTTTTATGATACTATGAGGTTGAAAATTATTTCTGTACTTCTTATGTTTAGGGCATGTATCAATGAATATATTGTGTAAATATTGTGTACAGAAATATTAAAAAATGGCCGAGTGATGTGCTGTCCCGCGAAGCTGCAAACATTAGTCGAAATATTATTTTCTCCGTATAGTCAATAATATTCAGCAGGAAAATATAGAATCACGTATGTGCTTCACAATTTTCTTCCTTAAATTTTACAAAGCCATTAAAATAATATAGTAAATTAAAAAATGAGTCTCTAGGGCTGTGCGATTACCTATTAAACCCTAAACATCTACCTAAAGTACCACACCGCTTGCTCTCCAAGTATTTACACACTTTTTCCTAACTTCGTTGAACATTTTAAAAAATCTTTGAATTTATAATTCGTAGACTTCCTAGAATTAAACGTAATTCTATTTAAAAAATTACTCTTCCAAACCATCCCCCATTCCAAAGTATCGCATCTAACAAACGCAAGAATTGGGGAAAAGCATTCCTGTCGATCGTCGAGCGGATAACTTAAATCGCAAGTGGTTAAGCTATCGACTGCCTTAAGGATTGTAATGGGAAGGAGTGGCTCGAATAAAGACGACTACGGTGCGGTGTGTCGTGGGGCGAAAATCCTGACTTCTCTTGCGCCCCTCTACGAACGGCCGATTCGCGGAAAAATAATTCAATTTGTCAATACCGCTCTGCGGAACGTTGCCAACAAAGAAGCGAATTATTGCCGGAACGCGGGGGGATTTTCTCAGAAGCCCGCTCGGCTTCGCCCTGTGCGGTGCTCCTCGAGACACGTCACCGGAAATACAAATACGGGAAAGGGCGAAGCAGGATGGGAATAAAGTGCTCAGGGAAACGGGCCAATCTCGACGTCGCTTCTCCACGTGCACACACAATGTATCGATTGTGTGCAGTCGAGGGCGGCCACGCTCGTGTGCCGGTGATTTTTCGATTTTTGCGTCCCGTCGGGGCAGCCTGGGAATTCGGGAACTGGGAGATGAGGGTACCCTTTAACCCAAGTTTTGTGTACACACTGGGTTACAATCGACCGCGTCCCCTACGGGTCGTTCCTTGCGAGACTTTTTTATTTTTCGCACGCCACGGAGCTACGTGCAACACCGCCATATGGTAAATCAAATTTTCCATTGACCGGGTATCGTTGGATTTTTTAATTTATGCAGGAATGCAGGGAATCGTTTGATATGGAATGTTACGCCACTGTGTTTCGTAAATTAAATTCTTCTGTTTGGAGAATAACCGTGTGGTTTTTTGGTGTGTTATTGTCAGGCTTGGGTAAATAAACATTATTTGAAATATAAAATAGGAGTGTTTGAAAGAAGTGTTTTAGAAATAATTTGGGAAAAGCAACTTCAGTTTGTGCCAAACCCAATTAAATCATTTCGAGATTTTAGGGGACACTAATTCAAATATCGTCTGCTTGTTCAAGTAAACTGATCTACGAGTATTTGAAAATAAGTTTTAGGCAAATGAGATAATATATTATTTGGATAAGCATTTCTAAAATATTTAATTCGAATATCGCCCAAGCCTAATTGTACTTCATATGCGGTGTGTTAGAGGGGTACTTTAACTATTGTTACTACAAATTTTCACCCTGAGTTTGATCATTTTTAGAGTACACTTCGATCATTTTAGTGTTTCTTCAAAGCATTCGGATTTTTGTATTTTGTAATTACATGAAAGTTTAAATTGAAACGTTAGATAAAACGCGCAGAAAGTGTGTATAATACATTTGTTATTGAAGATGACACTTTTGCCGGACACCTTGCGAGCTCACATTTTCCATAAGCGTAACCAATGCATTTTAAAAATGCAATTACCCGTTTTTTAATGCATAATTCAGCATACTTTCTGCATATTTACTCGGGTAAATCAATTCTTCTGAATATTCCTCGAATAAAAGATGCACACAACGTTCGTAACCTGCCGACACAATTTCATTGCAGAAATTTGAGAAACATAAATCAGAATGTTGTCGATAATTCATATTTCCCTTTTGGGCTACATGCGTCGTTGCCAAACGATTATATTCTTTCACGTCCAATCACAGAACCATTTATGTACATCTCTCTGCTGGTTAAATTTTATTTAATCATATCTCCTCTGTGTATTTCGTCGTTTACATATACATAAGCATCAATTCGCCGCGTCGAAGTGGTCAATTTAAACGATACAGCTGAATAAATTTATTAAGGAACATGTTCATGGATTTTTTGCTATAATTTTATTTTTTTCTATATTTTTACACTTTTAATAAGTAATGTAAATATACATTACCCGAATAAAATAGCAGAAATAAAAGGAATAAAATTAGAAAGTAGTAGGTAGGTACTTATATCGAAAACAGTCACGAAATACAAAAATCTCCTTATACTTTATCAATGTTTAACAACTAACTGCTGAAAAACTATTTTGTTATCTCAACTTATACCAAGTGTATACGTGAATACAGCATTGTTTACCTCGTTGTAAGTATCCCAGACGACTTCAATGAAATTACGTACTTTACAATGTCTATTTCAAAAATACAATTGATTTTCTCATTTCCAAAAATTCGATATTTCTTAATCGTCCACTTAGGTCCTGGATGGTGTTAAATTGCCCACTGTGCATCGCCAAGTCGAACCGTATCGGTGGCCAAAATAGCGGTTGGATAGCAGATTGTTCGAACGTCGCCCCTGTTATCGAGGTCGTAAAGGAAACAGCATGCAAATTATTCAAAATAATAATGGCGGTCGGTGTTATTAGAACAATGCGGATATCCGTTGCTAATGCTGCCCGTATGGGATATCAGATATTTATTACGCTGTTTCCCGTTACATTTGCATAATCTAATCGCGGCCGTGCATCTGACGTTTAATAGGATATCGCGCGACGGGATCCTCCGATGGGAGAGCACACCAAAATTTCCTAGGCGCCGCGACACGGGGCGAAATTTAGGGAACAATCGCGGAGGAGGAAGAACGCGATGTTCTCTACCAGCGACAGCTTTCACCTCGTTGAAGGGGCGCTGATCCTTGCGAGAGGCGGGAGGGAAAAAAGTTTGTAAAATACATAATGCCGCGGGAAGTTGGTGTCTGCGCGCGAAAGGAGGGCGCTTATAACGAGATGATCCTTTTCGCGAAGTAACGCTGCAGCAAAAGAACCCTGTTGCGTTACAGAGTAAATTGCACGGGGAAGTTCGAGACCGGGGGAGGGACTTGAACGAAGTTGCACCGCTGCAGTTATAATTACACAATGTTATTAGTTGCTGTGTCGCTAGTAAAACGCCTGGATGCAAAACGTTCATGAATGCATGTAATTTCTAGTTCGCTGATTTTTTTAACGATCGTGGAGCAATTTCTTTCTTACCATGGAGGCGTGTTATGTAGAAGTTTGTGCAGCCTGAACTTTCGGTGTATGTATTTTAATGCGCAGTAAAGGGCCTGGTTTATTTGGAATTTTACGATTTGATGGTAAGCTTGGATCTCTTATTTATAATGGGGAGGATTTTTAATGTAATGGAATATTTATTTTTGCTTTTTAAATAGTAATGGGAATTTCGAGTAGTTGGAGGGCTTTAGTTCATTGCAAGTCTAAGGTAAATCCTTTTTGTTTTATTTTTAAACACATGATCCATGTTGACGAATAGATGGAGAAATAAAAGTGAAGAAAGGGAAATTGGAGGAATAGAGTAGGAAAGTAAGGGGATATGTATCTAACTGTACTGTATTGTAAATAGAATTTATTTTTATTAACAAATGCTTCTACGCAGGTCGAGACCTTCCAATCAGTCAACTATTCTCTGAGAATTGTTCACTGTGTAATTGAGATAATTGTGTATGTATTTGGTATTACAGATGCACAGAGGCATACACTAAACTGTTGCTTTAAAACTTTACTTCAAGTGTCATTATTTTAAATACTTTTCCAAGCCAGTGATTGAGAAACCTGGCTAAATTAAATTAAAGTGGGGTACAGTACTATCAAGTTGAATTGCAATTAGATTTCCTTCCCTCTTTCTATTAACGAGGAAGACAGGAAATGAAGTTTCTGTGAGAAAATTTCGCTCAAAGAAATTTCCCTGGGGCGTGCACATGCACCCTGTTTGGCCAGGGTTAATTTCAAGAACACTGTACAGCCTGCACTTATTTGTGTTTACTACTTAAATTCTACAATCCAGCTTTACAATAGATTGTTTGAAATAATTATTCAATTATTTATTCGGTGAGAATGAACAATATTCCGAAAATTCGGTTTAATAAAAACGTTGAAAAAATAAATATTCATTTTGTATTCCCAATACGTGATTCATTCTGAAAATACTAAGTCGTTATTTTAACCAATGGATAATTATTGTAGAATGCTGTCGAAGGATAAATTGCTGAACCAGTCTCGTCTTCGACTTCAATTTTGCAGAACGTCAGATTAAAAATACCACGAGGAGAAATAATTCGAAGTGCAAGTACGCGGAGATTGTAGCACGTCACATGGAAAATTTTCTTAATCACTCGTTAGCCAAGCAATGCTTACTAAAATGATAAAAAGCTAAGCCCCTCGAGCAGTCAGCAGACTTACGTATTAAACAAAATTTACACCCAGTCTCTAATGAGCATACCTCGAAGAAGACTTCACGTTAAACTTGGCGCTCCTATAAAATTTCTCGCAGATAATTAAATCACTACAAATCAAGCCAGACGTTCTCACTACGCTACAGTCAACTAAGTACTCGTTTATTATTATGAATTCTATCTCCGTCTCAATTCAACCTCCTCTTGCGCGCTCGAAATTGCTCGGTTAGTTCCTCCATGTATCCAGATTTCTCTATATCACTTACCACGCCAACACCGCGCTATTCTATTCCATTTTATCCTGCGTTCTAACATTGGCGTTTGGAATTTTGTGTTCCAGGATGGCGCATACGTTCAAGAAAGCGACATGGATGGCCTGGGCCTTTGCCCTTACGATCCACGGCACAACAGCACCGCAGTGTTCGCTGGTGAGTTATGTTATCGTACCTTTCCTCTTTTCGCCTCGCAAAAGCGAGGGAAAAGAATGGGGGGAAAAAGCAGGGGTTGTTCGCAGCGTGCAATGAGAATGATACGGGGTCATACATATGTAAATATTATCATCGGGAAATAAATATGCAAATCAGCAGCTGTCCGAGAAGAGCGCCGCTCGACTATTTTAGGGCTGCCGCGAGACGATACGATCGTTTTGCGTAACAATTTCGCTGGGTCTCGCGATCCCGCGGAACGATAAGGAAATACCTTTTTATGCATAAAGAGAGGGGCACGGTTTAAAGAAGTTGGTTCTTCTGGGAATTGTAGAGCTTACGGGAAAGTAGGTGACTCGGCTCCCCGTCGGATTCTAAGGCAAACTAAAAAGCTTGCATCCCGCTTTTAAATGCTGCCAGGCATTGAGGCGAGTATTGTTCGCGTCGCTTCCAGGGAAACATTTATCTAACTTAGGGCGTGATCCCACGTCCAGCTAACGTTCCCTCGATGTCTTCGCAATTCTCCAGGCCGAGCTTCTGTCTGACGTACCCTCCGAAGGAGTGATGTCATTAGAGGATTGTTGGGCGTAGGGAAATGTAAAGGAATTGCAAGAAATTCCGTATAAGAATTTATGCTACCATTCACAAGTTTGAAAGTTAAAACCACCCCTTCGTGGATTTGAAAATTGGGCCTTGGAAGTTTAAGATTTTTTAAGAAAGTTGAGTGATCAGTAGAGTTTCTTATAAGAGAGCCTCTATCTTATTTCCATTAAGATAGATGACCCCATTACCGACCACGTCCCCATTAGTGACCAATTATTCATTTATTACTGTTTATTGCAACATAGAAAGCGAAATATCAACCAGAAAGTTCAGAAATTATAATTAGAGGTGTTTCATTTATTGTTTCATACGTTATCTATGTAGCCGTACATTCATCTTTAAGTAAATTCACATGTAAATTAGGACTTGGTCATTGACATGAAAGTTGATAGATTCTAATAACGTGATGTTATACTACAGATATCATTAAAGTCGCAAATTTTACAATAAAAATACATGGATCCGTGCAGTAACTTACTCAAATTAACTAGAAATATATACAGAATTATAAAATAAACAGAAAATATTCATTTTCTTTCATTATTGTAGCAGAAAATCGTGGTCGGAAATAGATACCGTCAAAGACCGGTCTATACCAGTTTTCGGATATTTTACAAGTGGTGTTGTTAGACCTAACTAAAGTACTCAAGTAATTTTTTAATTATTAAATTTTGAGTACATTTGATTTGTACTCACAATTGAGTACAAAAAAGTAAATAACAATGGTGAAAACAAAGAAAAAGGAGCAGAAGCGCGCGAAATACACGGAAACCGAGTTAATTGAAGCAATATGTAAAATAAAATCTGGAGTACCCATATGTAAGGTCAGCCGTGGAGGAAATAATAGAAAACATAAAAGAATATCTTAAACAGATTATAAATTGTTTAATTTTCATAAAATGTTAATAAAAACAGTTTGTTATACTCATGAACACAAATTTAATAAACAAAATGGTGCATTTACAATGGAGGAAACTGCTGGTCAATAATGGGGACGTGAGACGGTCGATAGATGGTACAAGTTGGTCAATAAAGGGGACATCAGGTCCAATATAATTTTCACCATAATTTTTGTGTAAATAATCAAATATCACTCTAAAACTAATTTGATTAAGAAACTAGAGACTTCAAAAAATACAATGATCCATACTTTACTCAAACATTGTCGTATATTAGTAAAAAAATTACTATTTCCAACCAGTCACATTCTTAAACGGTCGCTAATGGGGACATTTACCTTAGTCACTATTAGTGCACTTCCAAAATTTTCAACCTTTCAATCATTAATTTTTTAATTCCGATTCACTTGTGATTCCTTAAATTTAGAAGTGTCTATCTTCAATTTACTCCGTGCATCAGCCTGTTTGAAAAAATTCTCTGCACTTTGCTCTCTGCGGATTTTCAGCTTCTGCTGTATAATGTACAGTCTCTGGATCAATATCGACGAACTTTTTATCGCCTCTGTTCAGTATTTGCACTTCATTGGCCCATACGCTTTTATCGCCGCTTCTTCTCCTCGTCTTCTGTTTATGACACTTTGGACTTTTGTACCATTGAACCATTACAAAGTACGCTGATGTAAGTTGCATTACTGTGCTCAGGTAAAAACACCCCTCGCATTACAATATCTCTCGCGTGAGCGGGGGTATTTCTAGTCGAAGTGTTCTTTCAGACTGGCCTTATATCGAGGGTCTACCTCGGCGCCTCTGGGAAAGGCGCGAAGTTTATATTTAAAACGTGAATTACGAAAGAATGTGGAACTTGCAACGAGTTCAAAGTCGTTTACGATTATGCAGCATTGTGGGGCAAAGAGGCAATGATATTGACCGTAACGGCAGTTTGTGCGATGAAGTTCGTGCTTCTGAGCGCGCCAGATGATTGCCACGAATGAATGCAGGTTGAATCGATTCGTAGGCGTTGTACATGCATACTCGATGGATTTTCAGAATTGGCTCCCTTTAAACGGAGAGCGACGCGCGAAGATAAGCTGTTCTACGATTGTACAGTGGTCGAAATTGACACTCAATTTTGCATAAAGATTCATTTTGGACGTGGTTGCACCATGCTTGTTTGAGCATTCCGTCGAATTTTTACATAGCCGCACGCGCAACTCGTTTTTATGTGGGTTGTTTGATTATCTCTGTTATAAATTTTCATCAGTGCATTCAGGATATTGCAGTGATGTCTTGTTTTGTAGTTGATTACGGGAGAAAGCTTTTTGGTTTCGTGTAGAGAAAGGAATGTATGATATATGCGATGATGTAATTTGAGAATTATAAATAGAATTACTGTAAAATTTCAATGTCCTTACGAAGTTCTTATTAATCTGAACAATTGTGGATACGTGAAATTTGCAAAATAATGTGCGTGGTCTTACTCGGAAGTAAGATGCGGGAAGATGTTATTAATCTGTGTGGCAAGAAAGGAAAATGTGGAAGAAAAACGAGATATAGGGAGACAAGTGGAAGTGGACTGTCTGTGGTCAGACGCTCATTCCTGTATAATGCAGAGTACCTTTCTACTTTTTCATACGTTACCCGACTCAACAATTGTTTCTAGTAAAATTTGTTTACAGTAATAAGAACACAACGATACATGCAAATGGATAGCACTTTAATTTAAATTTTTTATGGCACACAGTCCTGTATGTGCTTCTAAAGAAAGCATAAGACCTTTCCCATTTAAGATGTTCTTAGAGTGACCACTTCTTTGAATCATGCTTAAGACGGCTAAGGAATTAAGCTCTCAGGTTCACATCACTCGTTTTATGTGTTTAGTAAATTTACTATTACTGTGGACAGGGTCTTTGGTAGCAGATTATAAAAGTTCTTTATACGAGGCTTCGTTTTTTGGGAAAATCAAGTTTGAAGATGTAACAGGTTTCAATTAATTAAATGCATGCGTACTCGATGGATGTTAAAGTAACAAAAAGTTTGAAAAGGCTCCCCTTGTATCAAAAGTTTAATTATTTCCTTCTCAAACTTTGTGGTTTGAGAAAACTTTTTACATTAAGCCAATATCTACAGTTTCTTTGAAAACGTCACGTTTCATACTAAAAATCTACACCGAAGCTTCTAAACATCAACATCTCAGTAATCAATCCAAAATCAAACATATCTTGACGCAACGCTTCTCCTTTGAAATTACCTACACAGTGGGTAAATCCGGGAGACGCGGTCGGGCCGGAGAGTTGGTCGTGTCGCTATAATTCAGAGTCTATACGTAAAAATGCATTAAAGTGCAGACCAACTACTTCTCTAGAAGCCAAACAGTTGAATGAATAGCGTTACTTCGCTTCCTTCTGTGTTTTTCTGGATTTATAGGCTATAAAAGGTAAATTGATGTTACATTTAACCTCTTTTGTCAAACAGCGGTTGTACGGAATCGTATTTAAAATATACTTCTAAGTTTATTTTCCTTTAATGTTTGGAATAATAAGATAGTAGAAATATTGAGGGACAATGCAGCCAAAGTATTTGGCCATATTAACTCTTCCTCTCAAAGCTAACGAGAAGACCATGTCTCGCTGCAGAAAGGTGAGATGGTCGAGTTATGATTTTTTTGATTATTTTTGTTTATTTTTTTATTTTTTATTATTATTTTATTATTATTTTTGTTTATTTAGTTTATTTATTCACTTTTGTATTCATTTGCCTTGCTAATCGCCAGTAGGTAATCCACTTTTTCTTTGATGTGTTCTTTACTTGTTTAGCGTAAACAAATTAAATATCAATGAATCCGTAGTTGTATTCACTCATAAATAATTTTGCTTTATCCTTTGTTAATTTTCCATGAATAATTATGTGAGTGGTCTCTGCCAACGACGAAAACCATTTCTCCCGGCACCTCGGGAGAGGTGGTCAGATGTCATGACTTCAGTTTTCAACCCGATTTACAGTAAATATTGTCTTAAAGCAAATATCGACCAGTTTTTCTGAATCGGCATAAAATTCTGAACATATTAGGTTTGTTCTGATAAAATAAGTAATATCTATATTAGTTTTAATAGCCATTTTATATTAGGTCGACCGCGTCTCCCGGATTTACCCTAACATAATATTCACATCTCCATCCGCATAATATTATTACATCCTCCAAACATGACTATCAATTTTCAACTTTTCTCCTCCTGGCCCCACCACCAGGAAGTTCCCCGGAGCCACGCTTCTGCCTCCCGCGATGAGCTCGCTGGTGAGCATTTTCAAAGAATCTATAGATTAGTTTTCGGAGCTGGTACCAGCGGAGGCTGGCCACGAGCGGATTTGACAAGCGTGTCGGCGTGGCTCTGACGAGGCAAAGAGCCCGCTCTCCAGTGGCCAGATCGCTCTCCGCGGTGCACGGAACGAGGGCCGGGAGCGCGCATGTTGACCGAGTCACGAGCACTCCTGGCCTCTTTACGCGTCCGCGCGATGATGCACACATTGTATACAACGGCGGCCCCTTCGCGAATTTGATGAACACGCGGGAACGTCATCGCGTCCGCGACACGTCGCCGAGAGCTCGCGCGCCCCCGGTACGCGAGGGAACACTGAACCACTGCTTGCAAAACCCGACGACAACACGGTGACACGTTTTTTGTGCTGCCGCCTCCGCGGCGCGCGGCCGTTTTGGCACCTGACGTAATTGGAAGACCGTTCGACGCGATTCCGCCTCGCGAATTTCTGCTGTTGCAGGCAGGGCGATTGGTACCGCGCCTTGGAGAGACGTGGCGGGTAGCTTGAGGTACGCTGGGGTGCTGTTTGAAGTGATATGGGAGGCGGAGCAGCGAGTGTGTTTTTCGGCACTCGTTACAGGGGGTTATCAAGAGGATAATAATTTGTGTCTAAAAAGAATAGTGGGATGGTCACTGGGCACTTGAATTGTCTGCGAAGCGTTGAAGGGTGCTACCGTTAAGGAACTAGTTTCTGATTAGTTTAGAAGGTTTCCCGCTTTAATATTTATTTTTAACCTAATGAAACATTAAACCATAGACTTTTTTTATACTAAAAGTTGAATTAATGTTTAAACTTCAAGGAAAAATTTTAAAAAGTTGAAAATAAATATATAATTTAAATACTTATAAGGTATGGAATAATAAGGTGACTAGGAACTAGTTTTTAATCATCTAAAACTAACAATACTAACTGCTTTCACAGACAACACATATATTTTTGAATTATCAATTTTTATGTTAGTAATTATTTCAAACAATTATTTATTGACATAAACTCAAAAGAACGATTTATTTCATGAACTGATAAAAAATTAGTGCCTGATCAAGAACTAGTTCCTTAACGGTATGACTTCACTCCCTAGTGCTTTTACATCACTTCGTCTCTGGGAAATAATGGAATATAAGTATACAGGGTGCTCATTCTAACGATCAACATGAATTTTTAGTCGTTTAATTAAAATTCATTTGTATTCAATGGGCAATATAGAACGGCAACAAATATAATACTGTTTCTTTTTCATTGCCAAATTAAGGTCATCTTGAGTTTTCGAAATGAAACCATATGAATTTTCTTTCATAATTTTGGTGGGGGCATTGAGATGGATTCAACGAGTGTTATGATGTCACACTTTTATTCGTAGTAATATTAAACTTATTATAGTGAATGTAGATTTTAATCAGAGTTTCAGTAAGTTATGTGTGTTGAACAAACTACTTGCGAACCAACCGATTTCGGTGAATATGTCAGATGAATCTTTGTTTTAATGGAACGACTATATGCTATAGAATAGTTTCAAAATTCACGTGCGGAGGGTGCTACACTTACCTTTGAAATTAAATATTAAATTGAGAACGGAAAGTTTAATTTATACCGCAACGAAGCACGGGTATTTTGCTAGTAAACCAGAAATATAGTTGCAACTGCTTAGTTCTTAAGTTTAAAACGTGTTTAAACGAAAGATGCATTAGAAAGAAGTGGAAGGTGACAATGACTGTACTCAATGTGCACCAACGAGATCAAGTATCAAAATTAGGTAGATCGTGATTTTCCTGTAATCAGGTGCTACTTGCCATTACTTATAACCCTAGAAAGGGGCAACGTGCCCACAATTCACTTACGATAGATCGTCCCCTTAATTTTCTATTCCTTTTGAAATAGCGTGTGAAATGAAATTTTTTCCTTCATTACACAGAAAACATTATTTGGCACTTATCTGCTTTCGTACATCTATTCTATAAACGTGAGAAAGGGTAAGATTCTTTCTACAAAAATTCCCATCGATCTGGTTCTTTTCGCTGTTAACAAGCAGATTATATTTAGCTACGAGCGTGCTACAATTCGAAAGAACTTCAGCTCTCGCGACGTACTTTACGCGGAATTCATTAAAGTTAAATTAAGAATCAGTGAGATCTACACGGTGTTCCTAGAATAACTGACTAAACACTGGGTCAAAATGGCCCGCAATTTGAGGTGAAATATCTTTGAGGCACCATTGAAAATGGCACTACTGTTTAAACATTATGATACCTTCGATGTTAGTTTTCAACGATGAACATATATTCTACAATGTTCAAGCTTTATCTCAGACTTTTTGCGACTTAATTTTACAGATAATTTTTAAAACGCAACTGTTTAAAAATTTACTTGGGTCGAATCGACCCAGTCTGTCAACTACGTTCGAACAAATAGGTGTGGCAACCGAGGGTTAAAAAAATATAGCAAAAAAAAAATAGGCAAATAAGCTTCCCAAACACGTTCAAATATTCTTAAGATACCTACTTCTTAGTTACTTTCTGATAATAAAATTAATCCATTTTATACATCCCGAAACAGAGGTATCTGAAAGCTAGATGTTAAAAAAACCAAGAAACTGCTTTAGTCACATCTTCTGCCAATTCAACCGGCAGGGTAATTTTCTTTAACCAAAGTTTCAGTCAGTACAGCTGACAATCGTAAAGATCTCCATCACGCATATGGATCATTCCACTATTACCATGAAAATATTCTGTACCTTAGAATTTAGAAGCCACGTTTATATATTTCACGTATCAACGCGACCAGTAGTACACGATGATCCGTTTGGCCATTTCGCGAGCACCCAGTATAATTATACACGTGAGGAGCTTGTAAGGGTTTAAATAGCACGTGCGATTGCGTGTTTCCTCAGAAAAGTTGCTCGGCGAAATCAATACCAGGGCGAAAAGGAAACGTTTCTTCGACAAACTTTCTTCGGCGGCGCAGAAATATGCATAAGCATAAGTCCGGCAAGGTTGCCACTCGTTTGTCACACTCTTTGCGTCGGAACCGCTCGTTTAATATATACAGTGCGTATTACCGGCTGCATGTACGCAACGGTATCAGACCTGCTGACTTACGCTAAACGAAGATTGTCCTTATCGTCGGCAATAAATAACGCATTCTGACGCGGGGTGTATTTTAAGATCTGTAGCGATTTGCTTGCTACGTGATCACGGTACTAAGCATAGTTAGACAGTGATTATAGGTCGTGTAACGAATGCATTAATCACACTGATGGTTAACTCGATAAATCTATTATTTTTTATCTTACGTTAGTTACTGGTATTATATACAACCTGATTATTTCGAATATTTAGCGTAAATGCGGGGCCACACATTCGGCATACGACAAACGTAGACAAATGTTCGCTACTCGCAACAGTTCGTCGAATGCCGAATATTCGCTTAGAAATTGAATTAATTACAAATCGAAGTAGTTTCCTAAACAAAATGCGTACATGTGGGGTAAATAGTGGATTTTCGTGGAATTTATCGAGAGAATCTGAAACAGTGACCCAGTCGCAGAGGTTCGATGGAATTAGAATCTTCCTAAGTCACCAATCATATTGTTACGCGACCCAAAGTGAGTCAATCGGTGCACATTATTAATTTAAATAACTAACATCGATCCATCGATTCAACACCGAAAGTTCATGTTCCAAATACTAAGTCCACATTCCTGCGCGTGCAATTCCCAGCAACAAATGGGCGGATATTCAAAGTCATTGGCCCTGAAAACGTTCCGTCCTGAATGAAACGCTCAATTTCCAAACCATTATGTAGCTTTATGGCATCGTCGCTGGGTCGCGCGTTGCGCACGTGGGAATACGGCCTAACGTTCGAAATGATCGTCCCCCGAGGCGGCTTTTCATCGCTGCGAACTGTACGATTATGAACGAAACACTCAATTTCCAAACGTGAATAGCCGCGGCTCCGTTGGGTCTGCGACTTCGCTAGCGCGCCGCGCCAAAGACAAAGGGCCGCTGTAATTTCGCTAATCCCTCTGGTAACGGGGAAATACTGTTAGAATCATTACGCCCATTGTCTATGCATAAAATGTCCCGTACACTCTCTTACGACATTAATAAGGCAGACGTGTGCCGCGAATGCGTCGGCCATGTCGAACAATACGTGGTGGCTGTGGGGGTCTGCCTAACAAAGAGGAAATATGCGGAAGTACAGTGCGGTTGCATCGTTTGCGGCATATCGATGCGCGTTGCGTAAAAGTCGCGTCACGATTTCAGCTGGTATGGTAAAACAGCGTTGCGCGTGGGTGCTCCGATGAAAGTGTCCATTATCGCTGACCCAGTTACGATTCCACGTTTACGATATTGTTAGAACAAATACATCGAGCGCGGTGACGGGCGGACGACTTAACTGGAGTTTTCGAGGGCGTAAAGGCGAGTTCCCACGTGCGCGACGAGCAGCGATAAAACGTACATAAAGGATTTTATACCCACGTGGATCGAGTGTGCTTATGTATATTTGTGAATTTGTTATTGATCGGAGAAGTATCAGGCAGGGAAATATATTTTTTGAGTCGGTGCTTAAGCAATGTCAGAGAGAATAGATGAAGATGAATCAATGGATCCATTGATTTACCATCATTAACCACTCGCCATTTAACTGTTTCATTTATTTTCCATATCGTATAGGGGTAAACAGTGTAGTTGTTGGCCACCTGGCAGTGATTGGCCTTTTTTTTTAAAAACATGGATATTAAGAAATAATGTACATTATGCCTTTTATAATGAACATATTCAGATACCTTCTACTTTCATGCGTAGAATGCAATCACTATTTCGCTAATAATTGTTATACTACGTGTAAAAAATAGACGACTTGAAATCGATGCTTGAAAACTACAGTGATTGAATTGAATAGCCATACGGTTACATCAGGCAATTCTTAGATAATTTAATGCATTTATGATATATATATATATATATATATATATATATAACTCTCATATTCGTTATATAGACAAATAAAGGTTTAAACTTTATAAAAAATGATTATTTATTCATTAAAATTATACATTATTGCAGAAATTATAGGTGGCCAAGAACTGTAATGTAAATAATGTTTCAGGACAGTCATTGGCTACGAGGCCAATGGGTACCTAACTGTCATAGCAGCAGTGAAATAGCTGTGTTGTGATTTTAAAAGGTTATGTTTTAAAAGAAAATACTATTAATACAATGTAAAAGAAGGTGCAATACTAGCTAATATAGAAACATTTAAATAGAAAAGGTATTATAGGTTATATATTTTTAATAATATTACATTACATTTAGTTTCATTTTATGAATACAGTATTTCCCCGTTATGAGCCCGACGAACGGGGCTGGCGGCGGGCTCATAGTGGCTTGAGGACATGGTTCCGCGCGGCCAGTGGCTTTCGTGTCCTCTCGCTCGTTGTCCGGTTCTCTCACTCTCGTCCGTAGGCTTCCAGGAAATGGTGGGGATGGTCGCCGGGCTGTCAACGGGGGAAAAAAACGGGCTCATTACGGGGAAATACTGTATATCCATTTTTATTTAATAATTTAAATCCTGTTTCTAACCGAATTAATTCATTATTTTACATTAACATTATTTCATAATTAGGTCTTAGAGCATTAAGAATTAGGTAGGGTGTATGTTACATATAGGTTATGAAATAGTGGCCAATAAATGCCATACGATCGGCCAATCATTGCCTTCGTCTGGCCAATAACTATGTGTTTTGGTAGGAAACGTATTTTCTGTAAAATTTTTGTGGATCCTTCTACTCTTTCTTTAAACAAATTCTATTTCTAGACTATTAGAGTCGTTTACAGCTATTAACACTAATTGTGTTCCTAAAGATAGCAAAATAAGACTTATAATTCAACGCTTCTGTGAACCTCTGACTTAGGTGGCCAACAACTACACTGTTTACCCCTACAAGCCTTGAAATTCAGTGCGAGTGATATGATCAATTATGGCGTCTTAAGCCGCGTTCCCACTTGTTAAACACTTATTTGACAAGGGAACACCGCGAACCGGCACTCACCGATTGGAACGAAACTTTGTGGGTGCATAGAGTAACTCAATACAAGAGCAACGATATGCTTCATTAGTGTCCAATCGCCCTTTACGGGTGTAAAAACTAACCTCAAAGTCAAATAGGCACTCCCACTTTTTCGCGTATAACTCTTAAAGTACAAGAGACAGAAAAAAATGTTTCAAACAAAAGTTTAATGGTGCACTAAGCGCTGCAAATTTGCGTTAACAAAATTTTGAAAAGTGAGTAAAAAAAATACCTGACGAAAAAAACATTTTTTCAAAATTTTGTTAACGCAAATTTGCAGCGCTCAGTGCACCATTCAACTTTTGTTTGGAACATTTTTTCCTGTCTCTTGTACTTTAGCAGTTATACGTGAAAAAGTAGAAGTTCCTATTTGACTTTGAGGGTAGTTTTCACATTCTTAAAGAGCGATTGTGCACGAATGAAACATATCGTTGCTCTTGGCTTGAGTTACTCCATACACCCACAAAGTTGCGTTCCAATCGGCGAGTGCGTGTTCGCTGTGTTCCCTTAAAAGTGCTTCAACTGTGTTCTTGGATCACCAAGAATCTTATTTTAAACATACCTATTTCATTCCGCCTTTTGCACACGTCGGAACGCGACTTAATGCTACAGAACGCCTGCACAGTGTGGAAAATAATTATAAAACCCCTCAGGGGCACCTTATACACCCAGTAGATTCAATTAAAATATCAATTACATTTCCCAGTCGGGTGAAATATCGCGAGGCAGATAATAAACCCCAGCAGTGATGGTGCCACTGAATTCCAGAATCGCAAAAGTCACGTCGTTCTGGGCACTTTAATTTCAACACACGATACAACCAAAGATACGCGAGGGCGTGTAATGGTGCATTTAAAGAAATTACGCAACACCTATACGCGGAGGTGTTATGATTTATGATGAACAAACTTCCTCGGCGTGTAAAGCAGACATTCTTTCGATGCTATCCGAATCCGGTCGCGAACTGTGCAAACATATCTTGTTCACAGCATAAGGAAACGCTGCTCTGAATTACACAGCAAGTGCGTTATTCGCTTTCAACCTTTGAAGCCTATTACGAACTAAGTAGGTCTATTCAAATTCTAGTAGGTTCAGATGGAACGATACTACTTTGCGCGTTTCCAGAAAAATCGTCCCCGGTGTACCAGCCTCCACGGCAACTTCGGCGCATTTAGCTTGAACACAATCCTGGCTGTCGACTAATGGCTTTCATGGGGATCCTATACACCGAAAAAACAACGAGATGGTACGCGCAATTTATTCGATTCGCGCTCTCGAGCGGGTAGAAGCGCGCACGTGGTGTCGCGACTTTAAATATCGCGCTCAAAAGGCAACTCGCTCCTGTGCTGACGAAGTTATTCACGGCGGACAATTACAAATTCGCGCATGGAAAATTCGCTGAAGAGCCTGAAAAGAGTGGTTTTAGAGGTGCCGCCGTGAAACTTTCCGCCCAGACACGACGTCACCGTTTCGCAAGAGGGTGGAGCGAGCCTCGAAGTTTCCAGGTCTGCTGTTTTTTTTTTTACGTTCGACCTAATTATTAAAATTAGGCTATTCCGAACTTGTACACTTTTTGTCAGCCCGCGGGAGGCGGTCGCGATGAGCTCGTTTCCCCGTTTTTTTAGGAACCTGCGGCAGGTAGTTTCGTTCTTTTTCTGGGTCGTGAGTTGGCAAAAATAAATTGTAAAAAGGAGAAGGGTAATGTAAATTGCGGAAACTTGATGGATTTTTTTTGTGGAGACGAACGATATGTCAGACTCGTTCGGAGAAAAGTTTTACCGATAATAGTGCCGAGAAGATTCTAACAAATAATTGAACTGTCGGGAGAAATAGTAATGCCCATAATTAAGCTTACTTTCACTTCTAAAAATTACAGTATTTGAAAATAATTATGCTTCACTTGGGTATTAACGTTATTTTCCATGTAACTATCAACAAATCTTTTCCCCGAAGACTGATTACGTCGTAATTACTATCTGCATTTTTAGAACGCGTAGTGTTATGGAATTAGCAATTTCCTGTTTATTTTCATTAGTTTTTATATTCGCGATACTACACCAGGCATTTTTGCCAGCAACTGCGCCGTTGCTTCAGAAGCTACGACTTGCTTTGTATAAGGTGGGAAGCACAATAAATCAGTATTATTCAGTCAACAAAGAGATGAAGCTTATTTATGCAGAAAATAATTCATCCGTCGGTTAATTAGATTTACGAGAGGAACGCGTTGGATGGCTGGTGACAGATGGAAGAGGAAGTATGAAGGAAAATGAAATCGTCCCGTCCCGGCCGATCGTGTAATCGCGCACTGTCGTTTCGGTCGCGCGGTATCATGTCTATCTTGTTTACAAGTAATACATCTTAATTCTGTATTTAATCGCCGCGATAGGTGCAACCCCGAGCGCAAGGCGCTCGCGTGACTGAATCGCATGTCAAGTGACCTACTCTAGAAAAAGAAAAGATAGCGCGGGCCTCGTATAATTCAACGGAACGACAGAGAAATATGCAGGGGCGCGACGCGGTTGTATCATCGCCCCACGATAGATCGTCACGCAGAATTTTCCACGTCGATACACCAGAACCTTTTCCACTGTTATTATTTCTCCAGTAATTCCCCTTTCGTTTACGTATGTGTCCTTCTGTGCACTGGTTGCTGAATGCTGTATGCCATTCGGGGTGGAACGAAGACTATTTTGAAGTACCTTGGACACGATTAGATATGGAGTTACAGTTGGAACCTTCGATTAATTGTAGGAGTTTTTAGTTGACGGAATGTTATAATAATAATAATAATAAGTTTATATATTTCAACGGGATAAACCCTTTGTTATAAGAAATACAAATCACAGTCACATAAGCCTAGAACAAATAATTAGGAAGTACAAAAGAAATATAATTAAAAGAACGAAAGCAAAGAAGTAAGCGCAAAAGAAACCATTAATGAATAGTGACAAAGCCAGATATAAAAGAATAAAAATAGTAAATTTTATACAAGAAGCAAACATAATATTGAAAGTTAGGGGGAGAGGGACATACGAACTGCGATCAGAGCAGAGTGATTGAAGGAATTATAGGAATTATTAAAGAAGTCAACAGAGTTACAATAGCGATTCGCAGTTATTGAAAGTCGATTAAGGCTATTAAAATAGCCATAGAGAGTTCGATGTGACTCCGGAAGGAAGAGATTTTGATTTCTAAGGCACCGTACAGGTGCATAAAAACTAAGTTTTTGGAGGATTTGAGGTCAAGAGATACAATAATTAATAATTTTATATAAAAATAGGAGGTCAGCAACGAGACGGCGTTGATCAAGGCTCATTAATCCAAGGCGCAAAAGCATAAAGTCATAATTATGGCAAAATATTGACATAGGTGATTCCGTGAGGTATGATGCCAGTCTAAGAAACCTGTGCTGCACACCTTCGATTAATACATTATACATGTTGGGGTATATGGACGTTTTAGTATTAGAGCGAAGCTTCGAAGCATGTTTGATTTTTCTAATAGTTAATCGGGTGGAAGAGATTGTATTGGACAGAGATGGGCAAAATTGAATTTAAATAAAATTTTAAATAACGAAAACAGTTAAATATTTGTCGCGTGTTGAATAAAAAAATTAGCTTTATTCGTCGAATAATCTAAAGTTAAAGTAACTTCCATTCGATCCGTTATTTCCGATCGAATATTTCGAATATGTGTCTGTGAGTAGTTAAAGGTAATCGAGTAACACTTCGAAGCTTTGCAGTATTAGAGATAGTTGAAAAGGAATTAGAAGAAAACATAATATTCCACTCGAAATAAATTTTCTCTTTATTTTTATTTAAATAGGTCGAACGCAAGCAATAGTCTACATCTACACAATATTCCAAATCGTGCATATTGGTAGAATCGATCGAACTTTCTCATACCGGAGGTATTCAGAATATTCGAATATTCCGCTCGATTCATTACTTGCAAGCACTCGGGTAACCCGAAGTAGCAACAAAACGCGAGATGAATATTCGAGTGGAAAATGACGACGAAACGAACTTCCGGAGGTACTGACAAAATCCGAGAAACTTGAGCCGGAGAATTTCAATTTCATTTGTGACCAAGTAGACATCCTATCACCCAGATTGCAACAAATTCAGGCCCAAGAAACGTCAGTGCCAACTTCTTTCATTATTTCTATCTGTTAAATTCTCCCCCAAGGGGGAGCTAACTTCAAAGCAGCAGGAAAGCAACTTCGAAGTTGCGCCTAAAATATTATGAACCTCCCGCGCGTCTAATGGAATTTTCAAACACACGGACGCGAAACTGGTCGAATGTGTGCTGGGGAGTTCGGCGAAGACAAGTTCGACGACCGCGAGCCGCGGCTATTTCACTTTTAACCGCAGAAGAGAAACCGTTTTGCGCGCTCGAAAACTCCGTTCGTTTGACCGCAAATGGAGTGGAATTTTATCCGTAAACGCTTCGACGGGATCCAGTTATCGTTGCCGTGTCTTACACCCGTAACAGCAAAAAAAGGAGAACTCGTGGATACGCGGACGTCGAAGAGAGGTGAAAATCCCGCGGCGCGATTTCAATTTACGCGGTCCTAGCGGGGCAGCTGTGAATTAAGGCTGTATAAACGAGCACGCCAATAAACAGTAGCTCGATTTCGATCGCGTCGACGTGCATTTCCGCCGACAGCTTTTCGACTGTTAACGGACAGAATAAACGAACGTAAATACAGTTTATCGCCGATTCGATCAGCGGACATCGCGAACTCTGACCGTTCGAAGGAGCGAGCGTATTGAAAAGTACATTATCTTGATGGATTGTAAACGAACGCGACGTGGCGAATGGACGGGGCGGTCTCTGGCCCCGGTAGAATCGATCCTTGGGTGGCAGAAACGTGCGCGATTAAATGTATCACGAGCTTAGTAAATAGCCCTTAACGGTTATTTGCGATTCCGTACATGATATCGGACTGCCCCGTAAATAATAATAATGTCCGCGCTCCGACGTGAAAACAGAATTTCGACGGATGCAATTTCATTTCAAACGCGCGATTGATTTCGATATTTGCATAGCGTGCAGCGTGGCAAGTGGAACGTCCAAAACTGACGCAAGCGGGGCAAGTGGAAATGGATCGCGCGTGGTCAGACGCGCATCGCGCTGATACAATAGAAACTGAAGCTCCTTGTAATTCTTCGTGGGCACGTTGCCTTAAAAATTGGTCGTAGTAAAAGTTTCTTATATTGATAGAAACTTAACGACACGCACGATTTTAATAGCAGTTTTATTAAAAACTAGCTCACCCGTTACCCGGTTTCACCCGGGAATTATTATTATTATTATTATTATTATTTATTATTTTAGATAGCATATTTATAAATAGCCTATAATCTAATCTAGGGCGTATTTAATGTTTATTCAAAATTTCATTGAAATCCGTTCAGCCGTTTAGGCGTGAAAGAAGGACAAACAAACAGACAACGTTTCACTTTTATATATTAGTAAGGATTCCTAGGGGTCCATTTTACTTTGCCGGTCGGGAAAGAGGCCTATTTTCATGATTTCTTTTTCGAGAACTAATGTGCGGATTTGAATGTTTCTTGGGTTAAATGTTTATTATTACTTGCTGTATAAAATTGTAATTTTCATGTTTCCAAAACATAATTACAAATGGCGGGAATTAAATCGCAATGTTTGTGCCTCGGTGAGAACACAGGCTCTCGGCGGAAGTCCTCCTCGGCCTTAAAGTGGTCCTATAATGATAAAAATAGAATGGTTATGTCCTGTACGGATGTACGCATACAGTGGACTAGAATCATCCAGGTATCAAAAGTAGTATTTGATCCATCCACAAATAACATCGAGAAATAGGCAGAAATCCAGAACTTCTTCTTTACAAGACCGCTATTTTGTGACCACTGTTGATAAATCAATAATTCTAGTCCACATCATGCGAACCACTTTGATCGCGACTTAAATCCACACATTTCTAATTATACTTTGGAAATATGAAAAATAAAAATTTCAATAATTCAATATTTAACAAAAAAGTCGTTAAAATCCGTAAAATAGTGCCTGAGAAAAATGCATGAAAATAGGCCCCTTGTTCGATCAGCGAAGTAGAACGGACCCTTAAGTTAGACGAAACATGCGACCCTCCTTTCCATCCTTACTAATATATAAAAATGAAACGTTGTCTGTTTGTTTGTCCTTCTTTCACGCCTAAACGGCTGAGCGGATTTCATTGAAATTCTGAATATACATTATACACATCCTAGATTAGATTATAGGCTATTTATTTTCTTGGTTTAGGCTTTTTTATTTTTCAAACATCATAAATAATTCCCGGGTGAAACCGGGTAACGGTTCAGCTAGTTAAATATAAAATGTTTCTTCAGTCCATGAATTCTAATAAGGAACACGATTAATTTTCCAATATAAGAAGTTTTGTTTCCAAAAACCTTTGTTTCTTTCAAATCCATTAACCGTGCACATGCTCGATTTATTTTAAGAATCTGTTCCATCTCCAACCCAAATTCTTTCCAAAAGGAAGCCCGCCAGCACAAATTACACTTTCCACTTGCACCACCTATTTCAAAACCACCCACTATAAAAATATCTCTACTGTGCCCATTAAAACGACCATAAAGCACTCATCATTATTACACTTTTCAACAGCCCGGTGGCGCCTTTGCACGCGATTTTAGACCGTCCGACTAATCGCTCCCCCTCGCATTATCGAATTCACACTTCACGCATAAAGTTTTATTAAGCCCGTGCCCGTTTACGACTCCGGTACAGGCAACCTCATCGTTCATGGTTAATTCTACATCCCCGATAATCGCCGTACATTCGAACACCGCGCCGTTCCATTTACATCTCCCGTATCAACGACTTCATTAGTTGCCTCGGGTTCGCCGGTAGATTCTGTCGTCCCTTCGCCCGCCTCCTTTCCTGCCGCCTCTCCGTGCTAGGACGCCGATTAAAACGTACACCAAGGACACGTTTCTGAATATTTATGATTCCGTTAACGTGTTCGCGCAGCAGTTGATTTATGAGGACCCATTGTTCCCATCATTCATCAAGGGGCACGATAACGAGGCGACCGTGTCGCGGCGGGGTTGTCTTCTCCGCGGACGTTTTTCCGTCGCCTGGCGCGGCCCGATCGCGGCGGAGTAGCCTGGCCACGCGCTCGAAAACGCGTATCGATGCAACCGAGATCGATACTGGACAAATGCATCGGTCGTGTACGCCAGCGGAGGCTGACGTGACACGGAAATGGGGGGGTACAGGGTAGAGAAAAAAGAGGAAGAGATACGTACACGACGCGGGAATAAACCCCCGCGCGATATTTGATGTATGGGGACAAATATTTTGTCCAAGGAAGCCGTGGATCAAACTGTACATTTCTGCTCTAATAAATTTCTCGATCCACGCGCCCTTGCGCCACCGCCCTTTCAGGCGCTACCAAAAATGGGAATCGACGATATTTCACGGGGAAAAGGACAGGGGAGGGTTCCCATGAAAAGACGGGAAGAAGTGGGCTTACTGCGGTTAAGGGAGCATTCTTGTGTAACACCTCGAAAGTAACTGATATTTATGAATTTTTTTAGGAGAAACTGTTGTTAATATTGCGTTCAACTTTTTGGGGTGTAAGGAAGCATCTTTAAACTTGCAGAAAAAAATTTTATGTCGATCTTTCTTATTATTTATTAATTATTGTGGAATCTTGTTAACCTCCGCGACGATGTAAGTTCTGCTGCCGTGACGTCTGTCACAGTCATCTGATTGCAAACAAAGAAAAATTTCTTAAAGTTAGATAGTTTCCGCTGAGATTTGCCCTGATTTAAAGGAAAAATTGAAAAATTTATAGGTTCGAAAGAAAAAGTCATTTTTTTCCTCAGATAAATTTACTTCGTATCGATGAAAAAAGTATTATAAATATAAACTGAAATTAAAAGTTTAGTTCAGTCCCAGCGTAAACTATCTTACTTTCCGCTGTAATTAATAAATAATAAGGAGGATCGACCTGCAAAATAAAAATTTTCTGCGAGTTTAAAGATGCCTCCTTATATCCCAAAACAGTTTGATCCTCCCTTAAGTAGCCTTATAAAAATGGCACTTTTGCCAGTCCACTGAAGAAGCATGTGAAAGTGTCTCGGGGGATGAAAAGCACAACATTCTGTCGATAAAGAATATTGAACATTGACATTAACCTATATACAAGATGAAAGAGTAAAACTAGAATTTGGGCAAAAAATCGCGACCCGTTCGCAAGGGATTACTGCAAAAGGAAATTAATTGTACATCGTCTGCACGGGGGTGTCATTGTTCGGGGCGCAACGATTCAAGATCGACGAGCGGCAAATATTTGATCAACGCTCGCACGGAGGGGAGGAAAAATACGGGCGCGTAATGTGCAATGCCGATGGCAAATATATCTATCGACAAGGGAAATAGGGAGAAAAAAAAAATTGGAACGGGGGTGGAAAAGTTGCCGCGGAGGACTACCGCGATAAATAATAATCTATTTGACGGCGCGCGTAA